>JAVRFV010002388.1:89754-215464 GCA_032716605.1 Paralithodes platypus | reverse complement strand
TAACCTAACAAGTGCGCCAGGGGGTAATTGGAAACTTCCCCCTGTGCTGACGATTTTGAGGTTTTTTTCCGTCACTAAAATATTCATTGTAACCATTAATAAGCATTAATACTTATCCATAGGTGCCTATTATGGGTTGATTATAAAGGTTATAACGCTTAACAACAATAAAACGAGTGAAAACAGCGTTTGGATGGTCAAAATCGGAGATATAGCCCGCGAGTTGTATAATGTATGGGTGAGGCAAGCTGCTTCCGCGCCAATTTCCCCCGCAGGCCACTGAGACCACAGTCGAGTCGATACTCCATCTCTCTCTCTCTTGCATTCGCTTGCTAATAGTGATGCCCACACCCTACATAACCGGATTGTCAAATGTTAGCACGAAAATATACACTCAGAATAAGGGAATAACAGGGAAAATAGGTGATAACTGAAGGATAGGAGGAAAGTGGGGAAGGCGGGGATGTAGAGGACTGAGATTTTGCATGGCCCAAGTGCCAAAAAAAAAAAAAACCAATAAAAAAAATATATATATAATTTGTTTTCGATGTCAAAAGTTGATTTTTTTTTTTCTTCTGACTCTTAACCCGTTAGCTGCGGGGAGACTCTTAAGAGTTCCCCCCCCGGCGCACTGCGTGTAGACTCTTACAAGAGCAAAGACTTTGAACACGTACCAAAAACCTGCGCGTTTATAGCCATGCGGCTGAAAATTGGTGTGGGTAGTAGTACTACCATGTCAACTCTCCGATCCAACCCCGCCAAACGCTCGCCCGCCGCCATCTTGGCAAGCACCACCGCTCCAGTAACCACGCACTAGTCATGGAGCCTACACGTCCCTCACGCTAGAATCGCTCCCTGATTACACCACCAGCCCTCCTTCTGTTGGTGTTAGCCGCCGGGGAAGGCAGAGGGTGGCTGCCCAAGACCCTAGCTACCAGTAGAACACGCCTTACAGCTCAGAGGACGAATCACCTCAGCACCAAAAGCACGTAAAACACGTGCAAGCATGGCAATGGCACAGCGGTCATTGGTCGTGTTCCGGGACAGCTGCCACCACGGCCCAGGCCACGACAGCAACCACTGCCACCACCGCTGCCCCCACTGCCACGCCTGCCACCCCTGCCGCCGTTACCAGCGACGCAGGAGGCCCGCCCTAGGGCTGCATTACCTGCGGGGGCAGGAAAAATGAAAGGCACGGGGCGTTGGAAAAGAACCCGTACCGCCAGCCCACAGTGCCCCTAACACCACCACCACCACCAGCCCGCCCCTGGCCCGGCTGCCCCTGCCCGCCCCTGCTGCCCCTGCCGCCCCTGCTGCCCCTGCCGCCCCTGCCCAAGGAACAGGGAAGGGGAAGGGGAAAGGGAGAGGGAAAGCGACTGGGAAAGCGACTGCTGGCCCTGGTGTCCCTGCCGGCCCTGCTGCCCCTGCCGCCCCTGCCGCCCCTGCTGCCCCTGCCGCCCCTGCCGCCCCTGCCCAAGGAACAGGGAAGGGGAAGGGGAAAGGGAGAGGGAAAGCGACTGGGAAAGCGACTGCTGGCCCTGGTGTCCCTGCCACACCTGCGGCCCCTGCCCGCCCTGCTGCCCCTGCGCCCCCTTAGCGGCCCCTGCCGCCCCTCCGCAAGGGACAGAGAGCAGGGCGACAGACACCACCTCATCATCTTGCCAGCAAGGCCACGCACCAACTGCTGCCCCTGCCGCCCCGCCGCCCGCCCCTGCCGAGCCGCCGCCCCTGCCGCCGCCCCTGCCACCACCTCTGCTTTCCCTGTCCATAAGACTCCCGCACGTGCCAAGTTGACCCGGAAAACTCTTACACCATCTAAGTATGCCGCACCTGCTGTTTGATGGTGATATCGCAGTACATTGGCAAGCACCAGGGTGGGGGGGGGGGGGGGGTTGGGGGGGGGCGGGGGGGGGGGGGGGGGGGGTTTCGACGCCGAAGCCCTAGCACGGGAACCAAGGGTGGGGGAGGTTTGGGAGTGGACAGTGGGAGTGAGTCCGACGTCGGTGACGAAAACGAGGAAGGTGCATCGTCTGTCGAGTGAAGAGGAGGTTAATGATGGTGACTTGCTGTATCGCGACCATGGAAGCGATATTTCAGACGCAGAAGCAGACGCAGACGACATTCCGATCCCTGGCATGCCTTCGTTTCGCTTGGTCTGGACGGGGTCAATTTTTGTACCGGACGTGCCCCAGTTACATCCTGGGACTCCAGGAAAAACTGACTACTGGCCCGGTGATGATCAAGCGAACGCAAACGACTTCTTCCTCGTTTTTTTCGACATGGGAGGTAATGAACTACATCGTTGCCCAAACAAACGCCTACTAGCAGGTGGGTGTTTGGCGGATTGGACGTCCTTGCTCCAAACGCGCGAAGACGAGGCTGGGTGGATACGACTGTGGCAGAATTTCTGACGTTCGTTGCCTTGTTATTCCTCATGCCTCTTATCAAGAAGCATGTGGTTTGCAACACAACTGGAAGCACGACCCTCACCATCATCGTCGCACCCCAACTTTCAATAAGTTCATGACTCGTGACAGATTTTTTGTTGCTGCTAAGATTTTATGCACTTTGCAGACAACGAACATCCTAACAGGCTTGACAGGATATGGAAAGGTCGTGAATGTGGGTTTCACCATGTTGTTGGAGAGGTATAGTGAAATACTTTTACCCCTTCCTCAATTGGGGGATTGATGCAGTCGCTCGTGCTCTATCAAAGGACGTCTTGTTTTCCAGCAGTTATCCCCTTGAAGAGGCATAGGTTCGGCATCGAAGCTCTCTTCGTGTTGTGCGACTGTGAAACTGGACTAGTGCTTGACCTGATCGTGTAGAACAGGAACTGACATTGACTCACCGAAAGCCGCTGCCAATGACCCCATGGGCATGTCAGGTGCCCTCGTCAGGAAAATGTTGGCACCTTTAGCCTGGGCAAAGGCCACATCATCGTACACTGACAACTGGTATACTTCTCCTGCTCTCTGCCAGTTTCTTTATGACAACCAAACGGGGTCATGTTGTACTTGTCAGAAAGACAATCAAGTTTATGCCAAAGTTCACAGTTGAGGTCATTCCTCTCACAGATTCCTCCTCCAGTGACACACCTTCAGAAGAATAGCTGTGCCCAGGAACAACCGCCGAGGCATGTGCGAAGACGGCGACGAAAGGGGCAGAAATACAAGCATCTCGAGAAGTGTGGGAAACTGATAGGCCTGAAGTGGAAGGATAAGCGAGACGTCCACCTGCTTTCCAACCGTCCACAACAGGTGCCCAGGTGGATTCTGGCAAAATCCACTACCGAACCAGGAAGACAATCTACAAGCCCGCCATGGTAGTGGACTACACCAAAAACATGCGCCTGGTTTGACAAGTCTGACTGTCATCTGTCATGTGTTGAGTGTCTGAGGAAGACTGTGAAGTGGTGATCACAAGCTCTTCCTCCACCTAGTTGACATAACGATGCTGAACGCCTACACTACGTGTGGTTGGTGAAGAAGGATATGGCCCCAAACCAGAAGCTGAATTGCGGGGAGTTTCGTGTACACAACGTCTTTCCTACCCAACGTCCTGGAGAAGTATGGCCACCACCACTCACCAGACGTACGGCATTCGGCCGTGGGTTTGATCACGCTTCCCTGAACACGCATCCAGCTGGGTGTCGAAAGACACTACACAACCAACACCCCCCCAGTCCGAGCTGATTGGCCCCCTCTGTCACACGGCAGGTGCCCAGTGCACGTCTGCAGCATCCAGCCGTTTTTATCGACGGAAACCCCACTGTGACCAACCAGATGTCCACCTCAATGTGCGTTTACCGATGTGCAATTCAGTTTTGGCACCTCTGCCTTGGTGACTGCTTCCAGGGACGTTACCACACCTTCAAGACACTATCTGAGTGCTCGGCCCCTGCCCTGCACCCTTGCCCTGCACACGGACTCGCCCCGTGCCCCTGCCCTGGACTCTCGCCTCCCTGCACCTGCCCTGTCCCTGGACTTCGCGCCCTACCTTACCTGACTGGATCCTAATTGAATCACGCTACCCAACCTCATATGTAACATCTATATTATATAATGTATAAGTTCACAAGATGTCCCTGTGACTATCGCTTGTTTACACATTATATAATTGTGGGGGTTACAAAAAAAAAAAAAAAATTAGTTTTATTATTTAGTTTATAAGTTTCAAAGATTTACATGTAATACTGGCTTCAACCTTATGTTTCTTCTCTCAGTTTATATCAATATTATATGTTTGTTTATTAGCCTAAGTAATGTGTATTATAATTAGTTTTCTTAACCTCAAATGAATTGTACAAAAATCTAAATATGTTTCAATAAACTCATAGTCAAACCTACTATGATATATAACATGATAATACCACAATAAAAAGAAAGAAAAAAAGAAAACTTTCAAAGGTCATGTCCCATTGTATTCCCCTCTTTCCGTACCAATATGATATATTCCTATGAATATTTTCATTTTATTTGTTTCTGAATATCAATGGCATAGACTTCTTTGTAAAAAAAAAAATTGATAAATTTTTTTTTTTCTAGACAATATAAAATTACCTTTCCCCATAACTCCCCCCCTCCCGGACTTCGCATGCCACTACCCTACTACACTTTTTCTGAGTTTTCCCGTCCGCCCCACCGACTCTCCCCCCCGACCAACCATGCCAATAGAGAGCTAATACCAAATATCACTCAAAACGGTTCGTGTCTGCCGATCGTACAAATCACGTAAATGACCAACATAATAACAAAAAAAAAAGACTTATACCCATCCGCCACCAATTTACGTTTGTAAATTGATTTGGTGATTATCACATTATATCCATGCCACCCCCAACCGGTTTATAAAAGTTTTGTCTCTGTCAAGAATTGTAATTAGTTAGTAATTATATAACTTATTCTGTCAAAACATTGCTCCCCAAAACCCTCAGCAAAATTTGCCCCTCTCAGTGTGACTCCACTCATTTTCACACGGTCAGGCGGTCACAGGAGGTGACCCCTTGCCGCTTGGCCTTGATTCTCCAGCTACAGCAGCGTTCTGTCTGGGAACAAAATTTGGTATAAATACAATAATGGATTAAAATAACTCTTCACACAATACATTTGTATTGTATAATAGTGTAAATAAACAAATGAATTAATGAACTGGTGTGGGTGTCGAAAATTGCTCAATCCTAGCTTTTCCTTATGTCGTCGCCCTACGCGCGCCCCGTTATATTGGATTTTTTATACCATAGTCATGACTGTCACTACAAATACATTGCAGGAGGGTCTCGAATATACATTTAGATTGCATCTTACTTCGAAAATAAATAAGTAAAACGTTTCTCCTGGTGGCAATTCATACCCTTTCGCAGGTGTAATGAGACACCAGTCTCATCATTCTAGCCCTCTATCTATAACAGGCAATCTGCCTGTGTTGGAACTCAGCACAACCGTCGCTGGTGGTCTATAAATATAGTACTCTTTTATACAGTCAATGGCCTACATGTTTCTGTGGTACTTCACATGTGTCTAAGAATGCAATTGTCCTGCTTGCATAAAAATGCAATTCTGAAGTCCATTAAATATCATGTACGACATACCCATGTCTCAGTTTTCTCTCTCTCTCGTCTCTCTCTCTCCATTCCTTTGACTCATGTTTATTTTGTAGACCGGGTTTGTTGATGGCAACGAACACCAGCCATCTGGTAGACATAAGGGTCAAATTACCAAACATAAATACGCCTGGGGCGCCTCCAAAATTATCACTAAGCTGGTTATCTACCTAGAGATATGCCTGACTTCCCATCTCTCCACGACTCACTCACTCACCGCACCCCTGCATGCCTCCCTCCCCCCCCCCCCCCCCCCCCCCCCCCTTTCAGGCTTCCGTCTGCTAGAAACACATTCACAATTTGCGTAAATATCGCATCAATTGGGCTATATGCGGTATATTCCTTGTTATATGGGACGCCTACATATGTACACGTCTTTATTATAGCATGAGAGTGCCTCTAAAATACAAGATTGATGTGATATTTATGGCGTAACACACCCTCTCCCCCTTTCATTCCCACCACAACTCACTCACACCTTGGTTCACGCATAGAAACTCATTGATAATGTGCGTAAATATCGCATGAATTGGTTTATATGCGGTATATATTTTGATATATGGCACGTATACATACGTACAAGTCTGTATTATAGCGTGACAGTGCTCTACGTACAAGATATACGTGATATGTATGGCGTAAACCACACTCTCAGCTCATAAATTGCCGCCAAACCTCCAACACATCTTCATTCCCGCCTAAATATTCTCTTATAATTCCCTTATATATTGCAATTTTTGGTCACTATGAGGCATATTCATTGTTATATGGGTGCCCTACACATGTATACATACTCTAAATAGCCTAAAAGGGCTCGAAAAAGGAGATATACGTGATAATACGCGGTAACCCACCCCCTCCTCCCTCTCCTTCTATCCCCTGCGCGCGTAAATAGTCGGCAGGGAAATCTCGCCGCTCGATGACAATCTAGCCGCGCGGTGCCATTCGCTCCACATTTTTCAACTACGGACCGTTCCCCTACCCCCCCCAGACATTTTTTGGGGGGTCAAATATATATGGGCCGATGCACGCAAACATTCCCTACACGATGATGTACTTTTTATCGAAATTGGCAATAGGTCCCAAAATCATCATAGGTGCGCACAGTCTTACCCTGTAGAAAACCCCCTGTGCGCCGCGGAGAGGTTAAGAGTCTCCCCGCAGTCCGCCGGGGGAACTCTTAAGAGTCTCCCCGCAGTTCCCGGGTTAAGAAGGATCAGTGGTCATAAAAAAGGTTTTTTCTGGACCACCTTCTCCCTAATGTTTAGCCACACTAGTTTTGAAATTTTAGACGTTAGTTCCATTAGTTTGGGGATGCTATGACCTTTCACCCAATTTCTTTGACAATATTAAGACGTTTCATGCTATTTAGGTGTCGAACATTTCCTAGCAAGCGATAGCGAGCCAGTAATTTTAGAAGGAACCGGCCTTTGGCCGGACATAATTCTACCGAAAAATATACAAATCTACCTTGAAGGGGGTCTACGGGTTGTTTTTCTAAGCTTGATGGAGGTCTAGGGAGAAGACTAAAATAATAAATGAATTAATAGACCAAACAAACAGCCACTGTCCCCTTAAATGAGATAGTTGGAAACCTCTTCATTGCTGGAGGCCCTTTATAAACCTCTTCATTGCTGGAGGCCCTTTATAAACCTCTTCATTGCTGGAGGCCCTTTATAAACCTCTTCATTGCTGGAGGCCCTTTATAAACCTCTTCATTGCTGGAGGCCCTTTATAAACCTCTTCATTGCTGGAGGCCCTTTATAAACCTCTTCATTGCTGGAGGCCCTTTATAAACCTCTTCATTGCTGGAGGCCCTTTATAAACCTCTTCATTGCTGGAGGCCCTTTATAAACCTCTTCATTGCTGGAGGCCCTTTATAAACCTCTTCATTGCTGGAGGCCCTTTATAAACTGAACAATAATCGTCTAAAATAGTAGCCAGAATATAATGAAAGGGACAGTCGCCGGTAAAGAAGGGGTTAATCTCGAACCAAACCACTCTTCTATAACCTGATGGCTATATATACTTCAACATAATCGAATCTCCTGCCCATTTGCTCTAGCCCCCCCCCCCCTCTCCGGTTACACGAAGCTATAGGGAGGGGTGACCATATATATATTATGTTAAGGGCAGATGCATGGGTATTTTTTTCAGGTCCTCCCTTCTCCCTATAGTTTAGCCCCATTAGTGTTCAGATATTATGACGTTTGGCTCATTAGTTTGGCAATTTTAAGAGCTTTCGTCCCATTTCTTTGTCAATATTAAGACTTTTTGTGCCATTTAGGTGTAGATTTTTTCCTGGCAAGCGATAGCGAGCCTGTAATTTAAGAGGAACCGGCCTTCGGCCAAAACATTTTTCTATCGAAAAATTTACAAATTTATCTTTAGTCTTATTTTTATTTTTTTATTTTTTTTAAGCTTGATGGAGGTCTAGGGAGGAAACTAACATAAAGGATAAAAAGATATATATAAAAGCAATAATATCGACATCTAAATGACATAAAAGGTCTTAAAATCGCCAAACTAATGGAGCGAACGTCCTAAAATCTCAAACTAATGGAGCTAAACATGAGGGGCAAGGGGGTCTAGAAATTCAACTACCTCCCCCTTAATGCAACTCAGTAATTCAACTACCTCCCCCTTAATGCAACTCAGTAATTCAACTACCTCCCCCTTAATGCAACTCAGTAATTCAACTACCTCCCCCTTAATGCAACTCAGTAATTCAACTACCTCCCCCTTAATGCAACTCAGTAATTCAACTACCTCCCCCTTAATGCAACTCAGTAATTCAACTACCTCCCCCTTAATGCAACTCAGTAATTCAACTACCTCCCCCTTAATGCAACTCAGTAATTCAACTACCTCCCCCTTAATGCAACTACCTCCCCCTTAATGCAACTCAGTAATTCAACTACCTCCCCCTTAATGCAACTCAGTAATTCAACTACCTCCCCCTTAATGCAACTCAGTAATTCAACTACCTCCCCCTTAATGCAACTCAGTAATTCAACTACCTCCCCCTTAATGCAACTCAGTAATTCAACTACCTCCCCCTTAATGCAACTCAGTAATTCAACTACCTCCCCTTAATGCATCTCAGTAATTCACCTACCTCCCCCGTAATGCAACTACCTCCCCCTTAATGCAACTCAGTAATTCAAAACAAATCTAATGTCTGCGAACGGTGTATGTGAAATGGCCGGTTAAGGGGAGGCAGACCGTTTGTTTGGTCCATAATTCATTTATCATGTATTTTGTTTTAGTTTCCCCCCTAAACACTCCATCAAGCTTAGAAAAACACCCCCTAGACCCGCTTTCAAGATAAATTTGTAAATTTTTCGGTAGAAAATGTTCCGGCCAAAGGCCGATTCCTCTTAAAATTGCAGGCTCGCTCTCGCTCGCCAGGAAAAAACCGACACCTAAATGGCACGAAAGGTCTTAAAATTGACAAAGAAATGGGGTAAACGGTGTTAAAATCGCCAAACTAAAACGTCTTATAATATGAAAACTAGTGGGACTAAACATTAGGGAGAAGGGGGTCCAGAAAAACGGTCCGCCTCCCCATAATTTTATTCGCGGTCGAAATGTTTTTCAAGAAGACTTCTATGTCTCCTATAGCGGTTGACATTCTTATTTAGCTTAGAAACGTCTCGCAATTGACCACTAGTTATAGTTTCAGGCTATAAGGAAGTTGGAGCCGTGCACATCGATATTAACCCCTTGAAGCTCTGACGCGTTTTAGCGGTTTATTTTGGCTATCATTAGACGATTTTATGCAGCTTAGGAAGGATCTGTAGGTATTAGGGTAAATACTGTCTCCATCAACCCTCTGACTTCCATATACCGTTACTAATCTGAATAAAATCGTCTAATAGTAGCCAGTAACAGAACAGAAACGCGTATTGGAGCTTGAAAGGGTTAACAAAGAAATGCAATAATAACGTGGGTTTCTGATGGATAAAAAGTATGATACATTAGTTATTTAGGCTTTTATAAATGTATGACGACTGTACTCCAGCTGATAATTCTGCTAAATATTGATGGCCACAACTCCAACTTCCTTATAGACCAATATTGATGGCCACAGCTCCAACTTCCTTATAGACCAATATTGATAGCCACAGCTCCAACTTCCTTATAGACCAATATTGATAGCCACAGCTCCAACTTCCTTATAGACCAATATTGATAGCCACAGCTCCAACTTCCTTATAGACCAATATTGATAGCCACAGCTCCAACTTCCTTATAGACCAATATTGATGGCCACAACTCCAACTTCCTTATAGACCAAAACTCGCAAGTAGTCAATTGACCACTTGCCAGATTTGGAGCGATTAGGAAGTTGGAGCTGTAGACATCAATATTTAGCAGAATTACCAGCTAAAATACGGTTGGTTTGTCTACGTAAATAAATCTATCTATCTATCTATCTATCTATCTATCTATCTATCTATCTATATACTCAGGCCCAATCCCCACTTTTCGTATTTTGATTTTTTCCTCTTAAATACATAAAATACATAACCCAAATCCCACATAGTTGCTATTAACCCTTTGACTACCGGGGATGTAGTTCTCTATCAGCTATATTTAGACTATTTCAAGCAGCTTAGGAAGGATCTGCAGTAGTAAAAGGGCTTAATTCCGATGCTACCACTACCAACCTAAGCCCAATAAAATCTTCTTAAGGGGAGATTTCCACACTTGAGGGATTTTTTTCTTGACCTCTTTCTCCCTCATGTTTAGCCCCATTGCTTTTGAGTTTTTAAGATGTTCAACCCATTAGTTTGGCGATTTTAAGAACGTTCGCCCGATTTCTGTCAATTTTAAGACCTTTCGTACCATTTAGGTGTCGATTTTTTCCTGGCGAGCGATAGCGAGCCTGTAATTTAAGAGGAACCGGCCTTCGGCCGGGAAATTTTTCTACCGAAAAATTTACAAATTTATCTTGAAAGGGGGTCAAGGAGGTTTAATTTTAAGCTTGATGGAAGTCTAGGGAATCAACTAAAAACCTCCCCTTAAAACAGCACAAATCATATAAAGAAGACATCACCGGTAATGAAGGGGTTAATTATATAAAGAAGACGTCACCAGTAATGAAGGGGTTAATCATATAAAGAAGACGTCACCGGTAATGAAGGGGTTAATTATAAAGAAGACGTCACCAGTAATGAAGGGGTTAATCATATAAAGAAGACGTCACCGGTAATGAAGGGGTTAATTATATAAAGAAGACGTCACCGGTAATGAAGGGGTTAATTATATAAAGAAGACGTCACCAGTAATGAAGGGGTTAATCATATAAAGAAGACGTCACCGGTAATGAAGGGGTTAATTATATAAAGAAGACGTCACCAGTAATGAAGGGGTTAATCATATAAAGAAGACGTCACCGGTAATGAAGGGGTTAATTATATAAAGAAGACGTCACCGGTAATGAAGGGGTTAATTATATAAAGAAGACGTCACCGGTAATGAAGGGGTTAATTATATAAAGAAGACGTCACCGGTAATGAAGGGGTTAATCATATAAAGAAGACGTCACCGGTAATGAAGGGGTTTAGATATAAAGAAGACGTCACCGTAATGAAGGGTTAATCATATAAAGAAGATGTCACCGGTAATGAAGGGGTTAATTATATAAAGAAGACGTCACCGGTAATGAAGGGGTTAATTATATAAAGAAGACGTCACCGGTAATGAAGGGGTTAATTATATAAAGAAGACGTCACCGGTAATGAAGGGGTTAATCAATAAAGAAGACGTCACCGGTAATGAAGGGGTTAATTATATAAAGAAGACGTCACCGGTAATGAAGGGGTTAATTATATAAAGAAGATGTCACCGGTACTGAAGGGGTTAATTATATAAAGAAGACGTCACCGGTAATGAAGGGGTTAATTATATAAAGAAGACGTCACCGGTAATGAAGGGGTTAATTATAAAGAAGACGTCACCGGTAATGAAGGGGTTAATTATATAAAGAAGACGTCACCGGTAATGAAGGGGTTAATTATATAAAGAAGACGTCACCGGTAATGAAGGGGTTAATTATATAAAGAAGACGTCACCGGTAATGAAGGGGTTAATCATATAAAGAAGACGTCACTGGTAATGAAGGGGTTAATTATATAAAGAAGACGTCACCGGTAATGAAGGGGTTAATCATATAAAGAAGACGTCACCGGTAATGAAGGGGTTAATTATATAAAGAAGACGTCACCGGTAATGAAGGGGTTAATTATATAAAGAAGACGTCACCGGTAATGAAGGGGTTAATCATAAGAAGACGTCACCGGTAATGAAGGGGTTAATTATATAAAGAAGACGTCACCGGTATGAAGGGGTTAATTATATAAAGAAGATGTCACCGGTTAAGGGGTTAATTATATAAAGAAGACGTCACCGGTAATGAAGGGGTTAATCATATAAAGAAGACGTCACCGGTAATGAAGGGGTTAATTATATAAAGAAGACGTCACCGGTACTGAAGGGGTTATCATATAAAGAAGACGTCACCGGTAATGAAGGGGTTAATTATATAAAGAAGACGTCACGTAATGAAGGGGTTAATTATATAAAGAAGACGTCACCGGTAATGAAGGGGTTAATCATATAAGAGAACGTCACCGGTAATGAAGGGGTTAATTATATAAAGAAGACGTCACCGGTAATGAAGGGGTTAATTAATAAAGAAGATGTCACCGGTAATGAAGGGGTTAATTATATAAAGAAGACGTCACCGGTAATGAAGGGGTTAATCATATAAAGAAGACGTCACCGGTAATGAAGGGGTTAATTATATAAAGAAGACGTCACCGGTAATGAGCGGTTAATTATATAAAGAAGACGTCACCGGTAATGAAGGGGTTAATTATATAAAGAAGACGTCACCGGTAATGAAGGGGTTAATTATATAAAGAAGACGTCACCGGTAATGAAGGGGTTAATCATATAAAGAAGACGTCACCGGTAATGAAGGGGTTAATTATATAAAGAAGATGTCACCGGTAATGAAGGGGTTAATCATATAAAGAAGACGTCACCGGTACTGAAGGGGTTAATAAGAAGACGTCACCGGTACTGAAGGGGTTAATTATATAAAGAAGACGTCACCGGTAATGAAGGGGTTAATTATATAAAGAAGACGTCACCGGTAATGAGCGGTTAATTATATAAAGAAGACGTCACCGGTACTGAAGGGGTTAATTATATAAAGAAGACGTCACTGGTAATGAAGGGGTTAATTATATAAAGAAGACGTCACCGGTAATGAAGGGGTTAATCATATAAAGAAGACGTCACCGGTAATGAAGGGGTTAATTATATAAAGAAGACGTCACCGGTAATGAAGGGGTTAATTATATAAAGAAGATGTCACCGGTACTGAAGGGGTTAATTATATAAAGAAGACGTCACCGGTAATGAAGGGGTTAATTATATAAAGAAGACGTCACCGGTAATGAAGGGGTTAATTATATAAAAGGTCACTTAATGAAGGGGTATATCAGAAGACGTCACCGGTAATGAAGGGTTAATTATATAAAGAAGACGTCACCGTAATGAAGGGGTTAATTATAAAGAAGACGTCACCGGTAATGAAGGGGTTAATTATATAAAGAAGACGTCACCGGTAAGAAGGGGTTAATTATATAAAGAAGACGTCACCGGTATGAAGGGGTTAATTATATAAAGAAGACGTCACCGGTAATGAAGGGTTAATTATATAAAGAAGACGTCACCGGTAATGAAAGGGTTATTATATAAAGAAGACGTCACCGGTAATGAAGGGGTTAATTATATAAAGACGTCACGGTAATGAAGGGGTTAATTTATAAAGAAGACGTCACCGGTAATGAAGGGGTTAATTATATAAAGAAGACGTCACCGGTAATGAAGGGGTTAATATATAAAGAAGACGTCACCGGTAATGAAGGGGTTAATTATAAAGAAGACGTCACCGGTAATGAAGGGGTTAATTATATAAAGAAGACGTCACCGGTAATGAAGGGGTTAATCATATAAAGAAGATGTCACCGGTAATGAAGGGGTTAATTATATAAAGAAGACGTCACCGGTAATGAAGGGGTTAATTATATAAAGAAGACGTCACCGGTAATGAAGGGGTTAATTATATAAAGTAGATCACCGGTAATGAAGGGTTAATTATATAAAGAAGACGTCACCGGTAATGAAGGGGTTATTATATAAAGAAGACGTCACCGGTAATGAAGGGTTACTTATATAAAGAAGACGTCACCGGTAATGAAGGGGTTAATTATATAAAGAAGACGTCACCGGTAATGAAGGGGTTAATTATATAAAGAAGACGTCACCGGTAATGAAGGGGTTAATTATATAAAGAAGACGTCACCGGTAATGAAGGGGTTAATTATATAAAGAAGACGTCACCGGTAATGAAGGGGTTAATTATATAAAGAAGATGTCACCGGTAATGAAGGGGTTAATTATATAAAGAAGACGTCACCGGTAATGAAGGGGTTAATTATATAAAGAAGACGTCACCGGTAATGAAGGGGTTAATCATAAACCTACAATAGTATTGTATATCCGTTTTTTATCGATGTTTACGGCTTCAACTTCCTTATAACCTGAAGCTCACAAGTAGTCAATTACTCTATGAGAACCGTCAACGCAAACCATTTTTCAGAACTTTGAATTCTGGTCCCCCTTCTTCCTCATGTTTAGCCCCATTAGTTTTCAGATTTTAAGACGTTCGGCACATTAGTTTGGCTATTTTAAGACCTTTCGCCCAATTTTGTTGCCAACATTAGGACTTTTCGTGTCATTTTGGTGTCGATTCTTTCGTGTCAAGCGATAGCGAGCCTGTAATTTAAGAGGAACCGGCTTTCGGCCGGTACATTTTTCTATCGAAAAATTTACAAATTTATCTTGAAGGAGGGTCTAGGGGGGGGGGGGGGGGGTAAGCTTGATGGAGGTCTAGGGAAAAAAAACTAAGAACATAATATAAAGATACATCCATGGGAACATAATATAAAGATACATCCATGGGAACATAATATAAAGATACATCCATGGGAACATAATATAAAGATACATCCATGGGAACATAATATAAAGATACATCCATGGGAACATAATATAAAGATACATCCATGGGAACATAATATAAAGATACATCCATGGGAACATAATATAAAACATACATCCATGGGAACATAATATAAAACATACATCCATGGGAACATAATATAAAACATACATCCATGGGAACATAATATAAAGATACATCCATGGGAACATAATATAAAGATACATCCATGGGAACATAATATAAAGATACATCCATGGGAACATAATATAAAGATACATCCATGGGAACATAATATAAAGATACATCCATGGGAACATAATATAAAACATACATCCATGGGAACATAATATAAAACATACATCCATGGGAACATAATATAAAACATACATCCATGGGAACATAATATAAAACATACATCCATGGGAACATAATATAAAGATACATCCATGGGAACATAATATAAAGATACATCCATGGGAACATAATATAAAGATACATCCATGGGAACATAATATAAAACATACATCCATGGGAACATAATATAAAACATACATCCATGGGAACATAATATAAAGATACATCCATGGGAACATAATATAAAGATACATCCATGGGAACATAATATAAAAGATACATCCATGGGAACATAATATAAAACATACATCCATGGGAACATAATATAAAAGATACATCCATGGGAACATAATATAAAGATACATCCATGGGAACATAATATAAAGATACATCCATGGGAACATTATAAAGATACATCCATGGGAACATAATATAAAACATACATCCATGGGAACATAATATAAAACATACATCCATGGGAACATAATATAAAACATACATCCATGGGAACATAATATAAAGATACATCCATGGGAACATAATATAAAGATACATCCATGGGAACATAATATAAAGATACATCCATGGGAACATAATATAAAACATACATCCATGGGAACATAATATAAAACATACATCCATGGGAACATAATATAAAGATACATCCATGGGAACATAATATAAAGATACATCCATGGGAACATAATATAAAAGATACATCCATGGGAACATAATATAAAACATACATCCATGGGAACATAATATAAAAGATACATCCATGGGAACATAATATAAAGATACATCCATGGGAACATAATATAAAGATACATCCATGGGAACATTATATAAAGATACATCCATGGGAACATAATATAAAACATACATCCATGGGAACATAATATAAAACATACATCCATGGGAACATAATATAAAACATACATCCATGGGAACATAATATAAAGATACATCCATGGGAACATAATATAAAGATACATCCATGGGAACATAATATAAAGATACATCCATGGGAACATAATATAAAACATACATCCATGGGAACATAATATAAAACATACATCCATGGGAACATAATATAAAGATACATCCATGGGAACATAATATAAAAGATACATCCATGGGAACATAATATAAAGATACATCCATGGGAACATAATATAAAAGATACATCCATGGGAACATAATATAAAGATACATCCATGGGAACATAATATAAAGATACATCCATGGGAACATAATATAAAGATACATCCATGGGAACATAATATAAAACATACATCCATGGGAACATAATATAAAACATACATCCATGGGAACATAATATAAAACATACATCCATGGGAACATAATATAAAGATACATCCATGGGAACATAATATAAAGATACATCCATGGGAACATAATATAAAGATACATCCATGGGAAAATATAAAACATACATCCATGGGAACATAATATAAAACATACATCCATGGGAACATAATATAAAACATACATCCATGGGAACATAATATAAAGATACATCCATGGGAACATAATATAAAAGATACATCCATGGGAACATAATATAAAGATACATCCATGGGAACATAATATAAAGATACATCCATGGGAACATAATATAAAACATACATCCATGGGAACATAATATAAAGATACATCCATGGGAACATAATATAAAGATACATCCATGGGAACATAATATAAAGATACATCCATGGGAACATAATATAAAACATACATCCATGGGAACATAATATAAAACATACATCCATGGGAACATAATATAAAACATACATCCATGGGAACATAATATAAAGATACATCCATGGGAACATAATATAAAACATACATCCATGGGAACATAATATAAAGATACATCCATGGGAACATAATATAAAAGATACATCCATGGGAACATAATATAAAGATACATCCATGGGAACATAATATAAAGATACATCCATGGGAACATAATATAAAACATACATCCATGGGAACATAATATAAAAACATACATCCATGGGAACATAATATAAAACATACATCCATGGGAACATAATATAAAGATACATCCATGGGAACATAATATAAAAGATACATCCATGGGAACATAATATAAAACATACATCCATGGGAACATAATATAAAACATACATCCATGGGAACATAATATAAAGATACATCCATGGGAACATAATATAAAGATACATCCATGGGAACATAATATAAAAGATACATCCATGGGAACATAATATAAAGATACATCCATGGGAACATAATATAAAGATACATCCATGGGAACATAATATAAAACATACATCCATGGGAACATAATATAAAAGATACATCCATGGGAACATACATACGGCCATACATACCCCCTTAAGGAGAGGCACACCGTTTGTCGGGACCCCCTTCTCCCTAATGTTTAGCCCCACTAGTTTCCAGATGTTAAGACCTTCGGCCCAGTAGTTTGGCGATTTTAACACCTTTCACCCCATTTCGTTGTCAATTTTAAGATCTGTCGTGCTATTTAGGTGTAGATATTTTCCTGGCGAGCGAAAGCGAGCCTGCAATTTTAAGAGGAACCGGCCTTCGGCCGGGAAATTTTTCTTCCGAAAAATGTAAAAAATTATCTTGAAGGGGGGTCTAGAGGGTGTTTCTAAGCTTGATTTAGTTCTAGGGAGGAAACTAAAAAAATATATGAATACATGAATTAATAGACCAAACAAACGGCCAGTCTCCCCTTGACCCGCATTTCGCCTTCAGCAATATAGTGTTTGTTATTATAAGCAGATTCCAGATTTAACTTAAATCTCCAGAATAACAGATTTTACGTATTTAATGGTAATTAATGCTAGGTTACTTATTAATTCAATTATTATTATTATTAATTTGATTGGCTGGTAATTAGCACTATAATGTTTTCCAATAATTGTTTTGTAAGTGTAGGTATGTTAACCCCTTGAGGATGTAGGTATGTTAACCCCTTGAGGATGTAGGTATGTTAACCCCTTGAGGATGTAGGTATGTTAACCCCTTGAGGATGTAGGTATGTTAACCCCTTGAGGATGTAGGTATGTTAACCCCTTGAGGATGTAGGTATGTTAACTCCTTGAGGATGTAGGTATGTTAACCCCTTGAGGATGTAGGTATGTTAACCCCTTGAGGATGTAGGTATGTTAACCCCTTGAGGATCTGAGATGATATTTTAGTACCGGTAACCATTAAAGGATTTAATGTTATTAAGGAAAGATATCTAGGAATCAAAGGGGTAAATACTATCTCAATTATCTCTTTAGTTCCCACAACTTCACCCTAAGCTGAATAAAATCGTGTAATGATAGCCAAAATAAAGTGTCAAACCGTGCCATGATCCTTAAAGGGTTAAGTGTCAAACCGTGCCATGATCCTTAAAGGGTTAAGTGTCAAACCGTGCCATGATCCTTAAAGGGTTAAGTAATACCTGTGTTCTTTACTTCATGATAAACCGTGCCATGATCCTTAAAGTGTTAAGTAATACCTGTGTTCTTTACTTCATGATAAACCGCGCCATGATCCTTAAAGGGTTAAGTAATACCTGTGTTCTTTACTTCATGATAAACCGTGCCATGATCCTTAAAGGGTTAAGTAATACCTGTGTTCTTTACTTCATGATAAACCGTGCCATGATCCTTAAAGGGTTAAGTAATACCTGTTTTCTTTACTTCATGATAATATGTTGAAATAATAAGTAACACCCCGTTCTTAACATTAATCATCAATTACCAAACCCAATGTACTTGAATAAACTAATGAAAGCATATGGTCCTCCCGGGATTCGAACTAATGCCAGGTGATACATAATTGTGTACATGTTCTCCTATATTAATTATGTGATGGTAAATACAGTATCTGACATGCAAGCCAATGTGAACTTTTACGAACAAATTATTGGGGAAAACCTTTAATAACAGTAAAAATTCCTACTCGGAACATGCAAAATAATTATAGAATTTAGGTTATCCAAAGTCATATCTACAATATGATATAACGTATATAACGCATATTGGGAACATAGATATATTATAGAATTAAGGTTATCAATCGTTATAACTACAATATAGTATAACGTATATACATCACACTTCTTATATTATTGTTAACAAGCTAATCAGTTAGCATAACAATCTTTGAAACACTTTCTTATTAATTCGATAATTTGCTATCACTGAATAGGTTCAGATATTTTTGAGGGAGCTCATATTTGGATCCTCGATGCTATTATCATGTTTTTCTTCTTCGATCATGAACTTTAAGACTCAAAACACAGCCCAGATTATGTTATGAATGTTGCATGTTGACTTGCGCTGTGGTATCGTAGTAAAGGTCTTGGTGAGTTGGTGTAATATCAATGTGTTGGTGATGGTGCTGCCTCACTCACCATGGCGCTGTCCTCCAGGCAACTAGGCTTTCTCTTCTTCCTCCTGGTGCCTGACCCTGCCATGGCTGTTTATCTCGTGCATCTCTCCAGTTATTCAAGTGAGTCTACTTTATTACATAAATATTCCTTGATCTATGATCATCTTGAATGTGATTTAAGGAGAGGAAAATGTGATGTAAACAGACATTAGGGATAGAAAATTGTGATTTAGTAATCACGCTATTATGACTTCCCACAGAGAGCCATGAGATGTTCGTGTCAGCTCTGCTGGGGTTGGTGTCGGGACCGCTTCGTGGCCAAGACCTCCTGCTGGTGAGTGACGACCACAGTCAGCGGCTGTTGGACGTGGGGCAGATCGTGGCGGAGGCAGGAACTTCACTCACACCCATATTGTTGGCTTCTCAACATTCAATCCTTCACACCTCCCATCCCGCCCACCACACCAATGGTTCTCTGCTCACGGCTCTTATTCTCTTTAGCCAGGACCCAAGCCCCTTTCTTCTACTCCTGGAAAGTAACAAGTACTGGAACCCAAGCTACATCATACTGTTCTGTCTGGACCAGAACCTCAACACCACGACCATAGTCAATCTGCCTTTCGTCCAGCGTTCACAGTTCATCTTGCTGCTACAACCCACAGTTCAAGGCGACCGACAACGATTAATGGCCTACACCAGCTTAACAACGCAGACCAAAGCACCGCTGGGAGGATGGAATAAGGAGAATTTTGGTGATCGCGAGTCACTTTTCCCTTATCGTTTTCACAACTTTGGCGGGGAAAAGTTAGAGATCCCAGTAAGTTGCTACGATCAACCTTTCTTCTACCATAACGAAAAAGGTGAATGTATCGGAGGAAACCTAGACGCTCTGCAAGTAATTGGCGACAAGTACAACTTTTCCTGCGTTCTTATCTTACTGGACACCATGAACTGGGGAGTCAAGGAGAACGGGACGTGGAATGACATGCTGGGGGAACTGATATACGGAGAGAGGGACATTGTGGTCAGCTCTATGCGTTTGTGAGTTATATAGGTTAATGTTCAAGAATGTATAGCACCTGATCATCATGGGGGAGCTGCTTACACTGGTTAAGGGGAGGTGGATTACTGTAGTCGTTTGTGAGTTATATAGGTTAATGTTCAAGAATGTATAGCACCTGATCATCATGGGGGAGCTGCTTACACTGGTTAAGGGGAGGTGGATTACTGTAGTCGTTTGTGAGTTATATAGGTTAATGTTCAAGAATGTATAGCACCTGATCATCATGGGGGAGCTGCTTACACTGGTTAAGGGGAGGTGGATTACTGTAGTCGTTTGTGAGTTATATAGGTTAATGTTCAAGAATGTATAGCACCTGATCATCATGGGGGAGCTGCTTACACTGGTTAAGGGGAGGTGGATTACTGTAGTCGTTTGTGAGTTATATAGGTTAATGTTTAAGAATGTATAGCACCTGATCATCATGGGGGAGCTGCATACACTGGTTAAGGGGAGGTGGATTACTGTAGTCGTTTGTGAGTTATATAGGTTAATGTTCAAGAATGTATAGCACCTGATCATCATGGGGGAGCTGCTTACACTGGTTAAGGGGAGGTGGATTACTGTAGTGGTTTGTGAGTTATATAGGTTAATGTTCAAGAATGTATAGCACCTGATCATCATGGGGGAGCTGCTTACACTGGTTAAGGGGAGGTGGATTACTGTAGTCGTTTGTGAGTTATATAGGTTAATGTTCAAGAATGTATAGCACCTGATCATCATGGGGGAGCTGCTTACACTGGTTAAGGGGAGGTGGATTACTGTAGTCGTTTGTGAGTTATATAGGTTAATGTTCAAGAATGTATAGCACCTGATCATCATGGGGGAGCTGCTTACACTGGTTAAGGGGAGGTGGATTTCTGTAGTCGTTTGTGAGTTATATAGGTTAATGTTCAAGAATGTATAGCACCTGATCATCATGGGGGAGCTGCTTACACTGGTTAAGGGGAGGTGGATTACTGTAGTGGTTTGTGAGTTATATAGGTTAATGTTCAAGAATGTATAGCACCTGATCATCATGGGGGAGCTGCTTACACTGGTTAAGGGGAGGTGGATTACTGTAGTCGTTTGTGAGTTATATAGGTTAATGTTCAAGAATGTATAGCACCTGATCATCATGGGAGAGCTGCTTACACTGGTTAAGGGGAGGTGGATTACTGTAGTCGTTTGTGAGTTATATAGGTTAATGTTCAAGAATGTATAGCACCTGATCATCATGGGGGAGCTGCTTACACTGGTTAAGGGGAGGTGGATTACTGTAGTCGTTTGTGAGTTATATAGGTTAATGTTCAAGAATGTATAGCACCTGATCATCATGGGGGAGCTGCTTACACTGGTTAAGGGGAGGTGGATTACTGTAGTCGTTTGTGAGTTATATAGGTTAATGTTCAAGAATGTATAGCACCTGATCATCATGGGGGAGCTGCTTACACTGGTTAAGGGGAGGTGGATTACTGTAGTCGTTTGTGAGTTATATAGGTTAATGTTCAAGAATGTATAGCACCTGATCATCATGGGGGAGCTGCTTACACTGGTTAAGGGGAGGTGGATTACTGTAGTCGTTTGTGAGTTATATAGGTTAATGTTCAAGAATGTATAGCACCTGATCATCATGGGGGAGCTGCTTACACTGGTTAAGGGGAGGTGGATTACTGTAGTCGTTTGTGAGTTATATAGGTTAATGTTCAAGAATGTATAGCACCTGATCATCATGGGGGAGCTGCTTACACTGGTTAAGGGGAGGTGGATTACTGTAGTCGTTTGTGAGTTATATAGGTTAATGTTCAAGAATGTATAGCACCTGATCATCATGGGGGAGCTGCTTACACTGGTTAAGGGGAGGTGGATTACTGTAGTCGTTTGTGAGTTATATAGGTTAATGTTCAAGAATGTATAGCACCTGATCATCATGGGGGAGCTGCTTACACTGGTTAAGGGGAGGTGGATTACTGTAGTCGTTTGTGAGTTATATAGGTTAATGTTCAAGAATGTATAGCACCTGATCATCATGGGGGAGCTGCTTACACTGGTTAAGGGGAGGTGGATTACTGTAGTCGTTTGTGAGTTATGTAGGTTAATGTTCAAGAATGTATAGCACCTGATCATCATGGGGGAGCTGCTTACACTGGTTAAGGGGAGGTGGATTACTGTAGTCGTTTGTGAGTTATGTAGGTTAATGTTCAAGAATGTAGCACCTGATCATCATGGGGAGCTGCTTACACTGGTTAAGGGGAGGTGGATTACTGTAGTCGTTTGTGAGTTATGTAGGTTAATGTTCAAGAATGTATAGCACCTGATCATCATGGGGGAGCTGCTTACACTGGTTAAGGGGAGGTGGATTACTGTAGTGGTTTGTGAGTTATATAGGTTAATGTTCAAGAATGTATAGCACCTGATCATCATGGGGGAGTGCTTACACTGGTTAAGGGGAGGTGGATTACTGTAGTCGTTTGTGAGTTATATAGGTTAATGTTCAAGAATGTATAGCACCTGATCATCATGGGGGAGCTGCTTACACTGGTTAAGGGGAGGTGGATTACTGTAGTCGTTTGTGAGTTATATAGGTTAATGTTCAAGAATGTATAGCACCTGATCATCATGGGGGAGCTGCTTACACTGGTTAAGGGGAGGTGGATTACTGTAGTCGTTTGTGAGTTATATAGGTTAATGTTCAAGAATGTATAGCACCTGATCATCATGGGGGAGCTGCTTACACTGGTTAAGGGGAGGTGGATTACTGTAGTCGTTTGTGAGTTATATAGGTTAATGTTCAAGAATGTATAGCACCTGATCATCATGGGGGAGCTGCTTACACTGGTTAAGGGGAGGTGGATTACTGTAGTCGTTTGTGAGTTATATAGGTTAATGTTCAAGAATGTATAGCACCTGATCATCATGGGGGAGCTGCTTACACTGGTTAAGGGGAGGTGGATTACTGTAGTCGTTTGTGAGTTATATAGGTTAATGTTCAAGAATGTATAGCACCTGATCATCATGGGGGAGCTGCTTACACTGGTTAAGGGGAGGTGGATTACTGTAGTGGTTTGTGAGTTATATAGGTTAATGTTCAAGAATGTATAGCACCTGATCATCATGGGGGAGCTGCTTACACTGGTTAAGGGGAGGTGGATTACTGTAGTCGTTTGTGAGTTATATAGGTTAATGTTCAAGAATGTATAGCACCTGATCATCATGGGGGAGCTGCTTACACTGGTTAAGGGGAGGTGGATTACTGTAGTCGTTTGTGAGTTATGTAGGTTAATGTTCAAGAATGTATAGCACCTGATCATCATGGGGGAGCTGCTTACACTAGTTAAGGGGAGGTGGATTACTGTAGTCGTTTGTGAGTTATATAGGTTAATGTTCAAGAATGTATAGCACCTGATCATCATGGGGGAGCTGCTTACACTGGTTAAGGGGAGGTGGATTACTGTAGTCGTTTGTGAGTTATATAGGTTAATGTTCAAGAATGTATAGCACCTGATCATCATGGGGGAGCTGCTTACACTGGTTAAGGGGAGGTGGATTACTGTAGTGGTTTGTGAGTTATATAGGTTAATGTTCAAGAATGTATAGCACCTGATCATCATGGGGGAGCTGCTTACACTGGTTAAGGGGAGGTGGATTACTGTAGTGGTTTGTGAGTTATATAGGTTAATGTTCAAGAATGTATAGCACCTGATCATCATGGGGGAGCTGCTTACACTGGTTAAGGGGAGGTGGATTACTGTAGTCGTTTGTGAGTTATATAGGTTAATGTTCAAGAATGTATAGCACCTGATCATCATGGGGGAGCTGCTTACACTGGTTAAGGGGAGGTGGATTACTGTAGTGGTTTGTGAGTTATATAGGTTAATGTTCAAGAATGTATAGCACCTGATCATCATGGGGGAGCTGCTTACACTGGTTAAGGGGAGGTGGATTACTGTAGTCGTTTGTGAGTTATATAGGTTAATGTTCAAGAATGTATAGCACCTGATCATCATGGGGGAGCTGCTTACACTGGTTAAGGGGAGGTGGATTACTGTAGTCGTTTGTGAGTTATATAGGTTAATGTTCAAGAATGTATAGCACCTGATCATCATGGGGGAGCTGCTTACACTGGTTAAGGGGAGGTGGATTACTGTAGTCGTTTGTGAGTTATATAGGTTAATGTTCAAGAATGTATAGCACCTGATCATCATGGGGGAGCTGCTTACACTGGTTAAGGGGAGGTGGATTACTGTAGTCGTTTGTGAGTTATATAGGTTAATGTTCAAGAATGTATAGCACCTGATCATCATGGGGGAGCTGCTTACACTGGTTAAGGGGAGGTGGATTACTGTAGTCGTTTGTGAGTTATATAGGTTAATGTTCAAGAATGTATAGCACCTGATCATCATGGGGGAGCTGCTTACACTGGTTAAGGGGAGGTGGATTACTGTAGTCGTTTGTGAGTTATATAGGTTAATGTTCAAGAATGTATAGCACCTGATCATCATGGGGGAGCTGCTTACACTGGTTAAGGGGAGGTGGATTACTGTAGTCGTTTGTGAGTTATATAGGTTAATGTTCAAGAATGTATAGCACCTGATCATCATGGGGGAGCTGCTTACACTGGTTAAGGGGAGGTGGATTACTGTAGTCGTTTGTGAGTTATATAGGTTAATGTTCAAGAATGTATAGCACCTGATCATCATGGGGAGCTGCTTACACTGGTTAAGGGGAGGTGGATTACTGTAGTCGTTTGTGAGTTATGTAGGTTAATGTTCAAGAATGTATAGCACCTGATCATCATGGGGGAGCTGCTTACACTGGTTAAGGGGAGGTGGATTACTGTAGTCGTTTGTGAGTTATATAGGTTAATGTTCAAGAATGTATAGCACCTGATCATCATGGGGGAGCTGCTTACACTGGTTAAGGGGAGGTGGATTACTGTAGTCGTTTGTGAGTTATATAGGTTAATGTTCAAGAATGTATAGCACCTGATCATCATGGGGGAGCTGCTTACACTGGTTAAGGGGAGGTGGATTACTGTAGTGGTTTGTGAGTTATATAGGTTAATGTTCAAGAATGTATAGCACCTGATCATCATGGGGGAGCTGCTTACACTGGTTAAGGGGAGGTGGATTACTGTAGTGGTTTGTGAGTTATATAGGTTAATGTTCAAGAATGTATAGCACCTGATCATCATGGGGGAGCTGCTTACACTGGTTAAGGGGAGGTGGATTACTGTAGTGGTTTGTGAGTTATATAGGTTAATGTTCAAGAATGTATAGCACCTGATCATCATGGGGGAGCTGCTTACACTGGTTAAGGGGAGGTGGATTACTGTAGTCGTTTGTGAGTTATATAGGTTAATGTTCAAGAATGTATAGCACCTGATCATCATGGGGGAGCTGCTTACACTGGTTAAGGGGAGGTGGATTACTGTAGTGGTTTGTGAGTTATATAGGTTAATGTTCAAGAATGTATAGCACCTGATCATCATGGGGGAGCTGCTTACACTGGTTAAGGGGAGGTGGATTACTGTAGTCGTTTGTGAGTTATATAGGTTAATGTTCAAGAATGTATAGCACCTGATCATCATGGGGGAGCTGCTTACACTGGTTAAGGGGAGGTGGATTACTGTAGTCGTTTGTGAGTTATATAGGTTAATGTTCAAGAATGTATAGCACCTGATCATCATGGGGGAGCTGCTTACACTGGTTAAGGGGAGGTGGATTACTGTAGTCGTTTGTGAGTTATATAGGTTAATGTTCAAGAATGTATAGCACCTGATCATCATGGGGGAGCTGCTTACACTGGTTAAGGGGAGGTGGATTACTGTAGTCGTTTGTGAGTTATATAGGTTAATGTTCAAGAATGTATAGCACCTGATCATCATGGGGGAGCTGCTTACACTGGTTAAGGGGAGGTGGATTACTGTAGTCGTTTGTGAGTTATATAGGTTAATGTTCAAGAATGTATAGCACCTGATCATCATGGGGGAGCTGCTTACACTGGTTAAGGGGAGGTGGATTACTGTAGTCGTTTGTGAGTTATATAGGTTAATGTTCAAGAATGTATAGCACCTGATCATCATGGGGGAGCTGCTTACACTGGTTAAGGGGAGGTGGATTACTGTAGTCGTTTGTGAGTTATATAGGTTAATGTTCAAGAATGTATAGCACCTGATCATCATGGGGGAGCTGCTTACACTGGTTAAGGGGAGGTGGATTACTGTAGTCGTTTGTGAGTTATATAGGTTAATGTTCAAGAATGTATAGCACCTGATCATCATGGGGGAGCTGCTTACACTGGTTAAGGGGAGGTGGATTACTGTAGTCGTTTGTGAGTTATATAGGTTAATGTTCAAGAATGTATAGCACCTGATCATCATGGGGGAGCTGCTTACACTGGTTAAGGGGAGGTGGATTACTGTAGTCGTTTGTGAGTTATATAGGTTAATGTTCAAGAATGTATAGCACCTGATCATCATGGGGGAGCTGCTTACACTGGTTAAGGGGAGGTGGATTACTGTAGTCGTTTGTGAGTTATATAGGTTAATGTTCAAGAATGTATAGCACCTGATCATCATGGGGGAGCTGCTTACACTGGTTAAGGGGAGGTGGATTACTGTAGTCGTTTGTGAGTTATATAGGTTAATGTTCAAGAATGTATAGCACCTGATCAGCATGGGGGAGCTGCTTACACTGGTTAAGGGGAGGTGGGTCGTTTGTCTGGTTCCCCTTCTCCCTCATGTTTAGCCCCATTACTTTTTTAGATTTTAAGATGTTTGCCCCATTATTTTGTCGATTTTAAGACCTTCCGCTCCATTTCCTTATAAATTTTATGACCTTTCGTGCTATTTAGGTGTCGAGTTTTTTGTCCGGGCGAACGATAGTGAGCCTGTAATTTTGGACGAAGCGTCCTTCGGCCGCCGGGACATTTTTCTGCCGAAAAATGTATAAATTAATCTAGAAGGGGGATCTAATGGATGTTTATTTTAAGTTTGATGGAGGTCTAGGAAGGAAGCTAGAAAATAATATATTAAAAAATCGACCAAAAAGTGAACCAAATTAACACTGCCAACCATAACCACTCCAACAATACAGTACCATTCAATACTTCACACATTACACACAACAAGGGAAGCCACCATTTTAACTTTATTCTGGTTACTGTTAGACCACTTTACTCAGCTTGAAGATGGCCTCCAGCAATTAACCCTTTGAGAGCAACTCCATATCTGAAGCTGCTCCGCCTCTGCGCTTCACCGTCTCTCCCCCCACACTCGGACCCTCACTCTCAGAACGCCACCTATTGAGCAATTAACTCATTAGGCATTGCCCCCCTGTAACATATTTTGAATATGGGAATATTCATACAATGCTATTTAATCAGGTAACAATGAGGGTATTTTTTTGGCATTTCGGTGTGCTGTGGTAATGCACTGAAATTAGGTACAGCACAAATTCCATCCCAATAATATCTTCCCATTGACATATTGGGATTAGAACCCGGGTCCATTGGATTACCAGTCCAGTGGCAAGACCACTCTGCCACACCTCCCTGGTACTGTATGGGTTAACAGGCTTGGAACTATCGCACTTAACCGTTTTTACTACCACAGCTCCTTCTTAGCTGCACAACATCGTTAACATATAGCTCGAATAAAATACAAAAAGACGTCGCCGGTACAGAAGGGGTTAATATAATCTGTGTTTATTAATTTCACTCCAACACCAAACACCGCCCAATGAAATTAATGAAAGCATGTGATCCACCGGAATTGGAACCTGGGTCACCACACACAAATGTTAAACACTAACCATTGCACTATCAAGACATTCACCCGACCTGACCTGACGTTGTAGCTGAAGGGGTGTATAATTGACCACTTGCGAGTTTCAGGCTATAAGGAAGTTGGAGCCGTGAACATCGATATTTAACGGAAATGCAATAATTATGTACGTTTCTGATGGATAAATGGTAAGTTGAATTGGGTTTTTTGTATTTATAAATGTAGGCTACTACAACCGTATTTTAGCAGTACATTCTGTTAAATATCGTTTGTATACAGCTCCAACTTCCTTATAGAACGAAACTCGCAAGTCGGCAATTATGTGAGTGCAAATGTAGGTGCCAGTGTGTTGATGTGCGCGCGCATAAGTGTCTGTGTGCGTGCTAACAAGTACAAAACAAAAAACAAACAAATAGTCGTGACAGAAAATATTAAAGTCTTTCCGTAAATTCGTATCAGGATTCCGTTTTCTCTTAATGTAACGTTTCCCATGTTCTTGTTTTCATCTAATAACATAATCCCTTCTTTGCTCAACAGATGACACCACAGCCAACTTGTGGGATGATGGGGATGCAACTTATCAGGTGAGGGATTCGGTTTTATTTACATACTAAGTCTATAGTTTAAATCCTCTCCTTTTCACATGCACATATTATACAGTAAGCAAGCCACGCATTTCAATCCTAACCTATTAAACCACATACAATACTTAGTTGATATTCCACGATAACCTGCCATAAATAATACAATTATAAATACATTATCGGCATCCCAACTACTGACCAAACACGTGACCCAAGAAGCAAACCCCCCCCCCTCCCCCCCCCCCCCCCCCAACCAACCAACCACCACCACCACCACCCTCACTTCCGAGTTGAACATGGCGGTAGTGACAGTACGCGTGTGAATGTTTTAAGCCCTAATGTTTAGCCCCACTAGTTTTGAGATTATAAGACGTTTGGCCCATTAGTTTGGCGATTTTAACACCTTTCGCCCCATTTCGTTGTCAATTTTAAGACCTTTCGTGCCATTTAGGTGTCTATTATTTCCTGGCGAGCTATCGCAAGCCTGCAATTTTAAGAGAAATTGGCCTTCGGCCGGAACGTTTTTCTACCGAAAAATGTACAAATTTATCTTGAAGGGAGGTCTAGGGGGTGTTTTTCTAAGCTTGATGGAGGTCTAGGGAGGAAACTAAATAAAATATATGAATAAACGAATTAATAGACCAAACAAACAGCCAGCCTCCCCTTAAGGCGTATGCTTCGTGAATTAACCTGCGTTTGGTCTCCCGTCGTTCGTGGTTGGTGACGGTGACGGGAAGGTTGGAGGATTCGGGACAAGGATAATAAAGTAGGTGTTGATGGCGATTGATTGGTGTTAATTGACCACTTGAGAGTTTAAGGCTATAAGGAAGATGGAGCTGTAGACATCGATATTTAGCAGAATTACCAGCTAAAATACGGTCGTAATACATTCATAAATACGGTCGTAGTACATTCATAAATACGGTCGTAGTACATTCATAAATACGGTCGTAGTACATTCATAAATACGGTCGTAGTACATTCATAAATACGGTCGTAGTACATTCATAAATACGGTCGAAGTACATTCATAAATACGGTCGTAGTACATTCATAAATACGGTCGTAGTACATTCATAAATACGGTCGTAGTACATTCATAAATACGGTCGTAGTACATTCATAAATACGGTCGTAGTACATTCATAAATACGGTCGTAGTACATTCATAAATACGGTCGTAGTACATTCATAAATACGGTCGTAGTACATTCATAAATACGGTCGTAGTACACTCATAAATACGGTCGTAGTACATTCATAAATACGGTGGTAGTACATTCATAAATACGGTGGTAGTACATTCATAAATACGGTGGTAGTACATTCATAAATACGGTGGTAGTACATTCATAAATACGGTCGTAGTACACTCATAAATACGGTCGTAGTACATTCATAAATACGGTCGTAGTACATTTATAAATACGGTCGTAGTACATTCATAAATACGGTGGTAGTACATTCATAAATACGGTGGTAGTACATTCATAAATACGGTCGTAGTACATTCATATATACGGTCGTAGTACACTCATAAATACGGTCGTAGTACATTCATAAATACGGTCGTAGTACATTCATAAATACGGTTGTAGTACATTCATAAATACGGTCGTAGTACATTCATAAATACGGTCGTAGTACATTCATAAATACGGTCGTAGTACACTCATAAATACGGTCGTAGTATATTCATAAATACGGTCGTAGTACATTCATAAATACGGTCGTAGTACACTCATCAATACGGTCGGAGTACATTCATAAATACGGTCGTAGTACACTCATAAATACGGTCGGAGTACATTCATAAATACGGTCGTAGTACACTCATAAATACGGTCGTAGTACATTCATAAATACGGTCGTAGTACATTCATAAATACGGTCGTAGTACACTCATAAATACGGTCGTAGTACATTCATAAATACGGTCGTAGTACATTCATAAATACGGTCGTAGTACATTCATAAATACGGTCGTAGTACATTCATAAATACGGTCGTAGTACACTCATAAATACGGTCGTAGTACACTCATAAATACGGTCGTAGTACATTCATAAATACGGTCATAGTACATTCATAAATACGGTCGTAGTACACTCATAAATACGGTCGTAGTACATTCATAAATACGGTCGTAGTACTCTCATAAATACGGTCGTAGTACACTCATAAATACGGTCGTAGTACATTCATAAATATGGTCGTAGTACACTCATAAATACGGTCGTAGTACATTCATAAATACGGTCGTAGTACACTCATAAATACGGTCGTAGTACATTCATAAATACGGTCGTAGTACATTCATAAATACGGTCGTAGTACATTCATAAATACGGTCGTAGTACACTCATAAATACGGTCGTAGTACATTCATAAATACGGTCGTAGTACACTCATAAATACGGTCGTAGTACACTCATAAATACGGTCGTAGTACATTCATAAATACGGTCGTAGTACATTCATAAATACGGTCGTAGTACATTCATAAATACGGTCGTAGTACATTCATAAATACGGTCGTAGTACATTCATAAATACGGTCGTAGTACATTCATAAATACGGTCGTAGTACATTCATAAATACGGTCGTAGTACATTCATAAATACGGTGTAGTACACTCATAAATACGCTCGTAGTACACTCATAAATACGCTCGTAGTACACTCATAAATACGCTCGTAGTACACTCATAAATACGCTCGTAGTACACTCATAAATACGCTCGTAGTACATTCATAAATACGGTCGTAGTACATTCATAAATACGGTTCGTAGTACACTCATAAATACGGTCGTAGTACATTCATAAATACGGTCGTAGTACATTCATAAAAACGGTCGTAGTACATTCATAAATACGGTCGTAGTACATTCATAAATACGGTCGTAGTACATTCATAAATACGGTCGTAGTACATTCATAAATACGGTCGTAGTACACTCATAAATACGGTCGTAGTACATTCATAAATACGGTCGTAGTACATTCATAAATACGGTCGTAGTACATTCATAAATACGGTCGCAGTACATTCATAAATACGGTCGTAGTACACTCATAAATACGGTCGTAGTACATTCATAAATACGGTCGTAGTACACTCATAAATACGGTCGTAGTACACTCATAAATACGGTCGTAGTACATTCATAAATACGGTCGTAGTACACTCATAAATACGGTCGTAGTACACTCATAAATACGGTCGTAGTACACTCATAAATACGGTCGTAGTACACTCATAAATACGGTCGTAGTACACTCATAAATACGGTCGTAGTACACTCATAAATACGGTCGTAGTACACTCATAAATACGGTCGTAGTACACTCATAAATACGGTCGTAGTACACTCATAAATACGGTCGTAGTACACTCATAAATACGGTCGTAGTACACTCATAAATACGGTCGTAGTACACTCATAAATACGGTCGTAGTACATTCATAAATACATAAAACCCAATTCAACATACTTTTTATCCATCAGAAACCTTCATTATTATTGCATTTCTCTATACTATCGATGTTTACGGCTCCAACTTCCTTATAGCCTGAAACTCGCAAGTGGTCAATTGTTCACTTGCGAGTTTCAGGCTATAAGGAAATTAGAACCGTAAACATGGATATAATACAGAAATGCTATAATAATCTGGGTTTCTGATGGATAAAAAGTATGATTATTTGGTTATATATAGTATATGTATTATGACTTTATTTTAGCTGACAATTCTGCTAAATATCGATGTTTACGGCTCCAACTTCCTTATAGCTTGAAACTCGCAAGTGGTCAATAATGGTGGTGTTTTGGGTTATTTTTGCCGTGGCAATTTTCAGCCTGGTTTGGTTCTGTGTACTCCCTCCTCCTGTTTCCGTCCCTCCCTAACCCATACACCCCCCCCTCCCCTAACCCATCCTTCATAATCCAATCGTGTGGGATGATGAGGGATTAAACCTTCCAGTCTTATATATGTATTAGGGATAGGACTTGCATATTATCCCGTTCACATACATATACATAGCAGTTAAGCATAGCCGTATCATTAATTAATATCCCACGATAATGAGATATAATAGGACAATAAAATGATCTCCGGCATCAGAGCTACTGGCCAAACACGTGACTCAAGAAGTAAGCAACCACACCTCATTTACCAGTTGATCATTGCCGGAGTGACAGCGCGCGTGTTAGTTCAATTAGTGTTTCCTGGATTTCTTTTGAGTGTGGTCTTGAGGCGTACGTTGTCGGCAACTTGGTTGGCTAGCGCAAGATATTGAGGACTCGGGACAATGATGACAGTAGGTGTTGCTGATGTTATTTTGATGATATGCCTTGGAAATATTCGGCCAGGTTTGGTTCTGTGTATCCCCTCCTCATGCCCCGCCCCTCCCCTCCTCCTCCCACACACACGTTTCTCCTCCCTTCCGTCTGGTGCACATTTAGACGCAGGCAACACAGGTAACGCAGTACAGAGCAGAATAATGCAAATAGTTATGTCAAATTAAACGTAGGCCTGGGCTGGCCTGAGTCACAATGTGCGCACCGTAATTCTAAATAATTATTTGCAAATTTGTGCTGCAGCGCTTGTTACCTGTATCTCAATGTGCACCGACCCTTTCAGACTTGCCGATGTGTACGGCACTACGCCGTGCATTCCAGAGAGTGCGCCGTTGTGCTGACAACTTCTGCCGTGAATGACACGTACGACCAGATTACCTTGGTAACTTTGCGGGTCGTATGCAGCATTTTGCAGAGGTCGAAATGTGTGTGAAAGCGTGCATATCCCATGGTTATTTACGGGCACGGCGGTCGGCGGAAAGTCGAGGTGTCTGAAATGGGTATTCTTCTTCCCCCCCCCCCCCCTCACCCTTTATTTCTCCCCTGAATGTGTTCTCCCCACTCCCTGTTAACTCTCCCCACCAGCCTTGTGTCTGTTACCACGACCGTTCGACTCCCTCTCGTCTTTCCTTCCCGTTTGCCTCCCTTCCTCGACTGCCTCCCACCTTCTTTCTCCCTTGCCTCCCTACCATCTCTCTTTCGCCTCCCTAAAATCCCTTCCGCTTCACCCCCCCTTTTGCTTCACCTCCCTACCATCCCTCCCAGCTCCCTCGCTTCCACACACTCCCCCTCCTGACTCCCACCAATATATCTGCCTCCCTTCCTCCTCCCTATCACCTCCCTCTGGTTTTATATATGTATTTTCTTTTTCATTATCAACATTATCAATTATATGCAGATCGAGGGATTATTTAAGGAGAGGTTTTGTTATTTTTCTGGACCCCCTTTTCCCTCATGTTTATCCCCGTTAGCTTTGAGATTTTGTGACCTTTCGCCCAATTTCTTCGCCAATAATATAACCTTTCGTGCCATTTAGGTGTGGATTTTGTTCATGGCGAGCGATAGCGAGCCTGTATTGTAGGAGGAACTGTTAAGGGGCGATGGTTCACTTTTTGGTCTATTTTTTCATGTATTTGTTATTTGTCTAGCTTCCTCCCTAGCCTAGACCTCCATCAATCTTTAAAAAAAACATCCATTAGATCCCCCTTCTAGATTAATTTGTACATTTTTCGGTAGAAAAATGTCCTGGCCGAATGCCGGTTCTTCCTAAATTACAGGCTCACTATCGTTCGCCAGGAACAAAATCGACACCTAAATGGCACGAAAGGTCTTAATATTGACAAGGAAATGGGGCGGAAGGTGCTAAATCGCCAAACTAATGGACCGAACGTATTACAATCTGAAAACTATTGGGGCTAAACGTGAGGGAGAATGGGAACCACAAAAACGACCCATCTCCCCTTAAAGCCAGATAATAGAATATTAAGCCTTCATATTAAGCCTTCATATTAAGCCTTCATATTAAGCCTTCATATTAAGCCTTCATACTAGCCTTCATATTAAGCCTTCATATTAAGCCTTCATATTAAGCCTTCATACAATACATACTGTAAAGGGGTAATAATTAAGCCTTCATATTAAGCCTTCATATTAAGCCTTCATATTAAGCCTTCATACTAGCCTTCATATTAAGCCTTCATATTAAGCCTTCATATTAAGCCTTCATATTAAGCCTTCATATTAAGCCTTCATATTAAGCCTTCATATTAAGCCTTCATATTAAGCCTTCATATTAAGCCTTCATTTAAAGCCTTCATATTAAGCCTTCATATTAAGCCTTCATATTAAGCCTTCATATTAAGCCTTCATATTAAGCCTTCATATTAAGTCTTCATATTAAGCCTTCATATTAAGCCTTCATATTAAGCCTTCATATTAAGCCTTCATACTGTAAAGGGTTAATAATTTCACACTCGTAATTATCTTGTTTGTTTGTCTGTTTTGTCTCCCTCCTTCCTTCCCTCCTTGTTTCTCTTCTCCCTTTCCTCCTCCTTCCTTCCTTCTCTCTCTCCTCCCCCCTCATTCTTTCCTCCTCTACCTCCCACCCTCCTCCTTCCCTCCCTCTCTCCTTCCCTCTCTCCCCTCCTCCCCATCTCCCACTTTCCTCCTTCCCCATACTTCCCCACAGGGTGTCAAACTGCAGCCATTTTGTTTGAATATTTGAGTGTAGATGAGAATGACTACAAGGAAATGTACAGGAAATAGCCTTGTTTTGGCCATGTTATCACTTCCAAAGACATCATTTGAACTATAAACCATTATTTTACCTTTACATATACAATAAAGTAACACCACGTTATTAACATTAAAAACACCAATGCACTTGAATAAACTAATGCAAGCATATGGTCCTCCCGGGATTCAAACTCGGGACACCACACCCACAACATAAGCATCTAAAGAATACAAATATTGCACTCGGCTTTCGTTTGACACCCTGCTTCCCCACCTCCCTTCCTTTAACCCAGCGCAGATTAAGAGGCCACTTAATTCAAGTGTTCAAATTCATCAAAGGCATCGACAATATGAACTGTAGTAAGTACTTTACTATCGACCAATCTAATTACACGCGGGGAAACGGTTGCACAATTATTGGTAAATCTTTTAAGTCACACGAATCTAAGAATTTCTTCTTCAATCGAGTTGTCACCTTGTGGAATGGGCTTCCCCGAGACGTTATAGACTGCAGCGCCGTTGATTCCTTTAAACTTCGCCTAGACAATTATCTTGCATCTAACCCGCGACTGACTGCGTTTGTAAGTGAATAACTTTATTTTATCCTCCCCTCAGTTACTAACCCATCTGTCCCATACTAACTTCCTAATCCTGCCACGGACATTAGTTCCAGGGCAGTAGTTCCCTTTCCAATGTTCCCTTACCCACTCTAAACCACTGTTTGGACACTTGATCCTCAGTGTTTTGGAGGACAAGCAGCCTAGAAGGGTCACTAGACCTGTTGTTGCTTGATTTCCTTTGTACTTGCACCTCCTCTCACACCCACCCCCTGCCCAAACCCTTACCCCCACAACCCTCACCACCCATAAACACCTCCCACCCATCGCTCAAACCCCACTTCTACCCCCACCCGATACACAAACCTCATTTCCACCCTATACACAAACGCCTTCCTCCCACCCCCACCCTCTGCACCCTATACAAACTTCACCCCAACTAACCTCACCACCCACAAACACCTCCCTCCCACCCCCACCCTCTGCACCCTATACAAACTTCACCCCAACTAACCTCACCACCCACAAACACCTCCCTCCCACCCCCAGGGGGCCCCATCTCAATACCCCCCTCCCCCCCAATACACAAACCCACACCTCGACCCCCTTCAAAAACTCCACCTCAACCCCCACACAATGCACAAACCCCACATCCACTCCCACTAACTTCACCACCCACAAACACCTCCCTCCCACCCCCACCCCTGCACAAACTCTCTAACCCACTCCCACAAACACCTCCCTCCCACACAAACACCTCCCTCCCACCCCCTGTACAAACTCCACCTATACCCCCAACCGACCGCCCACCCCCAGCACCAACCCATCCTATATCCCCCCACCCACGAACCCTCACCCTACAAACCCACACCCACAATTACCTCCCTCCCATCCCCCACCCCCTGCACAAACCCTCTACCCCACACCCTCAAACACCTCCCTCCCACCCCCACAAACACCACCCTCCCACCCTACAAACACCTCCCTCACTCCCACAAACACCTCCCTCCCTCCCCCTCTACAAACTCCACCTATACCCCCAACCGACCGCCCACCCCCAGCACCAACCCATCCTATATCCCCCCACCCACGAACCCTCACCCTACAAACCCACACCCACAATTACCTCCCTCCCATCCCCCACCCCCTGCACAAACCCTCTACCCCACACCCTCAAACACCACCCTCCCACCCCCACAAACACCACCCTCCCACCCCTACAAACACCTCCCTCACCCCCACAAACACCACCCTCCCACCTTGCACAAACCCTCTACCCCACCCCCACAAACACTACCCACCCACTCCCACACATATACACAGTGGGGTAACTTCTATGGTTACGACTATGCCCGCCCCACCCCACACCCCACCGTCACCCTCTGCACAAACCCATCCTATATCCCCCACCCACGAACCCTCTACCCTACAACGCTCACCCCCACACCCCACCGTCACCCCCAGCACAAACACATCCTATATAGCCCACCCACTAACCCTCTCCCCTCAAACCCCACTCCCACAAACACCTCCCTCCCTCTGCACAAACCTCCCCCCCCCCCCCCAAACACCTCCCCCCCCCCCACACACCCTCTACCCCACCCCCTCCCCGCCCCACCCCCACACATATACAAGCGCCGGGGTAACTTCTCTATTTAGGACTGTGCCTGGTTTTACGCCCTCCCCCCTCTTCTTCTTCTTCCTTTTACTGGCCCGGCTCGTCTTAATTCCCCTCTGCTTCGTGGTGGCTTTACGGTGCGGGCCTCTAATTGTCCACCTGGGAGAGAGAGAGAGAGTACGAGGGCTAGAGAGAGAGGGAGAAGGAGGGAGGGAGTGAGAGTGAGTAAGAGGGCTAGAGAGAGAGTGTGAGAGAGAGAGAGAGCAAGTGAGTGAGAGAGCAAGTGAGTGAGTGAGTGAGAGAGAAAGAGAAAGCGAGAGAGAGTGAGAGACTTGAGTGTGTGAAAGAGTGAGAGGGCTAGAGAGAGAGAGAGAGAGAGAGAGTACGAGGGCTAGAGAGAGAGGGATAAGGAGGGAGGGAGTGAGAGTGAGTAAGAGCGCTAGAGAGAGAGTGTGAGAGAGAGAGAGCAAGTGAGTGAGTGAGTGAGTGAGAGAGAAAGAGAAAGCGAGAGAGAGTGAGAGACTCTTGAGTGTGTGAAAGAGTGAGAGGGCTAGAGAGAGAGGTATGGCGTTTTCTTTATTAGGAGAGGTATTACGTTTTCTTTATTAGTAGAGGTATGTCGTTTTCTTTATTAGGAGAGATATGTCGTTTTCTTTGTTAGGAGAGGTATTGCGCTTTCTTCATTAAGGGAGGTATGGCGTTTTCTTTATCGGGGTTACTCATATTTTTTTCCCCGAAGACCCCCCGGGGGCTTTGAAATATATTTTGTATACTTTTCGGTAGAAAAAAGTCCCGGCCGAAGTCCGCTTCCTTCTATTTTACAGGATCGCTATCGCTCGCCAGGAAATATTTGACACCTACATGGTACGAATGGTATTAAAATTGACATAAATAGGGCGAAAGTTCTTAAAATTGTCAAACTAATGGGGTGAACGATTTACAACAAAACCAATGGGGCTAAACATGAAGGAGAAAGGAGTCCAGAAGAAACACAGCGATAAAGTCTATTACAACCAACCTTCCTTCCGACTCCATCAATTTCTTTCCATACTGAATTAAATTGGATAATCTTACTTAAGGGGAGATGGTCCGTTTTTCTGGTCCACCTTCTTCCTCAAGTCTAGCCGCATTGGTTTTCAGATTATATGACGTTCGGCTCATTACTTTGGCGATTTTAAGACCTTTCGCCCCATTGTTTGTTAATATTATGACTTTTCGTGTCATATAGGTGTCGATTTATTCCTGGCGAGCGATAGCGAGCCTATAATATAAGAGAAACCGGCCTTCGGCCATGACATTTTTCTATCGAAAATTGTACAAATTTATCTTGGAAGGAGGGTCTTGGGGGGGGGGGGGGGGTTCTTAAGCTTGATGGAGGTCTAGGGAGGAAACTAATAAAATAATCGTGAGTGTTTTTACGTTATACATTACTACTGTATTATCCGAGTTATTCTCTCTCTCTCTCTCTCTCTCTCTCTCTCTCTCTCTCTCTCTCTCTCTCTCTCTCTCTCTCTCTCTCTCTCTCTCTCTCTCTCTCTCTTTCTCTCTCTCTCTCTCTCTCTCTAACACACACACACACACACATACATCAATAAACCCGAGAATCATAAAATGTTACAGTTCCCCCCCCCCCAAAAAAAAAACAAAAAAAAACAAGTCCCCCACTGTATTAAACAAGGCAGACCACGTCAAACCAACACAATAATAATAATCCTACATAAATACCACTATTGCAATACAAAAGGGCTTGACAATCTTCCCTAAGAATATAATCCCAAGTCTGTTGAAATAAAAGACAATGACTTGACAATCTTCCCCGCAAGATCTATTTAAGGGGGAAGGCTAAATCTGTTGGTCGATTTTGTCATATAATTATTAGAACTCCATCAAGCTTAAAAAAAACATCCATTAGATCCATCTTCGGGATTAATTTGTACATTTTTCGATAGAAAAATATACCGGCCGAAGGCTGGCTCCTCCACAATTACAGGCTCGCTATCGCTCGCCAGGGAAAAAAAGGACACCTAAAGGGCACGAAAGGTCTAAATATTGACAAAGAAATGGGGTGAAAGGTCTTAAACCCACCAAACTAATGGGGCAAACTTCTTAAAATCTAAAAAATAATGGGGATAAACATGAGGAAGAAAGGGGACCAGAAAAACCGACCATCTCCCCTTAACGATTTCAATGTGTGACTAACCTCAATATACCTTTTATTTTCGTTGGATTCGCTTCTGTGCGGAAATGTAATTGGTCCATCCTTTTACGACTAGTTTATAATTGATTGGTTAGGAGTGGTTAAAGTCCAAATATTGATTGGTTAGGAGTGGTTAAAGTCCAAATATTGATTGGTTAGGAGTGGTTAAAGTCCAAATATTGATTGGTTAGGAGTGGTTAAAGTCCAAATATTGATTGGTTAGGAGTGGTTAAAGTCCAAATATTGATTTGTCTTTTACTTGGGAGAATTAGTTTGAGTTTCTTGGATTGTGCGAGTTTGTATGTGGGTGTGTGTACTAAAAGTTGAAAAAGGGGAATGCTCTCTCTCTCTCTCTCTCTCTCTCTCTCTCTCTCTCTCTCTCTCTCTCTCTCTCTCTCTCTCTCTCTCTCTCTCTCTCTCTCTCTCTCTCTCTCTCTCACATATAACCATCGCTAACTCATCCCCAACTTAGCCTGTCAGACACACTCCTGTATTTTGCACCGGAGCCGTAAAATTGTCACCTGTCCGATACCGTTATGACGACTTCGCTTACCAATGGCTTCGGTTCAGTTGGTCTGGTCTGGCTTCGAGTTGCAAGGGGGGGGGGGGCGAGGGGCAGTTACTTTTTTTTTTGGAAGGGCATCGGTGTGAGTGAGAGAGAGAGTGGGGGTAGAAATAGAGAGAGAGAGAGAGAGAGAGAGAGTATGTGTGTCCTTCTGTGCATGTAAGAAAGGACCGAGTATTTGGATATGTGTTTGTGTGTGAGAGAGAGAGAGAGAGAGAGAGAGAATGAGAGTGAGTGAATGCGTGTGTGAGAGAGAGAGCGAGCGGCAGCGAACTTTAACGACCTGTGCAATATTCAAAGGGATCCCGGTGTATTATCAGATTGGCAGACCTGTATTCAAAGATCAATGCGTTCTGGGAATTGATGTTGAAAGGGGGTGGTATTGATGTTGAAAGGGGGTGGTATTGATGTTGAAAGGGGGGGTTGTATTGAGGTTGAAAGGGGGGGTGGTATTGATGTTGAAAGGGGGTGGTATTGAGGTTGAAAGGGGGATGGTATTGAGGTTGAAAGGGGGTGGTATTGAGGTTGAAAGGGGTGGTGGTATTGAGGTTGAAAGGGGTGTGGTATTGATGTTGAAAGGGGTGGTGTTGAGGTTGAAAGGGGGGTGGTATTGAGGTTGAAAGGGGGTGGTATTAAGGTTGAAAGGGGTGGTATTGAGGTTGAAAGGGGGGTGGTATTGAGGTTGAAAGGGGGGTGGTTTTGAGGTTGAAAGTTGGGTGGTATTGAGGTTGAAAGGGCGGGTGGTATTGAGGTTGAAAGGGGGGTGGTATTGAGGTTCAAAGGGGGTAGTATTGAGGTTGAAAGGGGGGGTGGTATTGAGGTTGAATGGGGGGGGTGGTATTGAGGTTGAAAGGGGGGTGGTATTGAGGTTCAAAGTGGGTGGTATTGAGGTTGAAGGGGGGGTGGTATTGAGGTTGAAAGGGGGGGGTGGTATTGAGGTTGAAAGGGGGGGGGTATTGAGGTTGAAAGGGGGGTGGTATTGAGGTTGAAAGGGGGGTGGTATTGAGGTTGAAAGGGGGGGTGGTATTGAGGTTGAAAGGGGGGTGGTATTGAGGTTGAAAGGGGGGGGTGGTATTGAGGTTGAAAGGGGGGGTGGTATTGAGGTTGAAAGGGGGGTGGTATTGAGGTTGAAAGGGGGGTGGTATTGAGGTTGAAAGGGGGGTGGTATTGAGGTTGAAAGGGGGTGGTATTGAGGTTGAAAGGGGTGGTGGTATTGAGGTTGAAAGGGGGGGTGGTATTGAGGTTGAAAGGGGGGTGGTATTGAGGTTGAAAGGGGGGGTGGTATTGAGGTTGAAAAGGGGGGGTGGTATTGAGGTTGAAAGGGGGGTGGTATTGAGGTTGAAAGGGGGGTGGTATTGAGGTTGAAAGGGGGTGGTATTGCAGGTTGAAAGGGGGGTGGTATTGAGGTTGAAAGGGGGGTGGTATTGAGGTTGAAAGGGGGGTGGTATTGAGGTTGAAAGGGGGGGTGGTATTGAGGTTGAAAGGGGGGGGTGGTATTGAGGTTGAAAGGGGGGTGGTATTGAGGTTGAAAGGGGGTGGTATTGAGGTTGAAATAGAGTGGTATTGAGGTTGAAAGGGGGGTGGTATTGAGGTTGAAAGGGGGGGTGGTATTGAGGTTGAAATGGGGGTGGTGTTGAGGTTGAAAGGGGGTGGTATTGAGGTTGAAAGGGGGGTGGTATGAGGTTGAAAGGGGGTGGTATTGAGGTTGAAAGGGGGGGTGGTATTGAGGTTGAAAGGGGGGGGTGGTATTGAGGTTGAAAGGGGGGGTGGTATTGAGGTTGAAAGGGGGGGGGGTAGTGAGGTTGAAGGGGGGTGGTATTGAGGTTGAAAGGGGGTAGTATTGAGGTTGAAAGGGGGGTGGTATTGAGGTTGAAAGGGGGGGTGGTATTGAGGTTGAAAGGGGGGTGGTATTGAGGTTGAAAGGGGGTGGTATTGAGGTTGAAAGGGGGTGGTAGTGAGGTTGAAATGGGGGTGGTATTGAGGTTGTAATGGGGGTGGTATTGAGGTTGAAAGGGGGGTGGTATTGAGGTTGAAAGGGGGGGTGGTATTGAGGTTGAAAGGGGGGGGTGGTATTGAGGTTGAAAGGGGGGGTGGTATTGAGGTTGAAAGGGGGGGTGGTATTGAGGTTGAAAGGGGGGTGGTATTGAGGTTGAAAGGGGGGGTGGTATTGAGGTTGAAAGGGGGGTGGTATTGAGGTTGAAAGGGGGGTGGTATTGAGGTTGAAAGGGGGTGGTATTGAGGTTGAAAGGGGGGGTGGTATTGAGGTTGAAAGGGGGGGGTGGTATTGAGGTTGAAAGGGGGGGTGGTATTGAGGTTGAAAGGGGGGTGGTATTTAGGTTGAAAGTGGGTGGTTTTGAGGTTAAAAGGGGGGTGGTATTGAGGTTGAAAGGGGGTGGTATTGAGGTTGAAAGGGGGGTGGTATTGAGGTTGAAAGGGGGGTGGTATTGAGGTTGAAAGGGGGGGTGGTATTGAGGTTGAAAGGGGGGGTGGTATTGAGGTTGAAAGGGGGGTGGTATTGAGGTTGAAAGGGGGGGTGGTATTGAGGTTGAAAGGGGGGGTGGTATTGAGGTTGAAAGGGGGTGGTATTGAGGTTGAAAGGGGGGGTGGTATTGAGGTTGAAAGGGGGGGGTGGTATTGAGGTTGAAAGGGGGGTGGTATTGAGGTTGAAAGGGGGGGGTGGTATTGAGGTTGAAAGGGGGGTGGTATTGAGGTTGAAAGGGGGGTGGTATTGAGGTTGAAAGGGGGGGGGTGAGGTGGTATTGAGGTTGAAAGGGGGGGTGGTATTGAGGTTGAAAGGGGGGGTGGTATTGAGGTTGAAAGGGGGGGTGGTATTGAGGTTGAAAGGGGGGGTGGTATTGAGGTTGAAAGGGGGTGGTATTGAGGTTGAAAGGGGGGGTGGTATGAGGTTGAAAGGGGGGGGTGGTATTGAGGTTGAAAGGGGGGTGTGGTATTGAGGTTGAAAGGGGGGTGGTATTGAGGTTGAAAGGGGGTGGTATTGAGGTTGAAAGGGGGGGTGGTATTGAGGTTGAAAGGGGGGTGGTATTGAGGTTGAAAGGGGGGGTGGTATTGAGGTTGAAAGGGGGGGTGGTATTGAGGTTGAAAGGGGGGGTGGTATTGAGGTTGAAAGGGGGGTGGTATTGAGGTTGAAAGGGGGGTGGTATTGAGGTTGAAAGGGGGGTGGTATTGAGGTTGAAAGGGGGGTTGTATTGAGGTTGAAAGGGGGGGGGTGGTATTGAGGTTGAAAGGGGGGTGGTATTGAGGTTGAAAGGGGGGGGTGGTATTTAGGTTGAAAGGGGGTGGGGGTGGTATTGAAAGCGGTATATATACTGTATATGTGTCGGTCTTCGCCGGGTTGTATATAGTGTTTTTGTTCTGTCCCCATGTGTGTTATTGATGGGGCTTGTCCTGTCGCATAATATAGACTCTTTAATGGACGGTTTGTTCGATGTTTAGCCTATGAGGAAGTTGGAGCTGTAAACATGGATATAAAATAGAAATGTCATAATAATGTAGGTGCGTGGTGAATGAAAAGTATGTTGAATTGGGTTTTATGTGTTTATATATGCACTACAACCGTATTTTAGCGGGTAATTCTGCTAAATATCAACGTCTACAGCTCCAACTTCCTTATAGAACGAAACTCCCAAGTAGTCAATTGAGGTGGAAAGGGGGTGTATTGAAAGCGGTATATATATTACTGTATGTAGCTCTTCGCCTGGTTTTATACAGTTTTTTTGTTCTCTCCCCATATGTATTATTTATCGGGTTTCTCCTGTTGCATAATTTAGACTCTTTAATGGAGCTCAGACGGTATTGGGCAGCATAATTTTCTGGTTCGGCTCAATGGTTTAAGGAGGGGGTTTAGTTTGCTCTCTAAACCTCTATCAAACTTTAAAAAACACCCACAAGACCCCCCTTCGATATATATTTTTACATTTTTCGGTAGAAAAATTTCCCAGCCAAAGGCCGATTCCTTTTCAAATACAGGCTCGCTATCGCTCGTCAGGAAAAAAAATCGACCCCTAAATGGCACGAAAGGTCTTAATATTGGCAAAGAAATGGGGCAAAAGGTCTGAATATCGCCAAACTAATGGGGCGAATGCCTTGAAATCTCATAACTAATAGGGCAAAACCTGAGGGAGGAGGAGGACTGGAGAAACCAACTTCCTGCCCTTAATGGACGGTTTGTTTGAGGTTTAGGCTACAAGGAAGTTAGAGTCGTGAACGTGGATTTAAACCAACTTCCTGCCCTTAATGGACGGTTTGTTTGAGGTTTAGGCTACAAGGAAGTTAGAGTCGTGAACGTGGATTTAAACCAACTTCCTGCCCTTAATGGACGGTTTGTTTGAGGTTTAGGCTACAAGGAAGTTAGAGTCGTGAACGTGGATTTAAAACCAACTTCCTGCCCTTAATGGACGGTTTGTTTGAGGTTTAGGCTACAAGGAAGTTAGAGTCGTGAACGTGGATTTAAACCAACTTCCTGCCCTTAATGGACGGTTTGTTTGAGGTTTAGGCTACAAGGAAGTTAGAGTCGTGAACGTGGATTTAAACCAACTTCCTGCCCTTAATGGACGGTTTGTTTGAGGTTTAGGCTACAAGGAAGTTAGAGTCGTGAACGTGGATTTAAACCAACTTCCTGCCCTTAATGGACGGTTTGTTTGAGGTTTAGGCTACAAGGAAGTTAGAGTCGTGAACGTGGATTTAAACCAACTTCCTGCCCTTAATGGACGGTTTGTTTGAGGTTTAGGCTACAAGGAAGTTAGAGTCGTGAACGTGGATTTAAACCAACTTCCTGCCCTTAATGGACGGTTGTTTGAGGTTTAGGCTACAAGGAAGTTAGAGTCGTGAACGTGGATTTAAACCAACTTCCTGCCCTTAATGGACGGTTTGTTTGAGGTTTAGGCTACAAGGAAGTTAGAGTCGTGAACGTGGATTTAAACCAATTCCTGCCCTTAATGGACGGTGAGGTTTAGGCTACAAGTTTGTTTGAGGTTTAGGCTACAAGGAAGTTAGAGTCGTGAACGTGGATTTAAACCAACTTCCTGCCCTATGGACGGTTTGTTTGAGGTTTAGGCTACAGGAAGTTAGAGTCGTGAACGTGGATTTTAAGCGGAATAGTAATACTAATGTAAGTGTGTGAGGAATAGAAAGCATGTTCAATTATATTGTATATGTTTATAAATGCACTACAACCGTATTTTAGTTGGTAATTCTGATAAATATTGATGTATGCAGGTCCAATTGATTAATATTGATTAATACATTGAAACACACGACCTTTTCAATCCTTTCTGTACCGGCAACGTCCTTTTAACTTTGTTCAGGCTGCCATTAGACGATTTTATTCAGTTTCAAAAAGGGCCTCCAACAATTAACAGGCTTCGAACTATCGCACTTAATCTTTCTTACTACCGCAGATCCTTCTTAAGCTGCACAAAATCGTCTAAATATAGCCAGAACAAAATTAAAAAGACTTCGCTGGTACAGAAAGGGTTAAACAGACGGACAAACAGACAGACAGACAGCAGACAGGGAATCAAGTGAATAAACAGCACACACACCCACACCCCCACACTCAGAATGGTACCATACAGATCCACCCTAAGCCTTCGTTTCCAATGTCGCCAATTGGCTAAAATACAGACTACACACACATCCACAGCGATTCCAACAGTACATAAAACACTTAACATGCATTTCACGCAATACATTCCCAGTTAAGGAGGCGCGATAATAATGAGCTTAGCTCGCATTGCGTGGATTCCCCTTGACGAACAAGTAACTGAGTAACTGAGTAACACGAGAGTAGCAGTGAGGTAGGTTGGGGGGGGGGAGGGTGATGATGGTAGATGTATTGATGGTAGATGTATTGATGGTTATGATTGTGGTAGGTAAGGTGACGATTGTGGTGGTGGTAGTGGTTGTAGTGGTGATATTGGTGGTGATGGTAGTGGTTGTGGTGGTGATGGTAGGGGTAAATGTATGATGCTTCTGGTAATGCTAATAGTTGTAGTGATGGTAGTAGTTGTGGTTGTAGTGGTGATATTGGTGGTGGTTGTAGTGGTATTGGTGGTGGTTGTGGTGATAAAGTAGTAGTTTTGGTGGTGATGGTTGGGGTGAATGTAGTGATGGTAGTGGTTGTGGTAGTGACATTGGTGGTTATGATGGTAGGGGTGAATGCAGTGATGATAGTGGTTGTGGTGGTGATGGTAGTGATTTTGGTGGTTGTGGTGATGGAGGTAGTGGTTGTGGTGATGATATTGGTGGTGGTGCTTGTGGTGATGGAGGTAGTGGTTGTGGTGGTGATATTGGTGGTGATGGTAGGGTTGAATGTAGTGATGGAGGTGGTGGTGATATTGGTGGTGATGGTTTGGTTGAATGTAGTGATGGTTGTAGTGGTGATATTGGTGGTGATGGTGGTGGTTGTGGTGATGGAGGTAGTGGTAGTGGTGATATTGGTGGTGATGGTAGTGGTGATATTGGTGGTGATGGTAGTGGTTGTGGTGATATTGGTGGTGATGGTGGTGGTTGTGGTGATGGAGGTAGTGGTTGTGGGTGATGGTAGGGTTGAATGTAGTGACGGTTGTAGTGGTGATATTGGTGGTGATGGTAGTGGTTGTAATGGTGATATTGGTGGTGATGGTAGTGGTTGTAGTGGTGATATTGGTGGTGATGGTAGTGGTTGTAGTGGTGATATTGGTGGTGATGGTAGTGGTTGTAGTGGTGATATTGGTGGTGATGGTAGTGGTTGTAGTGGTGATATTGGTGGTGATGGTAGTGGTTGTAGTGGTGATATTGGTGGTGATGGTAGTGGTTGTAGTGGTGATATTGGTGGTGATGGTAGTGGTTGTAGTGGTGATATTGGTGGTGATGGTAGTGGTTGTAGTGGTGATATTGGTGGTGATGGTAGTGGTTGTAGTGGTGATATTGGTGGTGATGGTAGTGGTTGTAGTGGTGATATTGGTGGTGATGGTAGTGGTTGTAGTGGTGATATTGGTGGTGATGGTAGTGGTTGTAGTGGTGATATTGGTGGTGATGGTAGTGGTTGTAGTGGTGATATTGGTGGTGATGGTAGTGGTTGTAGTGGTGATATTGGTGGTGATGGTAGTGGTTGTAGTGGTGCTATTGGTGGTGATGGTAGTGGTTGTAGTGGTGATATTGGTGGTGATATTGGTGGTGATGGTAGTGGTTGTAGTGGTGATATTGGTGGTGATGGTAGTGGTTGTAGTGGTGATATTGGTGGTGATGGTAGTGGTTGTAGTGGTGATATTGGTGGTGATGGTAGTGGTTGTAGTGGTGATATTGGTGGTGATGGTAGTGGTTGTAGTGGTGATATGGGTGGTGAGGGTAGTGGTTGTAGTGGTGATATTGGTGGTGATGGTAGTGGTTGTAGTGGTGATATTGGTGGTGATGGTAGTGGTTGTAGTGGTGATATTGGTGGTGATGGTAGTGGTTGTAGTGGTGATATGGTGGTGATGGTAGTGGTTGTAGTGGTGATATTGGTGGTGATGGTAGTGGTTGTAGTGGTGATATTGGTGGTGATGGTAGTGGTTGTAGTGGTGATATTGGTGGTGATGGTAGTGGTTGTAGTGGTGATATTGGTGGTGATGGTAGTGGTTGTAGTGGTGATATTGGTGGTGATGGTAGTGGTTGTAGTGGTGATATTGGTGGTGATGGTAGTGGTTGTAGTGGTGATATTGGTGGTGATGGTAGTGGTTGTAGTGGTGATATTGGTGGTGATGGTAGTGGTTGTAGTGGTGATATTGGTGGTGATGGTAGTGGTTGTAGTGGTGATATTGGTGGTGATGGTAGTGGTTGTAGTGGTGATATTGGTGGTGATGGTAGTGGTTGTAGTGGTGATATTGGTGGTGATGGTAGTGGTTGTAGTGGTGATATTGGTGGTGATGGTAGTGGTTGTAGTGGTGATATTGGTGGTGATGGTAGTGGTTGTAGTGGTGATATTGGTGGTGATGGTAGTGGTTGTAGTGGTGATATTGGTGGTGATGGTAGTGGTTGTAGTGGTGATATTGGTGGTGATGGTAGTGGTTGTAGTGGTGATGGTAGTGGTTGTAGTGGTGATATTGGTGGTGATGGTAGTGGTTGTAGTGGTGATATTGGTGGTGATGGTAGTGGTTGTAGTGGTGATATTGGTGGTGATGGTAGTGGTTGTAGTGGTGATATTGGTGGTGATGGTAGTGGTTGTAGTGGTGATATTGGTGGTGATGGTAGTGGTTGTAGTGGTGATATTGGTGGTGATGGTAGTGGTTGTAGTGGTGATATTGGTGGTGATGGTAGTGGTTGTAGTGGTGATATTGGTGGTGATGGTAGTGGTTGTAGTGGTGATATTGGTGGTGATGGTAGTGGTTGTAGTGGTGATATTGGTGGTGATGGTAGTGGTTGTAGTGGTGATATTGGTGGTGATGGTAGTGGTTGTGGTGATATTGGTGGTGATGGTAGTGGTTGTAGTGGTGATATTGGTGGTGATTGTAGTGGTGATATTGGTGGTGATGGTAGTGGTTGTAGTGGTGATATTGGTGGTGATGGTAGTGGTTGTGGTGATGGTGATATTGGTGGTGATGGTAGTGGTTGTAGTGGTGATATTGGTGGTGATGGTAGTGGTTGTAGTGGTGATATTGGTGGTGATGGTAGTGGTTGTAGTGGTGATATTGGTGGTGATGGTAGTGGTTGTAGTGGTGGTGATGGTAGTGGTTGTAGTGGTGATATTGGTGGTGATGGTAGTGGTTGTGGTGATGGAGGTAGTGGTTGTAGTGGTGATGGTAGTGGTGATATTGGTGGTGATGGTAGTGGTTGTGGTGATGGAGGTAGTGGTTGTATTGGTGGTGATGGTAGTGGTATTGTTTATGGTTGTGTTAATTAGACAGACAAACTTACAGACAAATACACAGACACCCTCCCCTCCTCCCCCCCCCCCCACACACAGACACCCCCTACCCCCACTCCCACCATCCCCATTCACTTCCCACGGAGAAACACCCCATCCATCCTCCCTTCCCCTCCTCCCACTCTCACCAACCCTTCACAGTAACACCCCTACCCCACCCACTAGTCTTGTCACCGGGGGGGGGCCCCCTCTCTCTCTCTCTCTCTCTCTCTCTCCAGAGACACACATCACAAGCACACAATACGCATCACATACACAGGCTCATTCACTCACACTCTCTCTCTCTCATACATTTTCTCAAGCCAAACCAAGAACACACACCCACACACACACATGTGAAAAGAGTTGAAATTAGTATAGATATATGAAAAATATAGAGATACAGTCAAACACCCACCCCAAGGCAAAATAGAGAGGCGGATGGACTTCAGGCCACAGCCATCCGCCGTAATCAGTTTTTTGTTATAACTGTGGCAAACCGGCTATCTCTATAATACCTGGTGTAGAGTGTTTGCCCTAAAAGAAAAAGTAGTATAGTACTAATGAAATAGTCAAAACCAGGGGGTTGATAAATTCGGGAAGTCAATTTTGTAGTCAGAAGTAGAGTAGACAAAATCAGTTAGTTTAAATTGGGGAAGTCACATTTTGTCGTCGGATATCGAAGAAGAAATCCATTAACTACGTCAAAAAGTATTGAAACATGAGATAAAGTGAGGTTGAGCTCTGGGAGACAGGGGACGCTCAACCCCCACTCTGACAGGATCAGCCCATCTCCTTGGCATCAACATTCTGGTAATAATACGTCGACATATTCAGTAGATGCAGTGTGTGGTAAATTCAATGACGTCATCATTATTAGCTGAGATGCTCTTCACAAATTTACTCATATCATCTCTAGCAGTTCTAAGATGGTGTTTCTTGAAATACGTCACTTGTTATAATATTTTTTAATTTATTGTAGTTAAAACATCTAATTGGTAGTTTGTTAAAATTTCTTTTTAAGAGGTATATTTCATATCCTTGTTTCAACAATGTTCTAATAAGGACCTTACAAGCCTCTAAAAAGTCTTCATATTTTGAACAGACTCTACTATAGCGTATTATTTGGGAAGTAAAAACACCATAGCTTTGTCTTTTGGGGATATTTCCGCAAAGAAAGGGAAAGTTAACTATATGAAATTGGAAATCTGTTCGTTTGTCATAAAGTTTTGTTACAAATTTCGTATCAATTACACACACACACACACACACACACACACACACACACACACACACACACACACACACACACACACACACACACATCCATTAAATTTACCTCCCCAAAAAACAAGAACACACACACACACACACACACACACACATACACATACACACACACACACACACATACACACAACAAGACATTAGACTTCTTCCACGATATCCTCAACCTCTACGATGAGAGTAAAGCTGTAGATATTATATACCTTGATTTTCAAAAGGCCTTTGACAAAGTTCCCCACAAACGTTTACTGCTAAAACTAAAAGCGCATGGAATACAAGACGGTGTGTTGAAATGGATAGAAAATTGGCTCAGCGACAGAAAGCAAAGAGTAGTCATAAACGGTAAGGCATCTAAATGGACCAATGTAAGTAGCGGGGTACCCCAGGGATCGGTACTAGGACCAATTCTCTTTCTAATTTACATCAACGACATAGATGAGGGTCTCACCTGTACAATCTCAAAATTTGCTGATGATACAAAAATTGCAAATAGCGTACTCTCAAAAGAACAAGTTGACGATATGCAACACAATCTAGATAAATTGTCATGTTGGGCCCAAATTTGGCAAATGAGTTTCAATGCGGATAAATGTAAAGTACTACACATCTGATACCTAAATGAGAAAGCAAACTATTCGATGAATGGCACTCAGCTTAAGAATGTAAACAGAGAAACCGATCTGGGAGTAACAATATCGAGTAACCTAAAACCGAGTCAACAATGTTCAGAAGTTGTTAAGAAGGCAAACAAAATAATTGGCTTTATAGGCAGGTCATTTGAGCATAGATCCAAAGAAGTTATCCTAACCCTTTACAATTCCTTAGTCCGCCCTCTTCTGGAATACTGCGTTCAATCCTGGTGCCCTTATTACCAAAAAGATATAAACAAGCTAGAACGAGTTCAACGTAGAGTTACCAAAATGATACCTAGCCTAAAGAACAAACCATACAAAGAGCGTCTTAGAGAATTAAATCTATTTCCTTTAACCCAGCGCAGATTAAGAGGTGACTTAATTCAAGTGTTCAAAATCATCAAAGGCATCGACAATATGAACTGTAGTAAGTACTTCACTATCGACCAATCTAATTACACGCGGGGAAACGGTTGCAAAATTATTGGTAAATCTTTTAACTCACACGAATCTAAGAATTTCTTCTTCAATCTAGTTGTCAACTTGTGGAATGGGCTTCCCCGAAACGTTATAGAGTGCATCACCGTTGATTCATTTAAACTCCGCCTAGACAAATATCTCGCATCAAACCCGCGACTGACTGCGTTTGTAAATGAATAACTTTATTTTATCCCCCCCTCAGTTACTAACCCATCTGTCCCCAACTAACTTCCTAATCCTGCCACGGACATTAGTTCCAGGGCAGTAATTCCCTTTCCAATGTTCCCTTACCCACTCTAAACCACTGTTTGGACACTTGATCCTCAGTGTTTTGGAGGACAAGCAACCTAGAAGGGTCACTAGATCTGTTGTTGCTTGATTTCCTTTGTACCTTTGTACTTTGTACTCATTTTGACACTTTATTCTGGCTATTATGAGACGAGTTTATACAATTTATGAAGGATCTGTGGGAATTATAAGGGTGAAGACTGTCTCACTTAACCCTCTGACTTCCATATACACTTCTATCTATCTATCTATTGCCTGACGCCGTGATCCCCGAAGGGGTGGCCACGAATGAAACGCCCCCATGCACCTCTGTCCCCAGTCAGTCGACGCCCCTCCTCTCAACCAGCACCGCCTTCATTCATATACTTCTTCACTCCATCCTTCCACCTCTCTCTTGGTTTACCTCTCTCTCTCTGTCCTTCCACCTCGCTCTTGTATGCCCTCTTAGTCATTCTCTCGCTTCCCATATTTTCCATATGCCGAACCATCTCAAGGTGTTCCTTTTCAAATTTTCAGCACATCTACCTCCACACCACACCTCCCTCTTACTTCCTCATTCGTCTGTCTATCCCTCCATGTAACTCCGCACGCACTTCTCGAGTAACTCATTTCCACCTCTCACTCTTGGTCTGAGTCTCTCCACCAACGTTCATGTTTCGCTTCCGTAAGTCAATGTCGGGATTACCACACTCATGCAAGCACTTCTTCACTTCCATGCTGACCACCCTATTTCTTGTTACTGCTGTCAGTGTTCCTACAATCCTCTTCCCCTGTTGCACCCTCTCCTGCACTTCTTCATCCATACTCCCATCTTTACTCAACACACTGCCCAGATACTTAGGCTAAATGAGCTGACAATCTCCATAGCCTGACCGTTCAACTTCACCTCACTCTGTGGCTTCACCCCTTTCGAAAACCATAACCTTGCTTTTCCCCGCATTTACCTTCAGATTCAGTTTTTCGCACATTATTCCAAACATAATTACCAGACCCTGCAACTCCCATTCATTATCGCTCTTCAGAACTGTATCATCAGCAAACAGCAGTACAGGTAGCTTCCACTCGTTTCCCTCCCTTATCAGCGATACACCAACATCCACTGCTCTTCCTTGTATTTCTTTCATGACTCCATCTACTGTATATATACATTAAACAACCACGGGGACATCACACACCCCTGTTTCAACCCAACATTCAGATCAAAGAACTCGCTCTGCTCATTCTCCACACGTACTGCCGCCTTTGCACCTTCATACATGCTCCTCACTGCTTTCAGCAACTTGCTATCTACTCTGTACATTCTAAGTACTTTCCATATACCTTCTCTATCCACTCTGTCATAGGCCTTCTCCAAGTCCATAAAGGCAACATACAGCTACACTTCCTAATCTGAATAAAATCGATTTTATACAATTTATGAAGGATCTGTGGGAAATATAAGGGTAAAGACTGTCTCACTTAACCCTCTGACTTCCATATACCCTTCCTAATATGAATAAAATTGTCTAACAATAGCCATAAAACAGAACATAAATGAGTGATCGTATCTTCTAAGATTTGAGTGCTTCCCTAACCCTATGTTGAACAAAGACAGCCAATTAAGTACCTTAAATACTGACTACTCGATACTTATTTTTTTTTCTAGACCCCTTTCTCCCTCATGTTTAGCCCCATTAGTTTTAAGATTCTAAGACGTTCACCCCATTAGTTTGACGATTTAATGACCTTTCGCCCCATGTCTTTGTCAAATTAAAAACCTATTGTGCCGTTTATGTGTTTAGGCCCCAAATCAATAACTTTAAACTCCGGGAGGCAAAGCTCTGGTACAATTTTCAATTTCATCTTTGCCTAGTACTTGCGACACCTCGGTTGGGTTACCTTCTTAGGAAGGTAATCAAGTCGTACCCCACCTGCTCGTGGTGACCTCGCAAACACCCATTTCTATTTATTTTTTCCATTTATTCTTTTTTCAAGATAGGGTGACACAAACGGGGGCGGCGCTACCTGGGTTTATCCCAGGTAGTAGTTTAATTTTACTGTAATTTTATTAAGTGTTTTGTATATTTTTAACTGTAGGCTACATAAATATAAACAATGGCCGGCCAAGGCAAACGGAGGCAGAGTTTATTGGGAGATGAAGAGAGCTATGAATTTGAGGGATTTCTGGCAGAGGGTAATGAAGTGGAGGATCAATTGACTGTAGTGAAGAGACAGATGATGGGTCTGTTAAGATGGAAGGGAGTTATGGAGAATTGGAGGAGAGATATAGGTGTGAAGGTGGAGTCACTGACAGAAATATGTGGAGCCAATTCAGTAGCAACTGCAGATGGGCCATTAATTGCTAACCTAGATGCAGTGATAAGGAAAGTAGATGAGCTGGAGGCAGAGAACATGGCACTCAAGGAGCAGCTAAAGGAGTATGAGGGCCATTTAAGTGAGATAGTAAAGGGAGTAATAAGTGAGGAGAAAAATGAGTGGACAAGGGTGGGGAATGCTAAGGTGGATGCATTGGAAGAAATCATGAAGGAGCAGGTGGAAGAGAGAGAAAAAGAGAAAAGAGAGTTTGAGAAGAATGTAGTGCAGGTTTTGAAGAGCAAGGAAAAGGTAGTGAGGGAAACAGTAGATAGAGGTAAAAGTATAATAATTTTTGGAGACATTGAAGAACATTTAGCAGATATGAGGGAAAGAAGGGGAAGGGATGAGGACAAAGTAAAGAAAATATTGGAGTGTCTAGACGAAGGCTGTGATTGGGGGAAAGAACTGGACGAAGTAAGACGGCTAGGAAGATATAAAAAGGGTGAGATGAGACCGATAAAAGCAGAGTTTAAATCTAGGTCAGTGGTTGAAGCATTAACCATTGTAAGCTGGAGGCTAAATAGTTGTACTGGAATTAAACATATTAGGGTGAAAAAGGACTTAAGCATAGAGGAAAGGAAAAAGTTGAGAGAAGTTCAAGCAAGGGCTGACGATGAAAATAAAAAATTGTCAGATGAGGAGAAAAGGATTTTTTTTTGGAGAGTAAAGGAAGGGAAACTAAAGAAGTGGTACACTCAGAGTCAGAAAGAACGGAAAATACGAGGAGAAATGAACAAGGAGACAGTGAGTCAGGTAGTGGATCAAATCGGGGACAAGGAGATAGTGAGGGAGGAGCAGGAGATAGAGACAGTGAGTCAGGTAGTGGATCAAACCGAAGACAGAGAGATGGTGAGGGAGGAGCAGGGGATGGAGACGGTGAGTCAGGTAGTGGATCAGCCCGAGGACGGAGAGATGGTGAGGGAGGGGCGGGAGATTGTGGAGGGGGGGGGGGGGGAGGAGAATAGAACTAGCAGGGAATGTGGAGGTAGGTTAGGGAAGGGATGGAGGAGGAGGTGAACCTGATAGGAGGCAGGGAGGGAAGAGAAACAAGGAGGAGGATTCCAATATACTGTGCTACTACACTAATATAGATGGAATAAACAGTAAAAAGGTAGAATTGGATGATATATTAAGAAAGGATCAACCACAGATAGTCTGTTTGACGGAGACAAAGCTGAACCAGGACTTTGACAGCAATATAGTGTTTAGTGAAGGATATAATATATGGAGATATGATAGAAAGGGAAAAAGGGGAGGTGGAGTGGCAGTATTAGTTAAGAACCCTATGACAGCAAAGCAAGTGGAGTTAAATAATGACAAGGCAGAAATAATGGCAGTTGAACTCAATGATATAGAAGGAAAAAAGCTAGACATAACAGTAGCTTACATGCCACCAAAGACCAGAGCATGGAGGGAGTTGGAGTTTGAGGAGATGGTCGAGGATATGATTCAGTCGTTGAGAAGATTGCTTTTAAGGACAAATCGATTGATCTTGGTAGGAGATTTCAACTGTAGTGAGGTTGATTGGGAATCGGGAGATGCAGGGCCAAATCAGAGATCTTGGGGAAGTCGGCTAGTGGAGTTGGTTACGGAAAATGTACTTGCACAACATGTGAAGGAAAATACAAGAATGAGGGGTAATAACGAACCTTCTAAACTCGATCTGATTTTTACAAAGGATCCTCACGAAACTAGTGATATAAACTATCTATGTCCTGTAGGTAAAAGTGATCACCTATTGCTAAAATGGAAGTTGACCTCGAGTAATGCCAATAGATTAGACAATAGCTACATAAATGACAGATTAAATTATAGTAAAGCTGATTATGTATCCTTGAAAAGATATTTAGAGGGAGTAGATTGGGATCTTATTTTGAAGGAACAGGACGTACAAGGTAAATATAGTAGATTCCTCGAAATTTATAGAGTAGGAACCAATCTGTTTGTCCCAAGATATAAAACTGGAAATTTTACTAAGCAGAAAGATTGGTTTAATTTGAAATGCAAAAGAGCTTTGGGTAGGCGTGATGCAGCTTGGGCTAGATTAAGAAGAAGGAACACTGAGAGTAATCGGAATAAATATAAACAGGAGAGGAATAGATATGTTAACATAATTAGGCAAGTTAAAATGAACTATGAGAAGAACATAGTAAATAAATGTGAAGTGATCCTAGATTATTTTATAAATATATAAACAGTAAGTTGAAGGTAAAGAAACAAATTACTAAATTAAGAGTTGATGCTAGCACGTATGAAAATGTATCGGACATGTGCGAGGTAATGAATAACAAATTGGGGTCAGTTTTTACTAGAGAGGAAGGTTTTGACGAACCACAGGCGGGAGTACTGGAGAGTGGTCTTAGTAAGATTGAAATAACTAGAGATGAGCTGTTATCTGCGATGAGAGGACTTGAAGTAAGGAAAGCTATGGGACCGGATGAAGTGTCTGCCTGGGTTTTAAAGGAGTGTGCAGAGCAATTAGTGGAGCCAGTGAGGGACATAATTCAAGCTTCCTTAGATAAAGGACAGGTTCCTGTTGAATGGAAAAGAGCTAATATCATTCCGATATACAAGAATGGAAACCCTGAGGACCCTCTAAACTATAGACCAGTTTCACTTACTAGTATTGTATGCAAGATTTGTGAAAAGCTAATTAGGAAGAGATGGATGAAAATGTTGGAGAGAAAGAAGATAATAACCCCAAAGCAATTTGGATTCAGAGAAGGGACATCTTGTGTTACCAGTTTGCTATGTTATTACAGTAGGGTGATAGATGTACTCCAAGAAAGAGGCGGATGGGTGGACTGCGTCTACTTAGACCTTTCCAAAGCATTCGATAAGGTACCACATAAGAGATTGTTATCTAAGCTTGAGACGCTAGGATGTGTCAGGGGGAGTTTGCTGAAATGGATGGAGAGCTATTTAACGGATAGGAAAATGAGGACCAACATTAGAGGAACTTACTCATCGTGGCGGAAAGTTGAGAGTGGTGTGCCGCAGGGATCTGTGTTGGCACCTCTCATGTTCCTTATGTACGTGAATGACCTGCCGATAGGCATAAACTCGTACATGTCAATGTTTGCAGATGACGTAAAAATTATGAGACAAATAACAAATAAAAGTAGTTGTGAGGAGCTGCAAGGGGATTTAGATAAAATATACGAATGGAGCACCAAGTGGAAAATGAAATTTAATATAAGTAAATGCCATGTGTTAAATATGGGAAGAAGTGTGAATAGACCAAATTGGGAGTACAGGATGGGAGATAATATAATTAGCAAGGCCAAAAAAGAAAAGGATTTAGGGTTGATTATACAAGATAATTTGTCGCCAGAGAAACATATTAACAAGCTCTTTAGCGGAATGTATGCAATGGCCGAGAATATGAAAGTTGCTCTGAACTACAGTACTTGGATGAGACCATGGTAGCGAAAATTATGAAGAGTATGATTAGACCAAGATTGGAGTATGCAGCAGTGGTGTGGTCCCCGCATCTAAAGAAGCATATTCACAAGTTAGAAAGAATCCAGAGAGCAGTTACTAGATTGGTTCCAAGTCTCAGAGAACTGCCATATGAAGTGAGGCTAGACAAATTAAATCTACCGAGTCTAAAAGAGAGGAGAGAGAGGGGAGACATGATAATGATGTACAAATGCACCCGGGGGCTGGAGAGGCTGGATAGGGAGGATATATTAATTATGGATACAGGAATAACTAGAGGCCACAGCTACAAAGTAAAAAGACCTACCTGCAAGAACGATATCAGGAAGTTTAGCTTCCCCTATAGATGTATTGACAAATGGAATGGGCTGGAGGAGGAGGTGGTAGGGGCAAGGAATATCCATATTTTCAAGAAAAAATTGGATATAAAGTAGACTGAGAGACGGGACAACACGAGCTTAGCTCAACTCCTGTAAACTACAATTAGGTAAATACAATTAGGTAAATACAGTTGGCCGTATAAGTTCTGTTGCTTGTTGTGATCTTATGTATGGAAGTAAAATAGCATTAGTAAATTGCGAACGTGGTTTCTTTTATCAGTTGACTAGTCAGATGAGTTAACCACTGCATAAGAAACTACGCTCGTAATTTAATCAAGTGCTTTATATTTCTATGTATAAGATCATGGAGAGGAAAAGAACTTATGTGGGCAACAGTACAGTATGGAAGACCAGCGACATGCTATCCATAGACACTGGAAGGTCCTCGTCAGTGTCGCTAGAGATGTTACCTGTGATACAATCGTCATCTGGCAGGAAGGAATCTATACCATCATCACCTTCACTGTCAGCGTCGTATTCGCTATCGACGGAGTCCATCAAGCCAGGAATGTATTTTGTTATCACAGCGTTTTCACGTAGCAGCACTTGCCTTGCAAGTTGCCTTATGATCAATAGTATTCTGTATATTTAGTATCTTAGTAGTTCACATGGGCCAGCAAAGAAAAGAAATACTTCTCATCTACATCCCCAAGGACATCCATCAATTGATCTTCTGTGGGAATATTGTGGATGTATTCCGGCAGAGGCAGTGTGGACAAGCTAAGCATTTCCTCTGCGAACTGCTCTAGCTCACCCAGGACAGACTGTGTCAGATCGCTGGGTTTTGTGAGGCTGATCTGGGAATTTGGCGATACAGGGACTTTCATTGTGGTGACCCTGATGGTCCTGATGGGAGTGATGGGAGATGGAAGGCGAGGTCGTTTACATTGGGACTGGGGACAATGGGGAGGGAGAGATGTTAGATCACTGTCAGTGCCAGAGCAAGGTGACAGAGATCTCTTAAGAGTTGCTGATACAGGATTTGAACCTGATGGTGACAAGGACTTAGGAACAACACAACACTTCTGCTGTTTTAGTCCACTAAAGAAATGAACTTTCCATCCATGTTCGATAACAGTAGATTTAACTTTCAACCCCATTTGGCTAAGCAATTTGCCAATGTTGTAAACTGACACTGAAGGCAGATTGTGGAGGGCACAATATTCCCTGTACTTTAGCACTAATACATCTCTGTTAGTGCGGTCCAGTGGGGAGCCAGTTATCAAATAATCTGTAGACATAAACTGCAGGAAATTATCCTTCCCTTGGACGGTTCTCTCCTTTACCCTCAATCCCATTATGTAAATTATGTGACTGGGTTAATAAATTATGTTACTACTGTAATAATATTACAATATCTGTATTTCAAATACACTTAATCACAAACCTACTTCAACTTAACCTATGAAACCAATGGAGAAGCGAAGGGAACTTCCGCGTCTCACACTTTTCAAAAAGGCAATGATTCGAAAACGAATCGAGATGACAATATGATGATGCAACTTATCTACATTGTATCTCATATTTATTTACACCCTTATGTCGCTGTTTGAGCCTTCTTTACCTTTATAATATAATTATATATAATTAATATCGTAGTTATAAGGTAGTAAACGTGATAATATGTCAATATAATTATAAAATAAACGGAGTGCGATAATTTAAAATATATTAGTTAGTGTTTAAAATAGTGTTCTGTAAATTATTGTCATTTAAAGAAAACGGAAATTTACTAGGTAACTAATTTATTTTTTTCAAGATAATTTAAAAAATCATCCACGTAATAATTGGGCTACAGTTATTAAAAATTACAAAAACGTAACATTGATCACTCATAGGCCTTCACCTTCGACGGAGGCAAAACACATGAAGTCAATGATGATTATCCAGAAACATTAGATTATAGATTACTTGATCTTGTATATGTATTCAAAGGAAGTTTCTTCTTTACCCCCTTCTCCCTCATGTTTAGCCTCATTAGTTTTGATATTTGTAGACGTTTGCCCCATTAAATTGGCGAGTTTAAGAACTATTGCCCCATTTCTTTGTCAATATTAAGACCCTTCGTGCCATTTAGGTGATTTGTTTCCGGCAAGTGAAAGCAAGCCTGCAATTTAACCTTACGTAGATATTGGACGCATGCCAGTATGACCTCTATTTCCAGATCACTACCGACGTGGGTCAGACCTCAATGTCCGAATCGCCCTCTGACAGATCCGGATCCGGCGTGATCGCTAGTACAAGGCTCTTCAAAGTTATAGTACTTGATACCCTGATTTGCCCAGAATTTTTCGAGTCTCCTTTCAAATGATTTTACATTGTGAGCTTGTACTACTCTCTTGGGAAGACTATTCCACACATTGATCACTCTTATAAGAGTGATCATTACAATACATCTATAGATGTAATGTATTCTGGCGAAGCGTCGTTCGATATCTTGGTTTGAAGATCTGCAAGCTGTTACCCCGTGTTGGGCTGTCCCTCATTCAAAATTTGATGTTGATTTCTGTCATATATCTCTGGTTCATAATCTTGTATACTTCGATCATATCACCACATAGTCTACGTACGGTAGGCCTACACCATCGTTGGAAGATCCAGTCTCCTCAGCCGCTCTTCATAACTAAGACTTCTGAGTCCTGGCACCATCTTGGAGGCTCTACGCAGTACATTTTCCACTGTCCTGATGTATCTCTTTTTGTGTGGTGCCCAGACCGACTGAGTGTACTCCAGGTGGGGGTGTAGGTTCCATGTCATCTCAACCAGTAGACCATTTCAACCAGTGCCAAATCAACCAAGACCAACCAAACCAGTGCCAAAATATAGTACTAACCTAACCTAACCGTATTGGTTGATTTGGTACTGGTTGAGAGCTACTGGTTGAAATGGTCTACTGGTTGAGTTAACCGGTCACCGGGGGTGTAGCCTACAATAGATTTAAAGACAGTCCTAAATGTTGGCACATATAAGTATTCGAAAGTCCTCCATATCATAACCATAATTCTGTTGGCCTTATTTACTTTCTCTTGGATGTGTTTTTCGAACGTAAGTCTCTCATCAGTTGTCACTCCAATTTTAAGGTCTTTCTCCTTTCACCACTGCAATAGTACCTTCATATCCTCCCTGCATATGGTATTGCGTTTCTCTTGTTTGTCTATGGCCACCATGTATCTTCATATATTTGCACTTCTCGGGGTGGAATGACATTAACCATTTTCTAGACCATTCTTGCAACAAATTCAGATCTTCTTGGAGAATATCCCCGTCTTCTTCAGTGTTTAATTGATTCCTCTGTAAATCTTTGTATCATCAACAAACAAATATATGTCCGACTGTACACACTCAGGCATATCGTTGATGTAGAGTGTCCAAGAATGCTTCCCTGTGGTATCCCACTCCAGACTTCTCTCCATCTGCCTCTCCAGCCTCCCAGAAGCTGGGTGTGCTCAACCACCTTAGGGGGTTCTTTTCCCCTGCACAGCTTCTTGCTCTGTACAGGGGCATAGTGCGCCCTTGTATTGAGTATTGTTCACATGTGTGGGGAGGTTCCTCTCACACAACTCTCCTAGACAAAGTTGAAAGGAAGGCCTTTCGTATCATTAACTCCCGTCCACTCACCAACTCTCTGCAATCTCTCTCTCTCCGCCGCAATGTTGCATCTCTCTCGCTATTCTATCGCTACTATAATAATCAGTGTTCCTCAGAGCTATCCCAGTGCATACCACCTCCTTTACGTAGGACACGTGGTACCCGTCTTGCAACTCAATCCCACCCCTACTCTGTGCAACTCTCCAACCCAAGAGTGAAACGTTACTCTCAAACTTTCTTCTACTCAACATCTGAGCTCTGGAACTCTCTCCCAGAATCAGTCTTTCCCTCTTCCTATGACTTAAATTGCTTCAAACTCCGTGTGTCCAGGCATTTTGGCTCGAACGTCCCTTGATTTTGGCCCTGTCACTCTTTCAACTATGGGGGAGGCACTCGCTATAGGCAGTTATGCCTTTTGCCTCCCTCAATCACATAGAAAAAAAAAAAAAATCTAGAAAGGGTTCCATTGATCTGAACTCTTAATTTGCTTCCTCCCCATCAGAAATGCAGTGATCCATTTGTGAATGTTACCAGTTACTCCATACTCCTCCAACTTCTTCAGTAGACGCTGATGATCGAGGCACCTTGCCAAACGCTTTCTGGAAACCCATGTATATTACATCTGTTTCACCACCTTCATTTATAGTCTTATTTGTCCAGTTATCGACCACATGTAGGCCTAACAGTTGCAGAACAGTAGATCTCCCTGACATGAACCCAAATTGTTTATCTGAGATCAGTCCATTATGTGAAATATGATTCGGTTTCTACCGTTTGTCATCGAGACATATGGTAAGTAATGTGTGGGTAAAGTAAAATAATACTCAGTTTAATGTATTTTTCTTAGGTAATGTGGTGCTGAAGTAAAATAATACCCAATTTAATTATTACTAAATTGAGCGCCGGTTTAAATACCCGTCCGCCGCTAAAACCTTCGAGAAAAACCGAGGCTGGGAAGTAAACATGGCTGGTGAATGGCGGGACGGTACGGAAACGCGCATGGCCGCCAATAACGCTTGTGCAACTATTGGAGTGGTTGGTGTCACCAGCGAAGTTGACCGTCTGCCTGTGCTGTGGTAACGCTGTCATCAGCTGAAGACATTACACAGGTTCTGAGGAGGTGGGAGAAGAAGAAGACCCAGCTGAGCTTGTCAAAACCCAGAGTGGGCCACTTATTTGTCCGAGAGCCTTGGATCCCTGCCACGGGCCCACGGAGTAAACAAAGACGAGTTGGGAACGGTCGACAAGTACGAGGGAGGGTGGTGGACGGTGACACTTCTCTTCTCTACTGGCGTGAGCTCTTCCTTAATCTTAGCTCTTCCTTAATCTAAGCATTTTTCTCTTCGGATGTACCCCACCTTCCACTGCCTGTATGTTTGTGAGTAAGGGGTGGGTGATTTTAGTGGGAGGTGGTGGGATTTGGGAATGATGACGAAGCAGGGAGGAGTGAAAAAGGTGATAAAGGGGAAGAGAGGGGTGAGCAGGGACTCTGCACAAGCTGGTAGGTCTAGGAGGAGGGCTGGTATCGTAACAAGGGGGGAAGAAAGAGGAGGGGAGGAAGCTGAGGAAGGAAATAGGATAGAGACCGATGAAGAGCAAAAAGCAGAGGTGCTAGATGATGATAGTATGATACAATGCGAGAAATGTGAATGTTGGGTGGAAGCGACGACGAAGATGGATGCCGAAGGCAAAAGAAGGGATAGTATTGAGAAAAAGGGAATGCTGTGCAGGATGTGCCTATTAATTACAGTGGAAGTTTTGAAGGAAAGACTGGAAGGGGTAATGAATAGGTTCAGAGATCAGGTAGTAGTAACAGAGAGGTTATTAAAGGTGTGGGAGAGTAGCAAGGATAAGAACCGAGGGGATAACAACATAGAAGCAGATCAAGACACAGGAAATGAAGGATCTGAAAATGGGGAGGGAAGCGGAGAGGAGACCACAGAGAGTCAGAGAGCAGAAGATGTAACAAAAGATGTGGAAGTAGGAACCAGAGTGAGAGAGGAAATAAGCACAGAGATATATGAAAGTGAGAGAGAGGACATAAGTGAGGGGAGGATTGGGGAGCAAATAAGAAGAATAGATGAGGCATGCGAGAAAGAAAAAAAAACAGCAAAGATGGCAGGTGACGAGAAAGGGAAGGGTCGTGAAGGAGACGCAGGAAAGTGAAAGGGGCGAAAACATGGGAGAATGGGAAGAATGGTCGAATGCATTTCTGGGAAGCCAAATAACGAGTCAAAGGTCACTAAAGAACAGGGAAAAGAAGGAAGGGGTAAATGAGCAGAACGGTGGGGATGGAGTTGGAAAAGAAAGAGAGGAGGGAGAGCTGAGCTTGACAGATATGGACGAAGAGGGAAGTGAAATAGACTGCATAGAAGAGCGGAGAAGGGATAAACAAAGAGAGAGGACGGTAGAAAAGGAGGGAAGTAAAAGTAGGAGGGAAGAGGTACATAGAGTACAGGTAAACACAAGACCCAGGGGTAAGAGGGGGGATGGGGAGAGAAGGAGCAGTGGGAGAACACAAGTAGAGCCCGAAAAAGGGAAGAGTAGGAGCGGTAGGGAGGCGGAAACAAGGGAGAGGACAGTAGAAACGAGTGCGGTGAGGGGGACAAATAAAATAGGAGGAAGCGGGAATAATAAGAGGGAAAGAAGGCTGAAGAAAACAGTGATATGTGGAGATAGCACCTTCAGGAATATGGGAAGGATTTTAGATAACTCGGAAAGGGAAGTAGTTAGCCTAAGAAGGGCAGGAATATGGGAGGTAATGAAGCAGGCAAGAAACATAAATTTTGAGGGGGGGGAAGGAACCTTAGTAATACAGGGAGGGGGAAATGGTCTGGAGATGCAAGGAGTGAGGGGAACAATGGCAGAGATTGAAGAAGGATTAAGGGAAATAAGAAAGAAAGAAAAGAGAGTGAGCATAGTAATGGTGGGAATCCTGAGGAGGCCCAAAGAGAGCTGGAGTTATGAGAAGGTAAGGATTGCGACAAATGATGAGATTAAGGAGCTTACAAAGTGCATGAACTCGGTGCTAAAGGAAAAGGGGATTAAAGGATTTAGTTTCCTAGATTTGGACAGAGAGGTGGATTCTGGGAGTTTTGAAGAAGATGGGTGGCACCTAAAAAGGGAGGAGGAAAGACATATAGCAGAGAGGATAGAGGAGATTGTTAGACGAGAAGAGAGGTGGTCGGCACGGGAGAAGAACAAAGTAGATTGACTATCAACGAATAAGGGAGAGGAAAGGGAGGAGGAAGTAGGGGCAGAGGGAGGAGAAGGGATGGAAAATGAAGGAGCAGGAGATTCTATACAGGGGGGAAAGGGTAGAGGAAAAAAGAGGGAGATAGGGGGGGATAGTCTTGGAAGAAAGGAGATTATAGACAGTAGTGCGAAGAATAGGGAAAAAATGGGAGTGGAGGAGAAGTAAAGGAAACAAATAAGGAGCCAGGGGGAGTAGAAGAGGAAAGGAAGGGGGGGAGACAGGAATGTAGGAGGAAGAAGAAAAAGAAACAAGAATTCCATGGAGAGGATAAGGGGGAAATAATAATTGGGTGTGTGAATGTTAACTCCTTCAGACATATATGACGCAGAGGTTGCCAGATTAGCAATAAGAAATAGAGTTCTCTCACTCTTATAAATACCTCTCCAAAATTAGTTTTTTGCCCACATCTAACTCAAAGACAACTGCAGAGGTTGAAGTAACTAAAATAAAGGTTTGTAAAAAAACCTGATGGTAATAAAGGCTTTAAAGTATCCCTAATAGGCTCAAAATTGCGTCATATGTCGGAGAGGGTTAATGGATGGAGGCCGGGAATGATGGAGGAAATAGAGAGAGAAGCAGAGGAAGGAAGGTTGAATATTTGTGGAATAGTAGAAACAAAATTGAAGGGGAAGATAGAATGGGGAGGGGAGAAGTATGAAGTAATAGGGAAAGGAAGAGAGAAAACACAGAAAAAGGGTGGAGGAGTCGCAGTGGTGGTAGAAAAAGAAAAATGGGAAGTTGAACAGGTGAACTTGGGGGAAGGGGAAGACCAGGAGGACATACTAGTAGTGAGGGTGGAAGGGAAAGGGGAAATGAAAAGAGCTAATTTTATGCTGATTATATGTTATATGACGGTAGAGGGAGGGCTGAGAGAGAGGGAGGAAAATCGGAGAAAATACGAAGTAATAAGGGCTGTGATGAGAGGAAACGAAGATGAAATCATAATAATGGGGGATATGAATGCTCACACAGGAATCTTAGGGGAACAAATCAATAGGAATGGGAAGTTATTGATAGACCTATGTGAGGATGAGCAGTTAGAAAATTTGAATATGGTAGAGGCGGAGGGGAAAGTAACATGGAGAGGAAGAGAAGGGAGGAGGTCAGCTATTGATTATATATTAGTGAACAGGAAAGCAGGAGAGAGAGTGATAGAAATGGTAGTAGATGAAGAAAGAAACTTTGAAATAAACAGTGACCATAACCTGCTGAAACTAAGATACAGCATAAAGTCTCACAAGGAGAAGATAGAGAAGTGTAGAGAGGCTAGTAAGCCAGAAAGATGGAAAATGAAGGAGGCGGAGTGGGGGAGGTTTAGGGAGGAAATAGGGAATATGGATATAGATGAAGTAGGGGGAGGGAGTGCAATGCAAATTGATAAGAGGATAGAGAGGGAAATAAATAAGGTAGCAGAGAGAGTGTTAGAGAAGGAGAAAATAGGGAGGAAAGGTAGAGGAATGAAAGGATGGTGGAATACAGACATTAAGGAGGCGAGGAAGAAGAGGAAAGAGAGGAATAGGATTAGGAAAGAGTTGGAGAAGGGGAAAAAGAGAGGGGAAAATATAAGTGAGGAGGAAATTCGAATAGCAAGGGAAGAATACGAGAGGGAAAGGAAAAACACAAAAAACTTAATAAGAGGAGCAATAGAGAAGCATGAACAGAAAGAAATTGACAGGATAAAAGAGAAGGGGGACAAAGGAAAAGCTGAGTGGTATAGATGGCTAAACAGAGAAAAAAGGAGGGAAAAGGTAGTAGTGGAGCTGAATGTAGGTGGGGAAAAAGTTAGGGATGTAGATAAAATTGGAGAGGAAATAAAAAGATACTGGGAGGAAGTGGGAGGGGTAAATGACCAAATAAGAGTAGGGCAATGGAATATTGAACTAAATGAGGAAGAAATAGATGAAAATATGAATGAGATGGTGAGTGAGGAGGAGATTAGGAGGAGTGTGAAGAAGCTGAAGAGAAACAAAGCGGCAGGACCGGATGGGATAACAGCAGAGATGTATATTGAAGGAGGGGAGATGATAGTTAGGATGTTGAAGAAGCTATTTGATAAAATATGGGAGGAGGAAGAAATACCAGCAAGATGGAAAGAAGAAAGGGTTACATTGATTTACAAAGGAGGAGCAAAAAATGTGCACGAAATGGGGAGTTATAGACCAATAACGGTAATAAACATAATAAATAAGATATTTTATGGGATACTAAAGGAGAGGGTAGGAGAGTATGTAGAAGAAAGGATCCTACTTAGTGAAGAGCAAAATGGGTTTAGGAAGGGGTGAAGAGGAACAGACAATATATGTATATTAGATGAGATTATTGAGAAAAAGGCAAAGCAAGGGAAATGTGTGTTTATAGTGTGTTTGGATGTGGAGAAGGCATATGATAAGATTAGTAGGGGAGTTGCAGAAGCAGTGATGGAGAAACTAGGAGTGAGTAGGAAGATAAGGAACATGATAATGAATATGTATGAAGGGGCGGAGACAGAGATTGTGTGGAAAAATATTGCAGTGAAAGGAATCAGGAGAAGGAAAGGGTTAAGGCAGGGATGTAACCTGTCACCATTAATTTTTGCAATGTGCATGGAGGAGTTGGTGAGGAGAATTAAGAGTAAGGGTCAAGGAGTGAAAATAGGGCAGTATAGGCTAGCAATTCTGACGTTTGCTGATGATGTTGTGCTGACAGCAGAGACAGAGGAAGATATGGGGGAAATGTTACAGGAGGCGGAAAGGTTTGGCAGAGACCTAGAAATGAAGTTCAGTGTAGAGAAAAGCAGTATGATAGTAGTAAATGGACCAGAGGCAGTAGAAATGAGGATAGGAGGGGAAAGAATAGAAACAAGGGAGGAAGTGAAGTATTTAGGGGTATGGATAGGGAGGGAAGGGCGACAAAGGACAATGAATGAGAAAATCATGAAGGTGGAGCAGTGTAGTGGGAAACTGTGGAATGTGACAAAAACCAGAGTAAATAAATAATAAATAGTAAGAGAGGTGTGGAAGGACTTTGAAGTGCCGAGAATAATGTACGGGATGGATGTGAGAGGGAGTACAGGGGGAGAAATAAATAGACTGGAGACGGGACAAAATAAAATAGGAAGAATGGGGTTAGGAGCAAGAAGGTGGACAGCAAATGAAGCAGTGAGAGGGGAGATGGGATGGAGTACGTTTGAGGAGAGAGTGGCGAAGGCAAAGTTGAGGTACAAGAGTAGGTTGGAGGAGATGGAGGATCATAGGTGGCCAAGGAGAGTGAATGAATGGGGGGAGGGGAAGAGTAGATGGGCAAAAGAGTGTAAGAGAAAACTGAAAAAATAGGAGTGAAACAAAGAAGGGTGGGAGAGGAGTGGAGAGATGTAGGGAGTAATACAGGACTAGGTCAGGGAAGGAGACTAGAGAAAGAGATAGGAACGAGAGTGAAGGAAGTAGGAAGACAGGAATGGAAGAGAAATATGGAGAAGAAAAGTACACTGATAAGATATAGAAGCAAGGGGAGACCGAGAAAAGAGGAGTTCTATGACGGAAGTTGGGGAGCTGAACTACTGTTTAAGGCTAGGGCAGGAGCATTAGAGACAAATAGGAGAGAACATGGAGGTGGAATGGGGGGGTGAAAGAGTGTCTACAGTGTGAGGTGGGAGGGAGGAGAGTGGAGGAGACAATAGAACATATAGTGACAGAGTGCCAGGGGTATGCAGAGGAGAGAGAGGGGTTGGAAAATGAGTTGAAACGGGTGGTAGGGGAGAGGGAATGGGAAGAGCAGAAAGAGGAGGAGGATGAGGGTGTAAAATTTGTGTTAGGTCTCGAGACAGAAGAGGGGGGAAATGGGGAAAATAATAATAATAATAATAATAATAATAATACTTTATTTCAGACTCACACAGTACAGAGGGGACCATACTGGGGTCCATATATACCTTACAGTAACATAAATATATATAAGCTACTGTACATAGGCTACATAAAATAAAAGAAATTAAATAATACCCAGCTTGCTATCATGTAGTTCACAGCACTGCCTCAACCAAAAACAGTGGTCATCAAACTACTGTGTTACCAAAACCACTGTCCTAATTGTGTACAGTACCATGCCTCACATCATTTAGCTTCCGGTACAGTATGTTGCTACAGTACAGTATAGGAATATCGGTACTGTACTGCACTATGAGGATCAGTACCGGTATGCTAATTCTGTAGAGTAGCAGACCTGAAATCATTACTTAAGGTTAAATATAGAGCAACTTCCTCCAGTGTGCCTGGATCCTGGAGGTGTACACTATGCTTGGAGTTTGTAGCATTTTAATGATCCTGTTCTCAGAAGTGTTAAGGCGCTGAATGAATTTATATGTTAGCTTTCTAATGAGTGATTTGTAACAGTGTAAGTTCATATAAGCACATAGCGTACTTGTACTCTCATATTTTGAGAGCCCCAGAAACATTTTCATGATATTGTGATATGAGATACTTAGTCTATTCACTGTAATTTCTTATAGTTCCACCATAGTTGTGCTGTATACATTGGTGAGCAGTAGGAGTTGAACAATGTTATTTTTGTATCCCATGTGCACATATGAAATTTTCTTAATATTGAATTTCCCTGCATGTAAAGTTGCCTTCGCTGACGACCCATATCCTCATCATCTGAGCGATCACATGAAATATAGTGTCCTAGATACTTTACTTTACTTACTTCTTCTATAATTTCTTCATACAAATGGAATTTAGGTAGCTTTGATTTCAATAGAAGGTTAGATTTAAATATTATGATATTGCTCTTTATAGGATTAAATTTGACTGAATGTTCGATTCCAAATTTTTCACATACTCTTAATAATTTATCCAGTCCTGCTCCAGAGGGCGCGATTAAGTCTAGGTCATCAGCATACATGAGATGATTTACAATGGTGCTGCCAATACAGCACCCAGTGCGAGTCTTGTTCAGCTCCAGACTAAGATCATCCATGTAGACGTTGAAAAGATACGGAGACAATATCCCCCCCTGCCTAACACCATTGGTTACGGCGAAAGAGCCTGACAGGATGTTGCCCCATCTTACACACATTTTTTGATTAGCATACCAGAAAATAAGTATCCTAACAATATAGCTAGGCACTCCCCTGTTAACTAATTTTTCAAATAAGGTTTTGTGACACACCCTATCAAAAGCCTTACTTGCATCAAGAAAACAAGAGAAAATTGAGCTATTTAGTTTGTTGTATGTATCAATCACTAATTTCAGCACATATATGCATTGGTCTGTGCCGTGATTTTTCTTAAAGCCAAACTGATTGCTGCTGGTGACAATATATGCAGACATTCTTTCAAGCATTATCATTTCAACTACCTTACTCACCACACTAGCAAGTGCTACTGGGCGGTAGTTGTCTTTTGCTGTAATTTTACCTGATTTATCTTTAATGACAGGAACAAGTATTACGGATATCATAGACTCCGGCAGGACACCATGCGTAAATAGACTGGTGATGCAAGAACTAAGTTTATCTATTAACAACTTATCTGCATATTTAAGATGTTCTGCATATATACCATCCAGCCCACAAGCTTTATTTAGGTTAAGTTTTCTTATGGCATTCTCAAGATCACTTTCAGTCACTTTAATGTCTTCATAATTACTATCTTTCACATATTGAATTGCACCATTAGTAGACCTTTGGTTTACACTGTTAAGTAGTTCCTTAAAATGAGTTTTCCATAAGTCAGCAATGTTCTCTTCACCCGTAACCCCCTCAACACTGACAGGTAATGGTGTGTTACAATTTTGCATGGATCTGATGTCCTTCCAAAAACAGTTAGTATCCTTTTCTGCCAGACTCTTTGCAAGGGCTTCCTTCCTTAATTGGTTTTCATTTTGCTTAATAAATCTAATGGCATATTTGAAGGTAGTGAAAAGATTCCTGGAGCAGGTGTGGCAGAAGAGAAAACGGAATAGGATAGAATAGGGTGAGGGGGGAGAAGGGGACCAGAGCGGGGGAGGAAGAAAAATTAGATTAAATAGTAGAGAGGGGAAAAGATAAATTAAGATAAGGAGAGAACAAGATATTGGGGGGTGGAGGAGGGGGTAAAATAAGGAGAGGAGAGTTCTGCTTAAGCTATATACTTCAATTCTTTGTCTTTAACTATCCTTTCTACGACTACATAATGTCTAAACTAATTCTTAAATCTAGCTCTATCTGTTTCTGGAGAAGTCACCGGTGCATAGGTGAGCTGGCTTTGAGAGGGGACAGCAACTCCACAAAAAGAAGAAGAAGAAGAAGAAGGAGATTTGGGCAATCTCCTCACACCCCTTGCCTCTGTTCTGATTGCCTAACAGTAAAATAGGTCTATGCCAGGGTAAATAGGTTCCTCGTGACCTCATCCCTTTAAACAAAAACAAAACAAAAAAACAACAACAACAACATGGCGGTGGTAGGGTGCCTTCGTTCCCTCTTGTTTACCCTTTTACACACACCAGCCGCCATGTCCGCTTCCTGAGGACACACAGGAGTAGTTTATATATATTGTGTCCCTCAGCGGCTAAATATGGTGGTTGTGAAACCTGGAATATAGGTTAGTATAGGCAGCATGGATTTATGTCTGTCTGTTGTCTGCTCTCTCCTTGTTACCGGGCCTAGCCTATTACGAAACCAGTATTTATTTTTTTACCATACTTTCGATCATCGCCCTTTAGATAGTATCATTTTAAGTTAGGTTATTATGTAGTGTGATTATATATTCGAATACAAAATCAGGGTTTTATTTAGCCTAGCCTAGACTAGCCTATAGCCTACCGTAGCCTATAGGCCTATCCATTATCCTAGGCCTAGGCCTAATTATTTTCACATTTTGTCTTAAATTTTACCCAATTTACCGAAACATACGCAAATCTGTTGGGATAAATGTAGGGAATAGGCTCGCACCCTTATTTTTCCTGTTTTTTCCTCCAGATTTTGAGAAATTAGTGTTTTCATGGTTTTAGGATAGTTAAAATTATAACATTCAAGACCTCTTCCGCCGCCTTATTAGAAATAATTTATTAGGGAAAATAGGGACCAATAGACGCCATATTTTTCTCATTAGGCCTATAGTCTGCATGGAGGAATTTTGGGTAAACCTGACTTTTTGGACCGACAGCGATTTCAGTAAGTTTTATTTTGTTTTTTTGTAATTTTTCCTTCAGATATAGGCCTAGTGTTGTTTTATACTGAAGAGGAGCGGAATGAGTATTTACCCATTATCCAACAATCTAAAAACACGCCCCCCAGAAGTGGGGAGGGCTATGAAGTTCAGGGAAAATGAGGGGTTAAAAGCGTAAAAATACAATAATATAGCGTTTTGTATTAAAACTTGGCTCAGGTTTTCCCAAATTGCAAACCCATAAAACCCAATTTTGTGAATACCCGAGCCAACTTTTGACAAAAGCTGGCTCGGATTTCACGGGGTGGAGTGGGTAGCCTAATATTTCATGTTATAAAAATAGTCAACTTTGGGAAGACATTAGCCTAACCTAACAACCTTACCTAACCTATCCTAGTATTATGGGTGGGGCTGCCGCCCCCACACCCCCGCGGGTTGGGTTAGATTTTTTTTTTTTTTTTTTTTTTTTTTTTTAATGTTCTAGGCTATTAGCCTAACCTAACAACCTTACCTAACCTAACCTAGTATATGGGTGGGGGCTGCTGCCCCCACACCCCCGCTGGTTGGGTTACTTTTTTTTTTTTATGTGCTAGGCTATTAGCCTAACTTAACCTAACCTAACTTAACCTAGTATATGGGTGGGGGCTGCCGCCCCCACACCCCCGCTGGTTGGGTACTGGCTGAAAAACTTATTGTTTTACAGTAGCCTAGGCCTAGGCCTATACATATATTTTAGCGTTTTTGTTTTTTTCTCCCTTATAATACATTTCAGCTCTTAATGCCATATATAGCAATGATGTATATGCTCTACCGGACCTATTAGGCCTAAACAGATCGATGGGCTAACTGTCGGTCCAAAACATCAGTATAACCGAATTTTGTTATCGACACTTGAAAAAACCCGATTACACCGAAAAATAACACTAAAATAATGTCCCGAACGTAAACAAAGCATTGCACCCAATGAATCCTTCGACCTGGGTCCTCTTCTTCTTGTTTGAAAGATGCGGTGAGTGCGATTCACCCAATAAATGACTTGAACGTTACTCACAAAAACTATATTATATTATATTATATTATATTAAGTATTATATATTTATATTATATATATAATATATTATATATTATATTATATATGTTATGTTATATATTATATATATATAATATATATAATATATATAATATATATTATATTATATTATATTATATATATTATATATTATATATATTATATTATATAATATTATATTATATATATATTATATTATATATATATTATATATATATTATATATATTTATTATATATTATATATATTATGTTATATATTATATATTATATTATATATTATATTATATTATATTTGTGACATACGGAGCCCTGTATGTTAATTTAAGAGTTAGAATTAGAGTTCAAGGATCCAAACTACCCAAGTGGTGAAGCAGACTAGCGAACGAGCGAGTGGGCAAACCATCTCGCCCCATACCAGCATGCTAGCCTTCACACCTCGATGACCGATGCTATGACGTATGATCGACGCCAGGAGCTGTGAATGGACCTCGCACCTGTTATGTGATTCGAGGAGCTATGATTGGCGCCGGCACCACCCGCCGCCTCCTGATTCGTTCCTACACCATCATTGTTTGGTATATAAGACCCGAGTTGTGGGCATTCAAATCAGTCTCATTTGGAGTTGGGGAAGGTGAACTTGCAGCTGGAGGAAGACGGGGTGAAGTATTATAATGGGATTGTGACTGTCAGTCAGATTATATAAATGTGTGTTAAGTGTGTTCGGTGTAAACACTTATGTTATGTTGGTTAGTGAGATATGTGATTGGGAATTAACGTGATGTGTTTAATGTGTGTAATGTGTTTAACTATTTAATTGGGAATTACCGTGAACACTACTATTATGTGTTTAACTATTTGATTGGGAATTAACGTTAACGCTATTATGTACTTAACTATTTTAGTTGACTAACTTGTGGACTAAAGCAACTCTTTAAGTAATTGGGTTATGATGAAAGTAATACTATTGTTTTATATTAATACTTACGAGTTCTTTCATTTTCTTTGAATTAAGCTTACAGTGCTTAATGGTGCTTAGTACGGTGATGCTATTGTCTCGTATTAGTAATATCGCCTTAGACTAACATGGCTGTGTTAATATTACTTCTAGTGATTTCCTAAGCTGAAGAAAATTCTTTTGCTTCAAAATATTATATTTTGCTTTTCATATTATTTGAGTGAGACCTGAATCGAATCTATGAAACGATCCTGTAACTTTATTTACTCATAATCAAACCTCAATGTTACGTGGTTAAGAAATAAATTTAACTAATTATTAAATATATATCTAACTTTTTATGTGACTTTGATATTACTCCTGATGATAATAATAATATAATACTATTAACGTAAGACAAGAACCAAGAATAATTACATTAAATATAAATAAAAGGACATAGAAGAAAACTATCTATTCATTTCAAAAAGGGTAAGAGACAGAAATATTCTTACTTTAATATTTATCTTTCAAGACTTTTTATAAAATTAATAGTCCTTCTTTAGCTATAACTTATTCGGTTCATAACCATAGCCTACTAAGCTTCGGTTAAATAATAATTCTTTATAAATACTACATGACTTTAATTAGTTTCAGTATTTTTCATAATTAAAGAGTATCAGTCAATAAAGGATACTAAGTCCTAAGATCCAAAAGGAAAGGAAGCAACAACAGGAAATTATTTATTAGATTTTACTTTTGTTTTGCCTTCAGCTGACTGATACCTTAATATATCTCTGTGCTATCTAGATTCATCAAGTTAACCACTTGAGGATCAAGATACGTAACAGAAGAGTGGCGACCTCGCCAGGATTCGTTTCATACAGTTTCACTCAGTTTCATTACCGTTTCACTACTTAAAAACCAAATATTAATCATGCCTCAACTAATTAATGAAGAAGATGCTCGAGTTTTCATAGAATCAGAACCCACATCCCCTGATATTGACTGTCTGTCAAAATCTGAACTGAAAGTGCTTGCCTCACATCTCCAATTATCTGTCTCAAACATGTCTAAAGTAGAGGTGGCTCAGACCATAAAAACCCACCTGTTCCCTGTTGAAGGCTGGGAGGGTGACGGAGCAGTTGGTGGGATCCCTAGTAAACCTAGCCAACTTGATATACAATTGCCACCTGGTTTGACCGGTGATCAAATATTCGAACTAGAACAAGCCAAACTAAGTATAGAACTAGCCAGAATAAATGCCAGTGCAACTACCGAACAATATGAATATCAATATCGTACGGCTCAACTAAATGTCAATACAAATGCTCCCGTAATTGCTCCCCCTCTGGGATTGACTATGACTAGTGTCATTCCACCTTTCACTGAGGATAATGTGCAGGATTTCTTTGTTTTGTTTGAGGAAGTTGCTGGAGGTATGAAGTGGACAAGAGATCAATGGCCTTTTATGTTACAAACTGTTTTGACAGGGCAGGCTCGAGCCACGTATTTGTCAGAAGTAGCAGAAGTTAGGCAGGATTATGACAATCTCAAAGAAGCTATCTTAAAAACCTATCAATTGCAGCCTGAGGCTTACAGGCAATCTTTCCGTAAAAACCAGAAGAAAGTAGAAGAAACCCATAAGGTATTTGCCAGGACCATGACTAAAACTTTCAATCATTGGGTCAAGAGTAAGAAAGTCACAAGCTACAACGATCTGAAGGAGTTGGTCCTGTTAGAAAATTTCCTATGGAAAATTGATTCTTCTGTATCCTATCACTTAAAGGGGAAAAAGGTAGATTGTCTTGCCGACGCTGCTGACATGGCTGACACATACGTGCTCAACAACAAATTTCGTGGAAAGAAGCCCTACGATAATTCTAGTTCTAATTTTAAGTATCCCAATCACAAATCTGACGGACCCAGTCACAAGCCTATAACGTCTTCCCCAGCTAGCCAAAATAGAATTGTTCCCCCAACTAAAAATGCGACTCAGGGCAATGGTAACAGAGGTGGGCCCCAAATAAATAGTAATGCTCAAAGAGGGAACTTTCCCGTATCCCCTAAAGTATGTACTTTTTGTGGCATGAGAGGCCACCTAGCTTATCAGTGCTGGGCCAAGGAAAAAACCGAGAGATCGGGGCAGACAGTTGCCGCCGTATCTCAAATTCCATGTGTGCCTTTAATGCAGGGCTCCCGACAGAAGGAGTACCTAGCACCAAATGTTCCTTTAATGCAGGACTCCCGACAGAAGGAGTACCTAGCACCAAAAGTTCCTTTAATGCAGGACTCTCGACAGAAGGAGTACCTAGCAGCTAATGTAAATCATCTAGACAGGGGTGTAGTAGCATGTGTGGTGCAACCCACAAGGGTTAAACCAATAATAATTTCACCATCAGTGCAGGACAGTTACCGTCCCTTTATTTCATCTGGCAACGTGAGATTAAATGGTTGCATGCATGAGGTAAAAATTCTGAGAGACACAGGTTCTACTAGCACCCTCATGGTGAATCCTTACACTGAGTGCCCACCTGGCGAACCAGTTGTAATGAGAGGTGCTGGAGGCCAGTTTTATGCATACTTGGTAAAAGGCGAAATTGAATGTGAGTTACTACAGGGTGAGGCCACCATAGCTTTGTGTAGGTCCCAAGATATCCCTGTGCCTGGGGTAACACTCCTTTTGGGGAATGATGTAGCAGGTGAGAAGGTCCGACCCGACCCCATTTTGTCACTTTCCCCTGTTAACGAGCCACTAACCGGTGAGCTCGACAAGGAGTTGCCAACTGTTTTCCCTGTGTGTGCTGACAAACGTTCAATGTCTCAAGTAGCAGTTCCCTCAGACAGAAATGTACCGAATGTAAGAGTTGATGAAAGGGATGATGAGAGTGTGAATGATGCTCCAACTGTGCCTGATGATGTGACTGAGGTGGATTTATCTGACACCTTTATGGCTCATCTTGACCCTAACGATGACCATGAAACCCCTCCAAATTGTCCTAGTGGCCTGGTAGAGCTACAGAGAGATGATAGTGAATGCAAGGAGTTAGCTGCCAGGTCCGTGAGTGAAGAGGAATGCGAGAAGGAGGGTGGTGAATGTTTCTACCTCAAAGGAGGAGTATTGTGGCGAAGATGGAGACCGCCACACAGACCAATCGATGACGGGGCTTGGGACGTCCATCAAGTAGTAGTCCCCAAACCTTGTCGTAGAGATATCATGGAAATGGCACATTGTATACCATTGGCAGGACACCTAGGTGTGAGAAAAACTCTAGACAGAATCAGAGCCCACTTTTACTGGCCAGGAATGCGTGCAGATGTAGTGGAGTGTTGTAGAGTGTGTCACACTTGCCAGATGACAGGAAAACCCAATCAGAAGGTGCCTGTACATCCTCTGGTGCCCTTGCCCGTTTTCGAGAATCCTTTTACTCGGGTGGTAGTGGACATTGTAGGCCCATTGCCTAAGACTTCCCAAGGTAACATTTATTTATTAACTATCATGGACATGGCAACTCGCTACCCAGAGGCTATACCCTTAAGGACTACCTCTGCTCCAACTGTAATCAAGGAACTGCTCAAATTTTTCACCAGAATGGGTTTCCCCCATGAGGTACAAAGTGATCAAGGAACTAATTTTACCTCTAACATTTTCCAGCAGTCCCTGAAGGAGTTGGGTATCGAGCATGTAAAGTCTAGCACCTACCACCCAGAGAGTCAAGGGGTTCTCGAACGATATCATCAGACATTAAAGGGAATGTTACGTAAGTATTGTACAGAGACCGGAGTTGAGTGGGATAAGGGGGTACCTTTTCTTTTATTTGCTACTCGTGAGGTTCCAACTGAATCCCTGGGTTTTTCCCCTAATGAGCTAGTTTTTGGCCAACCTTTATCTGCCAAGTTCAGGGGCCCATATAAGATCATTCGGAGGGTGAGCATTACCGATTATCTAGTAACTACCCCAGACAGGAGAAAGCCCACGCAAGTATTCCATATAAATATGTTGAAGCCCTACCATAGGTCCCCTGATTCCTCTCCTCCAGATTCTCCCACTGTGGCAGTGAATGTCAGGACCTGTGAGCAGCCTGGTGCGGACAAAGTTTTCAGTTCTCTTACTGACTCGCAACAGACTGTTCCAGAGCCTGAAGGTATCCATGCAGACTTTGACTTGTCATGTAGCCTATCCAACTTTCAGTATAATTCAGTGGCTTTGAGGGAATTACCATCTAAACTATGTCATCTTCCCTCTGATCAAGCGAACCAACTAATCTCTGTTTTATCTCAGTCTCCCAGTGTGTTCCGTGATACTCCAGGGCTCACTTCTTTGGCCGTGCACGACATCGACGTAGGGGATGCAACTCCCATTAAACTATCCCCCTACCGTGTCTCGCCACAACGCAGGAGTATACTGCAGGTCGAGCTTGACTTAATTTTTTCAAACCAGCTGATCACAAGGGCCTTAAGCCAGTGGAGTAGTCCCGTCATACTTGTGCCAAAGCCAGACGGGAGCCATAGGTTTTGTAGGGTCTATAGGCAAGTCAATGCTGTCACAAAGAACGATACCTACCCACTGCCACGGATCAAAGATTGCATTTACCAGTTTGGCCTCATGCAGCAGTAAGTATAATTTAATGAGAGGATTTTGGCAATTAGCTCTCCCTTGTAGCGAGGTAAATATCATGCTTTTGTAGTGCGCTTTTAAGCCTTCAGCTGTGAGATGCCTTGCAGTTCGAATAACGCTCCAGCTACGTTCCGGCTATGTTCTGATGTGGTACCTGGAGACGTTGCCTACTTTGGGTGATATCCTTATTATATCCTCATTATAATCTTGCTGTTGCCAATCTGGTGGTGAATCTATTTATGTATTATGTTTAATATTATGTATTATACTCCTTAAACTCTTTTCTAGGGGGGAGGTGTGACATACGGAGCCCTGTATGTTAATTTAAGAGTTAGAATTAGAGTTCAAGGATCCAAACTACCCAAGTGGTGAAGCAGACTAGCGAACGAGCGAGTGGGCAAACCATCTCGCCCCATACCAGCATGCTAGCCTTCACACCTCGATGACCGATGCTATGACGTATGATCGACGCCAGGAGCTGTGAATGGACCTCGCACCTGTTATGTGATTCGAGGAGCTATGATTGGCGCCGGCACCACCCGCCGCCTCCTGATTCGTTCCTACACCATCATTGTTTGGTATATAAGACCCGAGTTGTGGGCATTCAAATCAGTCTCATTTGGAGTTGGGGAAGGTGAACTTGCAGCTGGAGGAAGACGGGGTGAAGTATTATAATGGGATTGTGACTGTCAGTCAGATTATATAAATGTGTGTTAAGTGTGTTCGGTGTAAACACTTATGTTATGTTGGTTAGTGAGATATGTGATTGGGAATTAACGTGATGTGTTTAATGTGTGTAATGTGTTTAACTATTTAATTGGGAATTACCGTGAACACTATTATGTGTTTAACTATTTGATTGGGAATTAACGTTAACGCTATTATGTACTTAACTATTTTAGTTGACTAACTTGTGGACTAAAGCAACTCTTTAAGTAATTGGGTTATGATGAAAGTAATACTATTGTTTTATATTAATACTTACGAGTTCTTTCATTTTCTTTGAATTAAGCTTACAGTGCTTAATGGTGCTTAGTACGGTGATGCTATTGTCTCGTATTAGTAATATCGCCTTAGACTAACATGGCTGTGTTAATATTACTTCTAGTGATTTCCTAAGCTGAAGAAAATTCTTTTGCTTCAAAATATTATATTTTGCTTTTCATATTATTTGAGTGAGACCTGAATCGAATCTATGAAACGATCCTGTAACTTTATTTACTCATAATCAAACCTCAATGTTACGTGGTTAAGAAATAAATTTAACTAATTATTAAATATATATCTAACTTTTTATGTGACTTTGATATTACTCCTGATAATAATAATATAATACTATTAACGTAAGACAAGAACCAAGAATAATTACATTAAATATAAATAAAAGGACATAGAAGAAAACTATCTATTCATTTCAAAAGGGTAAGAGACAGAAATATTCTTACTTTAATATTTATCTTTCAAGACTTTTTATAAAATTAATAGTCCTTCTTTAGCTATAACTTATTCGGTTCATAACCATAGCCTACTAAGCTTCGGTTAAATAATAATTCTTTATAAATACTACATGACTTTAATTAGTTTCAGTATTTTTCATAATTAAAGAGTATCAGTCAATAAAGGATACTAAGTCCTAAGATCCAAAAGGAAAGGAAGCAACAACAGGAAATTATTTTATTAGATTTTACTTTTGTTTTGCCTTCAGCTGACTGATACCTTAATATATATCTCTGTGCTATCTAGATTCATCAAGTTAACCACTTGAGGATCAAGATACGTAACATATTATATATTATATTATATATTATATTATATTATATATTATATTATATATTATATTATATTATATTATATTATATATTATATATTATATTATAATTATATTATATATTATATTATTTATATATTTATATATTATATATAATTATATATTATATTATATATTATATTATTATATATTATATATATATTATATTAATTATATTATATATATTATATATTATTATTATATATATTATATATTATATTATATATTAATTTATTATATTAATTTATTATATTCACTTATTATATTATATATTAATTTATTATATTCACTTATTATATTATATATTAATTTATTATATATTATATATTTATTATTATATATTATATTATATTATTTATATATATATTTATATTTATATTATATATTATATAATATTATATATTATATATTATATTATATTATATATATATTATATTATATTATATATATATTTCATATTATATATTATATTATATTATATTATTATATTTATATTATATATTAGTATATTCTATTATATTATATATTATATATTATATATTATAATATATATATATTATATTATATTATATTATTATATATATATTATATTATATATATTATATATTATATTATATTATATTATATATTTATATATTATATTATTATATTATTATATATTATTATATATATTATATTATATATATTATATTATATTATTATATATTATTTATATTATATTATATATATTATATTATATTATATTAATATATATATATATATATTATATTATATATTATATTATATTATATTATATTATATTATATTATATTATATATTATATTATATTATATATTATATTATATTATATTATATTATATTATATATTATATTATATTATATATTATATTATATTATATTATATATTATATTATATATTATATATTATATTATATTATATTATATTAGGGTTAGGTTAGGTTAGGTTAATCTAATCTAATATAATATTTGTACATTTTGGAAGCGTGCATGGCCTCCCCACAATTTTCCTTACCTACTGTAAAAGCGCGATTCACCCAATAAATGGCGCCATTTGACGGAGTATCTTCAAATTAATGAATAATGGGTAAGTTAATGCAAATCCTCCACTCAAACCATGATAAACAATAATTAAACACTATATTCCCTGGAAAAAATATAAAGAAACTTGGTAAATAAGGCGGCTCTAGCTGTCTTGAATGTTACCGTTAAAATTCCGGAAATCTTTTATTTTCTATCTATCTATTGCCTGACGCCGTGATCCCCGAAGGGGTGGCCACGAACGAACCGCCCCCATGCACCTCTGTCCCCAGTCAGTCGACGCCCCTCCCCCCAACCAGCACCGCCCTCGTTCATGTACTTCCTCACTCCATCCTTCCACCTCATATTCGGTCTACCTCTCCCTCTCTGTCCCTCCACCTCGCTCTCGTACACCCTCTTAGTCATTCTCTCGCTTTCCATACGTTCCATATGGCCGAACCATCTCAAGTTGTTCCTTTTCACACTTTCCAGCACATCTACCTCCACACCACACCTCCTTCTTACTTCCTCATTAGTCTGTCTATCCCTCCATGTAACTCCGCACGCACTCCTTAAGTAATTCATTTCCACTGCTCTCACTCTTGGTCTTGTTATTTTAATACCACAAATTTTCCGAGTGTTTTTTATAAAAGAAATTGTTCATTTGCATCAATATTGGGAGGTTTGACGTACCTCCCAACCTACCAAATAGGAAAACCTACTATTTGGTAGTAGTCTTGGAAAATCCAACGTCAAGGCTATTAACCTAATTGCAATGACGACTTGTCTATTTTGACTGCTATGTCGTCATTCCAACCGCGGTTAAAAAAGAAAACGTCTAGAGTCTACTCCTTATCTTGCTCTAGGAGACGTTGTACATTAACCAAAACTATCACCGAAGGTGAAAAAAGCATAGAAGAGAAGAAAAAGGGGTTTACCTTAGTTACCGCTTAAGGCCCATCCCGTGTTCCGTCATGTGCAGATCCCTGTCGAACGTGCGCATGAGCGACACTCTCTTGTTATCACATCTCACGTCAGCAGAAGAACGCGGATGGGCAGGGGTCCGGCGTGAGGGAGGGTATTATGTACTTTGGATTTTCCAAGACTACTACCAAATAGTAGGTTTTCCTATTTGGTAGGTTGGGAGGTACGTCAAACCTCCCAATTTGTTAGTAGTCTTGGCAAATCCAACGTCAAGGCTGCATAACAAATAGGAGGAGGACATCCAAGCCCAACATACCAAAACAATGCATAAAACAAAATTATGAATGACAAAGACACAATGTAAACAAGAGAGTTTAATAAAAGAGTGAAAAACTGAGGAGTAGCTAAAAAGAACAGTTTTAACACGTGCCCGTCATTCATAGTAATGCAAAAACATAGACTTGTCTTAAACCAAAAAGGTACTGTACCCAAAATCCCTTTTCTTCCAAAACCAACAAAAACATTGAACACAATAACAAAACACAATTTTCAATGTGGCAAAAACACTTATGTACTGTAACAATACATAATCCCAAACTTGCAATCAAGTGTTGCAAACCCGTACTCCCCCCCCCCCCCCCCTTTGTCAAATAAAACAAAGTAAAAGAACGAGGGACAAGGGGGGAAGACCAGGTATCTTCGCCAGAGCACTAGGAAACACGACCCCCGAGAGCTATCACCGGCCGAGGGGGTCGAACACTGGACATGGAGAGGTAGGAGGAGATAAAGGAATTGATAGAAGACCACAAAACCGCTGAGGCGATGTCAGGTAAGGATCGACTGTGCAGGAACCGGAAGGAGGCAGCAAAGGATCGCACATCGCGCGCAGAACCCCTACAAACAGGGTTACTGGCACGAATGGTCCGACAAATGTGGTGTCCCATCTGCACCTGCGAGAGCCTCCCACCTGTCCGAGGAGACACCCACACAGCAGTACCCGAAGGCGGCGCCACAGACGCAACAGAGGAGTGCGAGGCTGACACCGGGCACAACACATGGCGAGTATGCCCAAGCTGTAAAGCCTGGACGGTGAAAGGCTGGAAAACGTGGGTCTCCCTCTCATTCGTGGCAACAAAATGAGGGGAGGAGGTGAACGTGACGCCATGCAAGGACGGGGAGAATCGCACGCAGTCCTGGGGCCGTGTCATAGCCGCTAGTGCAGACACCCGATCCCCAGTGGCCAGAGCGACAAGGAAGAGTGTACGCCCGAGCAACGGAACCGGTGTAGCGGCCCGTGTATACGTGGGTGAAGCCAGGAGGTCCAGAGCCCGCCCCAGATCCCACTGTGGAGGGACCTGGCGCGGAGGCGGTCGGTCCCGGAAGGCAGCCGTCATGAAGGAATCCAGCTCCTGCGGCGGAACGACCAGCCCAGCGACGGACTCAAAGACCCCCCGGACGGCAGACAAGTGGTTACGTATAGCGTCGACGTGAAAGTGACGTGTACGGAAGAGGTGAAACAAGGAGTGTAGGACGAGGGAAGGAGAGCCAACTGTCTGGCGAGTGTCCTGTATCCACCTAGTAAAAGACCTCCAGCGGGACCCGTAAGTCCCCCAAGGAGAAGTCGGCCAGGAACGCTTCAGGAAGTCAGTCAGGTCCCGGCCGTGGACTGGGAGCCACCGTGCCTCATGAACATGCACGATGCGAAGGCCAACGAGGTCCGCAGGTCCCCAAACTAGCTCAAGTGGAAGTCGGAGACAGGTAGAAGGACCGGACTCGGGCACCACCGCGTCAACCGGGCGTACCAAGCCCGTGCCGGCCACAGAGGCGCGAGTAGCCAGACTCTGCCGCGGTACAGCCGCAGCCTCGCGAGGACTTTGCACAGCAACAGTGCGTCTGGTGGCGGAAATATGTATATCGACTGCCACCTGTTCCAGTCTACCATGAAAGCGTCCGGACCCCCCTCCGGAGGGAGAGGTACTGAGGCAACTGGTGCGGCACCATCGATGCGAACAAGTCGACCTCCGGAACACCCCAGGAAGCCGCGAGGTCGTCGAACACAGTCCGTTGCATTGCCCATTCCACAAGAACGCCCTGTCCTCGCGACAGGGCGTCCGCCCACAGGGTGGCAGGCCCGGGCAGGGAGAAGGTGTGTCGGTTCGCGAGGAAGAACAACTTCACCGAGATCCCCAATAGAGTCAATGACCTGGAGGACCCCCGCTGTTGGATACAGTGGACAGCTGTCTGAGTGTCCATCCCGAAGGCCACCGACTTACCCCGAAGGGCCAGCGCGTGGTCCCTCAGGAAGAACAAAGGAACCAACAGTTCGAGGGCATGGATGTGGAGGGGCGTGAGTCCCACCCATCCGCCGTGAAGTTGATGTCCCAGGTTTGATTGGTAACCTCGCCCTACCTCGCTCGACGCATCTGTGTCTACCCAGATCGTCGGGGGGGGGGGGGGGCGGTCCAGGGAACAGCCGCAGAGAGCGTGCCCCGAGCAATGGTGAGTTATCTGCTCAACATGTGGCGTTGTGTATGTGTAAGTGTGAGAGTCAGAGTGTAGGGGGTGAGACAGTGAAGCACGGGAACGAGGTGGCTTCAGAGATGGGGTCGTTTCGGGCCATGAGTGAGCACCGTGCCTCATGTGAAGGCAAGATGGCAGGTGCTCGTTGTACTCTACGTGCTTCACATGTCTCACTCCCTAGACTGGAACAAGACCTCACGGGCTTCACTGTTCATTGTAAAGCGGTGAATGTTAAGGCTCTCAGCCTATGCCCGAGAGGAAGTAAGTTAGAATATAGAAAAAAAAAAAGTGTCTGCGAAGGGTACGCGGGAGCGGCAGGAGCCGATCCATAGGAGCAACGGAAACACCTCGGTGCCCATGAGGAGTAGGCGGCGTAGCCCGAGGCTCCCTAAGGGAATGGGCAGAGCGGCCCAATTCAGCGAACCCACTAACGAGTCCCAGAGCCCAGAACGGGAGGGAGACCGAGTGCAACACGGCGAAGACCTTCCGCCGAAGGTGCACCGCGTCCGGCAGACCCTGGGTCACCGTAGCGCTGGACAAATCCCATGCGAGACCGACCCATGGCCCGACACGCGACGGGGTCAAGCGTGACTTGGGAACATCGACGTGGGAACCCTAACTGTGCGACGTGGCGAACGACTGTGAGGGTGTCGCGTACGCACAGTCCTAGGGCTTAGGAAACTATCAACCAATCGGCCAAGGAAAACAGGATCTGGAGCCCGCTCCTGAGGAGAGGACCCAGAGCCCGCCCCACCAGTGTGGAGAAGATCCGCGGCGCGATGTGGAGACCAAAGGGAAGTCTGTCGAACAGGAACACACGATCGGAAGCCCGAACGGCCAAGAATTGCTGGAATCGAGGATGGAGAGGAACGAGCCAAGACGCATCCTGGAGGGCCAGCGACACTACCCACGACAGAGGGCGCAGGGCCAGGCGTACGGGTACCGGCAGCATCCGAAACCATGTGTGCACGATGCGCCCGTTGAGGGCCGACAGAGCCACCACCGGTCGCATCACGTCGCAGTTCTACTTCGGTACCAGAAATACACGGGAGAGGAAAACCGGGTGACCGGCGGTCAACCCCCTCGACGATTCCCTGCTCGTGCATGGATGTGAACACGTGGGCCACCTCTGAAGAGATGGGCCGGCGTCGGTGACAAGAGCGGAGTGGGGGTCCACCTCCAGGTTAGACCCCTCCGTGCAATCTGCCGCCCCCAACGTCCCTCGCAGCCAGCGAGGGGCGCAAGGGCGAAAACAACCTGTGGGAGCTCCCGAGAGGAGGGGAGCGACCCGGGCGGCTAGGCGAGAAGGAGAACAAGGAGACCGACCCGGAGAACCTACACAGTGTTTTGACGTGGAGGTACCCCCGGTACGGTCCTTGCGGTCATGAGCGCCACGTTGACCTCCTCTACCCCCTCCCCCCCAACTTCGTCGAAAAGGGCGGGCCACCCCAACCCCTGGCCGTCGCGGGGCTGACCCCGGCGAAGGGCGGCCGGAAGTGGAAGGCTGGCCAGCCCCGACACGGCGGGGATGAAAAGGGGGCAAGAACAGAAGTGCGAGGCGGAACTGACGCACTGGCCTGTAACGTCCCTGTCCAGCGCCCGTGCATGGCGGCAGCACGAGCAGCAGCACCCCGAAGAGGACCGGCAGAAGGACGGGACTGAGAAGACCCCGCTCGCGACACAGCGCGTCGTTGCGTGTCGTAAGCAGGGTCCGCCGATAGAGAAGCGTAGCGTCCCCAAGCATCCTGCGCAAAAAAGCCCCGACGTAGAGAGCGCAGAGTACAACAAACCCTGACGAATATCCAAGGGGGCTGTCCGGCAGAACGAGGACCGTACCGTCCGGCGTTGCCGAGTTGCCACGCACAAAACCGCCTTCAGCTCGGGAACCAAAGACACCGCGAGCCGAAGGTGGATCTGCCGAATGCGGTCCAAACCCTCGCGAAGATCGCCTGGTGCAGACGCCGCGATAAGCCGCAGGTGGTGAACAGAAGTCCGGAGGGAACCTAAAAGACAAGAGAATAAGTTCGGCACCCACCGGCGCAAGGGAAAAACCTTGTCGACAGAGGACTGATCTGGGTGAGAGAAGAACGGGGTAGCAATAGAACAAAGTTCAAGAACGGGCGCGCTTAACCAGGACCAGAACGCGCCGTCCAACCCGCCGACAGACACAAGAGGAGGCAAAAGCAGTGATGACTCCGGGGGAGGGACTGAAGGAGAGCCGGCGACGGAACGGTCGGCGAAGTCGAAGGCCACAGCAAACCAGGCCCCCAATGGGAGAGGGTGATCGAGCAAGATGGCTAAGCCAGGCGTACCGTCGTCGCACAAACCCGTCCCATAGGAGGACAGTCCCGTCAACACAGCCAGGGACTGAACATCCTGAAGGATGTCCCGGCAGCTGAAGTCTGACCAGAGCGTACGCCTGCAGAAGGGAGGGGGACCGTAGCAGGGGTAGGTAGGGTGAGGCGCTGAGGGTGTGTCACCGCCAAGAAGCGCGATAAGAGGGAGTCTTGCATCGACTCCAAGCGCCCGTCGATGCGTGACACAACCCATCCCTGCATAGCCGACAATCGATCCGAGAGAGGCGACCCCCCCCCCAAGATTGGTCGGCCCGCAGGGGCGAGCGTGAGCGGGAGCGAGACCCACGACACGAACCAGCAGCGTCGCGGCCCAAGGAAGGCGAGCGACGACGGTTGTGTCGCCGCGGAGGGACTCGTCCCCGATCACGAACGCCCGAGGGGGAAACAGCACCATCCCCCTCTTCCAGCGACACGGCAGCCCCTGAGAAAGGGGACCCCGAAACCTCGCTAAACCCCACCGAGCCAAGAGGAGGGGTACCCCCCTGGCGAGACGGTAAGTGAAGGTCAGGGAGAGAAGAAGGAGGAGGAGCAGGACGACGGGAGTGGGAAGGCTGGCTGGGTGAAAGGAGGTCAGAAGGAGAGCAAAGATCCCCGGGGCTGAGATAACAGGGCGGCCCGACACCGAGGCGGAGGAGGGAGGGACCTCCACCGTGGGACGAGACCGTGAAGGAAGAAGAGGCACTGAAGCAGGTGAAGTAGGAGAAGCAACTACATCCTGGCGGACCCTCCTGGACAGTGTAGGAGGAGGGAGCAGAGGGCCAGCTACAGCATGAACAACCGCGCGCGGAGAGGACAACGTAAGAGGAAGTCGTCTGGGCTGGGGAAGAGGGCGGAAGGGAGTAGAGCCCCTATCCGTAGAGGCCAGGGGAGGGCGCACAGGGGCAGAGCCGCTAACCCCGGCCTCAGGGCGAGAACCATGACGAGGGCGATGGGCGTCGTCAAGGCGATCAGGAGGACGACGAGGGGCAGTAGAGGACGGGCGACGAGGCGAGCGAGAGCGTGGACGGAGCTGGGGATCCCCCCGACGATGTGACGACCGGCTGCGGGACCCAGGGGAGAGGGCCAGGTGAACGGCCTTCAGTCGGGGCAGGGATACCCAGGGCGACGCGGATCCGGTCGGCAACAAAGGCCGGGGAACGGTGGCCCACAGTCCTAATGTGGCGGGAGACGATCGCCCACACCGACGGAAGGGAAGCAGAGGCCACTGCCGCCGCTGAGGAACCAGGGCTATGGTGCACCACATCCACCAGGGCCAGACACGGGCCACACAGAGCAGGGAGGTAGGCCGTAGAGGACACACAGTGCGAGTGGCGCAAGCAGGACTTGTGGCTCTCCAAGCACGGGGAGCTACAACCATGGCGAAAGCAAGGCAGCCTACCTGCACTGGAAGAACACACACCATAATCAGCACGTCGAAGGAGTAAGTGGAGAGAATGTCCAATAAGAACCAGGGAAGGAGCATGGGGAAACAGGAACACACATGCAAACAGGTATCCGTACTCACCCTAAACCGGGAGCACAGAGGTAGGTGAGTAGGGCGAGCGAGGCGGAAGAGCACTAGCAGAACCTGCAAAGATGGAGAAAGTGTTAACCACCACTCAACATCTTACATGCAGGGCCTATAACACCAGTAAAGTGCACACACCAAGATAGTTTCAGGCAACAAGATGACATAAAAAAGGTCAACAGTGAAAGCCAACTATTACCGCAAATTTGCGGGCCAATGGAGGCATAACCGTACCGACACAACCCTCCCGCATCTTTGAGGGACCCCCCAGCGATCTCCGCAAATTTGCGGGGAGCCGAAACGTCCCAGAGGACCGAATCGAGCTCCCGCAAATTTGCGGGACCGGCCGAGATGGTCCGGCGCCGAAAAAGCGAGAGGAGCGTCTAGGGAATACCAAAAAAGGCCACAAAAATGCGTCATCTCCTTATGAACTCCAAGCGATGATGGCCATCAAGCTGAGCAGTGTCTTCCTTGATATATGATCCTAACTCAACCGGTAAAGGGAGAGGCAAGGAAGACACACCAGAGGAGAGGAGGCACATCCCCCAGGAACCACCCAACCCACAGAGATAGAGCAAAGCCCATGAGGAGAAGTGGCAGGGAGGGTGGTTTCGCACAAACAGAGGCCCCCCTTGGGTACCCCTGGATTGGGCAAAAAGACTATGAAATGATGGAGGTGAAACAGGAAGGGAAAACAAAAACCAGTAAAAGAAACTGGTGAGAAAAATGGGTGGCCTAGCCGTGAGCAGAGAATGTGTCGGGTGCGAAAAAACCCTGTGGTGTGAAGGAGGGGCCCCCCTGCGGTACCCCTGGAAAATCACGAACCACCTGTCGCCCAGGCCCTTGAGACACAGTGAAGGCTCGAAAGGGGGGACTCGGGAATAACGCTAATAATGCGGCCGACACAAACTCTACAAACAGCACCGCCACCATCGAAATCTCAGATTGTTTACCAACGTTACACCTTAGGCTATGAAAAAATGAAAACTCATAGGGGCATAGCAATTCCTGAATGAGAAAACTAGCTAGGCTAAAATAAGCTAAAAGCTAAACTATGCCCAGACTAACAGGAAAAAAGAATATGAAAAGAGAAAGAATGAAAAACATATGCGAGGAACGCCAGGCGCCCCCGTACCTTCGGTAGGCTATTTCCACACGCGTCTCCATTATACACACTTAGGAGCCCATTTACGTGTGCCCTAGATCACGTAACATCTGTCTAACAAAAAAGAAGGCCAGATAAGCCGAAAACGAACCTAAACAGGGTGAATTAAAGGAGCACAACAAAAGGGGACTCGATCAATGGAGGCGCGTGAAAAAATGATAACAAGAGAGGGTCGCTCATGCGCACGTTCGACAGCGATCTGCACATGACGGAACACGGGATGGGCCTTAAGCGGTAACTAAGGTAAACCCCTTTTTCTTCTCTTCTATGCTTTTTTCACCTTCGGTGGTAGTTTTGGTTAATGTACAACGTCTCCTAGAGCAAGATAAGGAGTAGACTCTAGACGTTTTCTTTTTTAACCGCGGTTGGAATGACGACATAGCAGTCAAAATAGACAAGTCGTCATTGCAATTAGGTTAATAGCCTTGACGTTGGATTTGCCAAGACTACTAACAAATATAGTGTTTGTAATTACAGTAATTAGAAATCTCGGGAAAACCTATTTTCCCCATTAGGCCTATTGATCGATGTTGAGACACGCCCCCGATAGTGATTTGAAAAGACATTAGCCTAACCTAACTACCTTACCTAACCTAACATAGGATTATGGGTGGGGGCTGCTGCCCCCACACCCCCGCTGGTTGAGTACTAATCCCTTGGTAAAAAAAAAAAAAAATTGGCTGTCGATTATACGAAGGTGAAAGAGAAGTCGATGAAGTCTACGGTGTTTACTCTGCAATCTTCAGCTTTGATTGTACATTGATAATGGGAAAGTACCGTATTGACAACCTTGTTACGAAAATTAAATTTTAGTACCATACTTTTATATTAGGTTTTTCCGAGGGTTTAACACATTTTCATATAATCTTTAGAGCTATCGATAACTAGAAGTACCGTATTGACAACCTTGTTACGAAAAAGACATTTTTAGTACCATACTTTTTTATTAAGTTTTGCCGAGGGTTAAAACAAATTTTCTTATGATCTTTAGAGCATATAGATTCAATATTTATCTTCAAATATATTAACAAAATTTGTGGTATTAAAATAACATTGAACCAAAATTCCCGGGTAGGCTAAGAACAAGGCAGAAGAACAAGAACAAGGCAGAAGAACAACTCCTCGATTACGGGATTCCTGTCTCCTGGAATTATTTGTTTTCGCTCTTACCTTTCTCAGGGGACCTTACTGATGTGCGGATAAGTGCTACTTTCTCAGGGGACCTTACTGATGTGCGGATAAGTGCTAGTGCTACTTTTCTTATTTTGTCAATTTGATTTTCACTCCCCTAGGCCTATAAAATTTTCAGAGTTAGGCCTAGGCCTATTTTTGTACAGCCAGTCCAGGACACTTTGTTTACATTCTAGGCTCCACCAAGATGTTAAGTAGCCAATCAGAGTGGAGCTTCAACCTACAAGACGTCAGTACATTTTTATTGGTACTTTCCTGTTCTTGACAGCCAAAGTTGAAGATTGCAGAGTAGGCTAAACACCATAGACTTTATCTGTTTTTCTGTCAACGCCCGTCAATCTTTTATAGTTTTAATACCCAATCAGCGGGGGTGTGGGGGCAGCAGCCCCCACCCTTAACCTTAATAATTGGATAGGTAAGGTAAGGTTGTTGTTGTTGTTGTTGTTCTTCCCCAAGCTGCCTGGCCGAACAGCCTCAAGGCCCCGAGCAAGGCCAAGGCCATAACCGAGCGCCCCCACAGAACCCTCCCCGCCGACCACAATAAAGCCTGGGTGATCGAAGCCACTCCATGGCGGGGAGCTTGAGGAGGGTGCGGAAACGCCCGGGAAACCAAAGCCCCACCCAGGGCCCTGTGCCCCTCAGCAATTATGAAGAGAAAGTTGAGGGGCAAGGGAAAAATGTGATGCTTTGGCTTCCAATCTTGGTAGATTGGGAGGTCAATCCACGTTAGAGACGCCGTCACTTGAGATCTAGAAAATATATAAGTAAAAGGAACAGTCAGAGTAAGCTATGGGTATGGCAGAGATTGCTCAGTTCTCACTCTGATAGACCAGCCCATCACCACATGACTAGAACCCAATCCTCTCAGCATCAGCTAGGAAAGGCCCTAGAAAGCCGCCTTTGGCGGGGGGATAGCTCTCCTATTTCAACCCTTTTCGGGGTTGGGCACCCGCCATTTCGGGGTTGGGCACCCGCCAAGGTTGTTAGGTTAGGCTAATGTCTTTTCAAAGTCCCTAGATTGTTCAACTGTTCAACTTGTCAAGGGCATCGGAATTACAATTAACAATGCAAATTCTAATAAGTAGGCTAGGCCTAGTGCTTTCTTCACTTTCTAGGCTAACAATATAATTCACATTTACAAACCATTAAAATACAAATAAAATCTAAAATAACAGGAGTTGTAGGCTAGTCGATAACAGGAAAGTGATGAAGTCTACGGGGTTTACTCTGCAATCTTCAGCTTTGGGCCTTTGGCTGTCGATAACAGGAAAGTACCTATAAAAATGGGTAGCATTCAAGGAGACTACAGCAGGACTCTTCTTCTTCTTACCTCTGACCAGGTATAAGCTATCCTAGTGTTTACTAGCCTATACCCCTTTGAAAGGACATTAGCCTAACCTAACAACCTTACCTAACCTATCCTAGTATTATGGGTGGGGGCTGCCACCCCCACACCCCTGCTATTTGACACCTTTGACAGATTTTTGGTGTATTTTTCTGTGAAAAGGGTATTTTTTTCAATTTGTCGATAACGAAAATCCTCCATGCGGACTATATGGAGAAAAATATGGCGAATCTGTTGGTGCCTATTTTCCCTAATAAATTGTTTCTAATAAGGCGGATGGGTAATTGTTTAGTTTATGTCCTCCTCTCCCCCCCTTCCCCCCACCCCCCTCCCACCAACCCCCTACAACCCCCTGTTGTTTTTATGCAGTTTAAGAAAACGGAAATGCTTAACCCTTCAACCCCGGGTGGTACACGTGTGTACCATTATGTTTTGCCCCCAGGAACCCGGGTGGTACAACATTGTACCATTGCTTGAAAGCCTGTGAGCTTCGTGTGCGAGGCGTCGGTCCGACGCATGTAAACAACAGCCGGCTGGACCGACGCCCCGCATCTCCGGCCACAAGAAGGAGAGCGTCGCTTGTTCGTGTGTGCCTGTATGTTGTTAAGTATCGAAAAGTAGTGTAAAGTGGCTGTTTTGGCCATAAAGTTATCTCCAATGAAATCATCATCACAAATCAAGCACTTGACTTAGAGAGCTCTACTTAACGCCATTCTACAGGTAAATAACACAGCTACGCTTGGGGATGCGCGGGAATGCGGGAAGCAGTCAGCATAACAATGATACGGTAGCCTAGCCTAGACGTTTTTCGGCCAAAACACCCGGATTTCGGGGAATATTTATGTAATGCGTAGCCGGGGCGGGAGGGTTAAAAACCCCTTTTTGTAATTTTTGAGACCCTATGAATTTTCAGGTTTTCGTAATCGAGACTGAAAATAAAAAAATGGAGTATTAAAGAAAATGGATTTTTGAGCACAGACTAAACCAAAAATACACTAATTACATAGATGGTCCTTAACCTAACCAAACCAAACCAAACCAAACCAAACCTACCTTACCTAACCTAACCTAACCTAACCTAACCTAACCTAACCTAACCTAACCTAACCTAACCTAACCTAACCTAACCTAACCTAAAAATTGTATTGAAAAATGATAAAAAACACATATCTCTTACCTCATTCCACCACCTTCCAAAAAAAGGTGTTGACGAACACACTCTGGGACCAACCACATTTGTTTCTTTTCCGTTTCCCGATCACCGTTGATTTTTGGCATCTCCACCTTTTCTTGTTTAAGTCAAAGGAAGCACTTTGTCCACACTGTTCACAGTTTTTATGGTCTAAAATAAGACCACGGCTCACACAAAGGTTGTAGAGGTCGTCGGCTGCATCTTTGCATCGATGATATAAATTCTGGATTCCACCATCGCACTTTTCACAAGACAAGTTAGACATGTTAATCGCTGGCTGGAAACTAGAACACTGAGAATGACCCCCCTTGACACCACGCGGGTCCTCTAGGGTCACCGAAAGTTCCAGAACAATAAATTCAAATTGAATTAACAATTACGCATATTTTAGATAAAATGTAATATCTGGAACCTCAAAAATCACAAATAATACTTATTGGTATTAATAAAAACCTATAAATATTGTTAAAGTAGCCTAAATAACTAGATAATTGTTTTGTAATTTCACACTTACCGCCGGCCCTCTAGTGGCCTAAAATCCAACGACCGCTACCACCCGCACGCCACCTGTCGGTCAATTAAGGAAATAAGCATACAACGGAGCATTTAGAGTAGGCAACAGGTCGCTCCAAACCCAAAATGTAAACAACACATCCGTGGACTTACTCTAATACCGCGCACTACTCAAAGTTTTATATTTGGTTTAATATACACTTCCCAGGTCATTTGAACAGTTCTATTGCTACTATATATCATATAATACACCATAGAATACGTTTTTAATAACTAGAAAAAGAGGACTTCTAGTAAACAATTACGGTGAAAACAAATAATTCCATAAAACAGGAATCCCAATGTTATTTTAATACCACAAATTGGACAAGGTTGAGTTTATGCTAGCCTACAGGCTACATTACTATAATGAAGATACTTTGATAATTACCGGTATATCATAGCCTACAGTCATACATACAGCTCTATGACCTATACATCATTCGGAATTTTTTTATTTTAATACCACAAATTTTTCGAGTGTTTTTTATAAAAAAAAATTGTCATTTGCATCAATATATAGAGTTTGTAATTAATTAGAAATCTCGGGAAAACCTATTTTCCCCATTAGGCCTATTGATTGATGTTGAGATACGCTTCCCCGATAGTGATTTGAAAAGACATTAGCCTAACCTAACAACCTTACCTAACCTAACCTAGTATTATGGGTGGGGGCTGCCGCCCCCACACCCCCGCTGGTTGAGTACTAATCCCTTAATAAAAAATAAAAAGAATTGGCTGTCGATTATACGAAGGTGAAAGAAAAGACGATGAAATCTATGGTGTTTACTCTGCAATCTTCGGCTTGATTGTACATTGATAACGGGAAAGTACCGTATTGACAACCTTGTTACGAAAATTAAATTTGAGTACCATACTTTTATATTAGGGTTTTCCGAGGGTTTAACCTTTTCATATGATCTTTAGAGCTATCGATGACTGAAAGTACCGTTTTGACAACCTTGTTACGAAAAAGACATTTTAGTACCATACTTTTTATTAGGTTTTGCCGAGGGTTAAAACCAATTTTTTTTATGATCTTTAGAGCATATTGATTCATTATTTATCTTCAAATATATCCACAAAATTTGTGGTATTAAAATAACATTAAACCCATCATTCCTATAGGCTATACAGTAGACCTATGTCATTACTGGACTGGCTCAAATTATATTTGTCATTGGCCTAGAGCCTAGACTTTGTGGATTAAATAAGGGTGGAACTTGGAAGCAATATAGGTGGCCATCTTCAATCATTGGAGTGAGTGGAGATCTATTTTTCACCCTTTTCCACCATATTTTCCACCATGGGAGTAAGCGCTGTAGTAGAATAAAGGGGCCCCTGCCGAAGGATAAGTCAGAAATAGAGAAATTTGAGTGCGTAGTGTGCAAAGGCGAGCTTGTGTTAAGTGATGATCCTGTGGCTGTGAATTTTGGAAATGAGTCTTTGGAGCTGGTGAACAAGTTTTGTTACCTAGGAGATACCATCTCTGCCGGTGGTGGGGCCGAGGCTGCCACTGTTTCTAGAATTAGGGTTTGGCTGGGGGAAGTTCAGAGAATTGATGCCAATCCTGACCATGAAAAGAATGCCTCTCCCCCTGAAGGGAAAGGTGTATGCCTCATGTGTTAGAAGTGCAATGACGTATGCCTCAGAAACATGGGCCGTTAAAGTAGAGGATGTCAACAGAATGGAGCGTAATGAGATGAGAATGGTGAGATGGATGTGTGGGGCCAGGCTACAGGATAGAATAACAAATGTTGAGCTGAGGAGACGTTTTAGGTATAAAGAGTATTAGCGAGGTGATGCGTACAAGTAGACTGGGATGGTATGGACATGTGGAGAGAATGGATGAACAAAATTGGGTGACAAAATGCAGGTCTGTGATTGTGGAGGGAGCTGCACCAAGGGGTGGACCGAGGAAGACCTGGGATCGGACTATACGCGCCGATCTCAAATCCAAGAACTTGACAAGTGAAGCAGCCCTCAACAGGGTTGCCTGGAACGCCGCCATTAGGACAAGAGACTGAAACTGCACTTATGTGTGGAACACTCAGTCTTAAAATGTTATGTATGTATGTATGTATGTATTTAGGCTATAGTATTTTGCGGTTATAAAATTTATCAATCATCAATGCTAAGACCAGTAGGGGTCCCAGACTCCCAGGTTAGGTTAAGTTAATGACAGAATATGATTGGTAAGGATTGTGTTAGCGGGCGTACAATCGTCGCTTTGTTTATATAAGTTGTACATACATAACATACATAAAATAATTATAAGACTTAGTGCTCCACACATACGTGCAGTTTCAGTCTCTTGTCCTAATGGCGGCGTTCCAGGCAACCCTGTTAACCTAAGAAGTGCGCATGGGGGTAATTAGAAACGTCTGCCTGTGCTGACGTATTTGAGCTATTTCCATCACTAAAATATTCATTTTACCATATATAGCATTAATACTTATCCATACGCGCCTATTATGGGTTGATTATAAAGGTATTAACCTGAAACAACAATAAAACGAGTGAAAACAGCGTTTGGATGGTCAAAATCGGAGATACAGGCCGCGAGTTATATAATGTATGGGTGAGGCAACCTGCTTTCCCGCCAATTTCCCCCAAGGCCACTGAGACACAGTCGATCGATACTCTCTCTCTCTCTCTCTTGCACTCGCTTGCTAACAGTGATGTCAATGCCCTGCTTGCAACTCGCTAATGTTAGCACGAAAATATACCTCAGAATAAGGGAATAACAGGGAAAATAGGTGATAACTGAAGGAGGGGAGGAAAGTGGGGAAGGAGGGGAGGTAGAGGAGTGATATTTTGCATGGCCCAGGGGCAAAAAAAAAAAAAAAAAAATTTTTTTTTTTTTTTTCGATGTTTAACCCTCTCACCACGGAAGGCCTCTTGAACGCCCATAAAAAAGCATATAACAGCTGCCCGGAAGGCCTCTTGAACGCCCAGTGGTTGAAAGCCTGTGAGCTTCGTGTGCGAGGCGTCGGTCCGACGCATGTAAACAACAGCCGGCTGGACCGACGCCCCGCATCTCCGGCCACAAGAAGGATAGCGTCGCTTGTTCGTGTGTGCCTGTATGTTGTTGTTAAGTATCGAAAAGTGGTGTAAAGTGGCTGTTTTGGCCATAAAGTTATCTCCAATGAAATCATCATCACAGCTCAACCAGTTGACTTAGAGAGCTCTACTTAATGCCATTCTACAGGTAAATAACACAGCTACGCTTGGGGATGCGCGGGAATGCGGGAAGCAGTCTGATTAACGAATATACGGTAGCCTAGCCTAGACGTTTTTCGGCCAAAACACCCGGGTTTCGAGGAATATATATATAATACATAGCCGGGGCTGGAGGGTTAAAGTTGATTTTTTTTTCTCTGACTCTTAAGAGTCTTCCCGCAGTCCGCCGGGGGAACTCTTAAGAGTCTTCCCGCAGTTCGCCGGGGGAACTCTTAAGAGTCTTCCCGCAGTTCCCGGGTTAAGGGCTGCTTCACTTGTTAAGTTTTTGGATTTGAGATCAGCTCGTATAGTCCGATCCCAGGTCTTCCTCGGTCCACCCCTTGGTGCAGCTCCCTCCACAATCACAGACCTGCATCTTTTCACCCAATTTTATTCATCCATTCTCTCCACATACTCGCAGTTACGTTCGCGTCTAATTTGACAGCTATTTTTTTACGAAATTATCCCACGGCCAGCTGTTATTTGCCCCCTGGGGATGGATGTAGTGTTCGGGCGTACGGTCGTCATGTTTACATAGGACGATCGCCGCGGTTAACTTCGCGTCTATTTTGACGGCGATTTATTCGGTGGTGGTGGTTTCTTTGTTGTGTCCAAATTTTGTGTGAGCAAGTGACCTGAGGGCGTTAGGTCTGGATGTCAGTTTCTTTTTTGTGTTTGTGGTGTGCTGTTTGAATTGTCATATGAGTATCATATGTTACTCCTAGGATTTTGGGTGAGTGTGTATGTGTTAGGGGTGTGTTGTTTATGGTGAGTTGAGGGATGTATTCGTGTTCTGTCCAGCTTGTGAGCAGGGTTGCGGTGGATTTGGCTGGGGCTAGATTAAGTCTGTTTGTAGTGCACCAGCCATGTAGTGTGTTGAGATAGGGTTGAAGGAGATCTGTTGCTGTGTTTGGGTCATGGTGTGTGCATGTGAGTTTTATGTTGTCTGCATAGGAGGCTAAGTTTATTTGGGGTGTATTGGGTATAGTTATGTCGTGCATGTACAGATAGAAGAGTGCGGGCGATAGGACGGATCCGTGTGGGACTCCGTTTGGGAAGTTTCTGATGCTAGATGACTGACCGGCAAAAGATATGTGTGCACAACATCTGCCTACTAGGAAGTTGGCCAGCCACCTTTTTGTGTTGTGCATGTTTGTGTTGTAGATTTTGTTTGTTAGGATGTGGCGGGGGATGGCATCGAAGGCTTTACTAATGTCGAGTGTGGCTAGTAGTGATCTGTGTGGTGGTCTAGCTGAGTTGATGCCATCAAAAGCTCTTTGTGTAAGGTCTGTGAGAAGAGTGTTTGTGGAGTGCAGTGGCCTGAAGCCATGTTGTGTTGGAGCTAGGGGTAGGTCGGGTGTAATTAGTTGTAGTACAAGGCGTTCCATGATTTTGGAGGGGGTGCAAAGGAGTGTGATGGGGCGGTGTGAGGAGGGTAGCGTTGGGTTTGGGGAATGTGATGATGATACCATGCTTCCAGATGTCTGGTATTGTGTTGTGTGAATAACTGTAGTTTGATATGTTAGTGAGTGCTTGTATGCCTTGTGGTCCCAGGTTTCTGAGGTGTATGTTGCTTATGTTGTCTATACCACAGGCGGGTGAGTGCTTGAGATTGTTGATGATGTGCTTTGTCTGGTGATTGGTGAAGGGTGTATATTCAGGGTCTGTGGGGAATTGTCTCTTACGTCGGATGACACGTCGGTCGTCTTTGTGGGGTTTTAGGTGGCTGACACATGAGAAGTGATTGATGAGAGTGTTTGCTTGTTGTTTACATGAAGGAGTAGAGTCTGTTGTTGTGTTGCTGTTGGAAAGTGTGATGCTGTTTAGTGTTTTGTTAAAAGGGTTGGTTGAGATAGTTTGAAGCCTTATTATTGCTAGAGGTCCTTCCTAAGCTGAATACAACCATCTAATAGTTGCCTGAATATGATGAAAAAGACGTCCCTGGTACTGTAGGGGTTAAGGGGACAGTGGCTGTTTTTTTGTTCTATTAATTAATTTATTCATATATTTTTTAGTTGCCATGCTAGACTTCCATCAAGCTTAGAAAAACACCCCTTAGACCCCCCTTCAAAATAAATTTGTACATTTTTCGGTAGAAAAATGTACCACACCTCCCACAGGGAGAGGTAGGTTGTGGTGAGATTCGTTTGTGAGAGGGCAGCAGGGGAGGAGGTCGTCAGTCTATGGGCTCACAGCTTTGGGGGATCACACTGAGTAAGCTCATTACATAATAATAAGTTTGTTGATACCTTTTGTTGCCTTGTTTGATAACCATTGTTACATTTGCAGTTGGACAGGAAAGTACCATATGTGCACATTGGATTCAGCTATGGTGAGCGTAACCGGTTAACCCTCCAGACCCGGGCTGCCTTACAAAAGGACGGAGGTCGTATCCGGGCGATCTGGCCGAAAAACGTCTAGGCCTAGGCTACCGTATCTTTGTTATTTTAACTGCTAGAAATTTACCACACATCCCTAAACGTAGTGCGGTTTCCAATCTGTAGACTGGCGTTGAGTAGAGCTCTCTAAGTCAACTGGTTCAGTTGTGATGACGATTTCCGTGGAGCGAATTTTTCCGCGATGTTGACAATATCGGAGCTTTTCAGACACTAATTTCGTCATATCATACAACAACAACATTGATCCGACGTCTCCTTCTTGTTTTCGGAGGTGTGGTGACGCAATGACCGGCTTTGTTTACATGCGTCGGACGCACAGCGTTCAGACCAAGCTTAATAGGCTTTCAAGCTTACAGCCTGTTATAAGGACACCCGGGTACCGGCCCATCTGCCGCGGTGTCCTTCTAAAAGGACACCCGGGTTGGAAGGGTTAAACATAAATGTGCATACCGGTATACTGAAGTTTAGATGTGCCATGTGGATACCTGTACAGGTGTATGTGTATACTGTACTGTATTACTGAAGTTTGATATACTTATTCTTAACCCTTTGAACACGGTTGTCCTCTTATACAGTACTCCACACCGAACTTTCACCGCGGAACTCTGCTGTCCTCTTATACTCCCGCGCTTTAAAAGAGCGCATGTGTTTTGTTTTGTGTATGGGGGTGCTCATGTTGCTCCCACTATAGTCTATTTTTTTCCAGTTGATGGGAAATTGCTATCTCTCTATCCTGATTTCTACGCTATTACCATTATTTTGTAGCAAAATATGTTGCTAATTATGAAAACTTGGCAATATTATGACGCAGAGACATAGCAATATACAATTTTTCCAGTAAGAATCAAGAAATCAGATGCTAAAGGGTTCAATTTACCATAAGCTGGGAAACAAAATCAGTCCCTATCTTGCCGCCATCATGGAAGGAAAGCAAAAAAAATACGATATACCTGTGTTTGATTCGACGCCTACCTCCGCCGCGGCCAAAATGCCACTGACGCGACGAGTGACTTAGTGCGTACTATAGTCTATTCGCTGTAAGTAGGCGATAAATCATGACCTCTATCCTCTGTAACTCGAAAAGGGCTAGAGCAAATTGGCTGTATATTTCCACATCTATTTCTTGACTGACTCTCCCCAAATGGTAGAAATATTAGCTCGATTTCTCTAGTCGTTTTTGAGTTACAGAGCTTATTGTGTCAAGATTTCTCGCCTACTTACAGCGAATAGACTATAGCCAGGGCCGCGGGGACGCATCCAAATTCGGCCTGAATTTCCCACCCTAACTTATCATCTTCACAACTTCATAACACAACAACGAGGTGATATAGCGATGTCAGGTCAATTATAATGTAAAATTTGCAAAATAAACAAACCAAAACTGGGACGACACAAGATAAACGCAAAAGAACTAATCAAAATCGCTATATGGAAATAACGCTTATAAAATTTGAAATAAAAGAACTCAATCCACCACATAGGGTGTACATTACTACATGCGCAAGTTAATCTGGTTCCCAAGCAAACTAATCGCACACATAACAACGCACTATCGTCATATTCAAGAAATTAGTCAGTTTGGGAAGTACATTGCCAGGATAAAGACAATTGTGAATACTCCATTTTCCCATTGAGTTGACCTCTCTACATACTTCTATTGCTTAGCTATGAAGGTGCAAATATCGAGTAATATCGCCAAAAGGCCCGAGTCAGGGGTTATGGAGTGTAAGAGGACAGCCGAGCCAGAGAGGTTAATGTAATTTTTTTTTAAGACAACTTTAGTACAGTACTGTACAGTATCAGAATATTTTGTCAATATTGTATTATATTTTTTCACCAACCAACTTCACTTCTAAACTCAATTAATGAAATTAACAAATACATGTGGCACTCCAAGGACTCGAACCCAGGGCACTCACACCGAAATTCCGCGCACTTATGCATTCGCTATCAAGACAGTTAAAGAAACATGCACAAGCCTACGATTTATTATACCAGATTCTATAGTACTGATAAAGGGTTTTAACTTTTCCAGGTGCTGGGTGACGAAGAGAAGAGGCGGCAGTACGAGGTGATGGGACGAACGGCGGAACAGATGGGTGCTGGCGGTGGTGGGGGAGGGCCGGGGGGGAACCCCTTCCAGGCCGGCTGGCAGTATCAAACCAACATCGACCCGGAGGAACTGTTCCGCAAGATATTTGGGGACTTCCGGAGAGGTGGCGCTGGCATGGACTTCGGGGGACAGGATTTTGCCGAGTCCGCTTTTGGGTTTGGTTCTGCTGAGGAGGTGAGGTATCAGTGTGTGAGAGTGTGTGTGTTTTTTTTTTTTTTTTTTTTATTATTTTTTGGTTCATTATTTTAAAGACACGGTACTGTATTTATATGTGTAAATATAACTTCAAATACCATGCCAGTGCCGGGAAATGTCTCAAATTTGGGTGACACATAAAAAGTACTGTAGCGGCATCTCTCCATACCACATCCTCCACTCCCCCCTTTATAACCCACCCCCATGTCTCCCTCAACTTGACTTTTTATTTTTTCCATTTTTGCGCAGTTCATTCCAAAGTATTCCTGTATCCTAAGAAATGCTGAGGTTGGGCATATCATTCCTTGTTGTTAAAGTAGCCCCAAGAGACCCTTTATGGGAATCCCTCGGCATCCAGGTAGTCTGCCACCTCTCTCGGGTGGGTCCAGAGATCTCTGAGCGAGGTGATATTGAAGTTGTGTCTGTGTGGGGTGAGTGTTCAACAGTGGAATATTAACTGCTAAATCTGTGCAAAAATATTAGGTCAAGTTGAGGGAGGGTGGATTATAAAGGTGGGGAGGAGTGGAGGATGTGGTATGGAGAGATGCCACTACTTTATATGTGTCACCCAATTTTGAGACATTTCTCGGCACTGGCACAGCAATTGAAGGGTTGTTTTTACACATGTTTAAATACCGTGCTTCCGGAAGGACCGTCGCAGTCCCTGGGTTAACCCCTTCTGTACCGCGACGTCTATTTAATTTTATTCTAGCTTTTTAAGGTGATTTTGTGCAGATTAAGAAGAATCTGTGGTAGTAAAAAGGGTTAACTGAGATAGTTTAAAAACTGTTAATAACTGGAGGGCCTTTTCAAATTGAATATAATCGTCTAACAGCCAGAACAAAGTTGCAAGGGCAGCATTGGTACTGAAAGGGTTAAGTGTTCTGTGTTGTCGGTGGGATGTTGACAGCGGGTACAAGAAAGGTTTTGAGTTAGATCTTTTCTGTGTTTGTAATCCTGTAATGATAGGTGATTGCCGGACCTGAGGCTTGCAAGCGTGACTCTGGTTTCTCTAGGAAATGTGTTATTTTATGGATTGATCTTCAGAGGTGGAGAGTTTAGGATTATGTTGTGTGGGCTGTTGTGTTGATAATTTGTCGGGTGAGGTATGTGCTTGTGTATTGTTGGTGTTTGGAGGTGTAGGTGTGCCATGTGGTTGTAATGTTGGGCAGGTGTTTGTTTCATGTTTTAAGGTAGGGGTGGGTGATGCGTTAGGGGAGGGGCATGGGTGAAGCGAGTCTTGGGCTAAGAAGTAGGACTGTGCTCCTATTATGTCGAAATGAGTCTTCAAGAGGATTTGTGTTTCTGTATGTACCGGTTTGTGATTTGTGTGCAGCTTGTTATGTTTTGAGGGAATTATTCTGAGTGGTTTGTAGTTTCTTCGAGTTGGCGGTTGAGGTGCAGGGTGACCAGGCTTGGGAAGCATAGTGCATGGTTGTCCGGATGTCTATCTATATCAATCTATCTATCTAGATAGAGGAAATTATAGGGGCCTGAAAATGCTTGACCAAATCATGAAGGTCTGTGAGAGAGTCCTTGAGGGTTTGATCAGGCAAAGCATCTATTGATGATATGCAGTTTGGTTTTATGCCAGGACGGGGTACAACCGATGCTATCTTCATAGTCAGGCAGATACAGGAAAGATTCTTACTAAAAGGCAGGGATCTTTATTTTGTGTTTGTAGACCTGGAGAAGGCCTTTGATAGGGTGCCTAGAGATGTTGTGCAGTGGGCTATGAGGAAACTTGGTGTGGAAGAGTGGCTGGTGCGTGTGATAATGAAGATGTATGAGGATTCGCGAAGTGCGGTGAGGGTGAAGGGGTGTACTGAGTGATGAGTTCGCAGTCCGTGTTGGAGTCCATCAGGGTTCAGTGTTAAGCCCCCTCCTCTTTATTATGGTCTTGGAGGCACTGTCTAGAGTATTTAGAGGCGGACTCCCGTTGGAACTGTTTTATGCAGACGATTAAGTCCTAATCGCTGACAGTGTGCAAGATGCTGAGGCCAAATTCAGAGAGTGGAGAGAGGGCATGGCGAGCAAGGGTTTGAGAGTCAATATTAACAAAACCAAGGTTATGCATTGTAGATTGAGACGAGGCAATGTGGAAAAGAGCGGTGCATACCCATGTGCAGTGTGTGGAAAGGGAGTGGGCGCTAACTCAATTCAATGTAGCATCTGTCGATGTTGGGTACACCATGGGAGTAAGAACTGTAGTAGAATAAAGGGACCCCTGCCGAAGGATAAGTCAGAAATAGAGACATTTGAGTACGTAGTGTGCAAAGGCGAGCTTACCTTACCTTTGGATACCTTTGGATTGTGTTAGGTGATGATCCTGTGGCTGTGAATTTTGGAAATGAGTCTTTGGAGCTGGTGAACAAGTTTTGTTACCTAGGAGATACCATCTCTGCCGGTGGTGGGGCCGAGGCTGCCACTGTTGCTAGAATTAGGTGTGGCTGGGGGAAGTTCAGAGAACTGATGCCAAGCCTGACCAGAATGCCTCTCCCCCTGAAGGGAAAGGTGTATGCCTCATGTGTTAGAAGTGCAATGACGTATACCTCAGAAACATGGGCCGTTAAAGTAGAGGATGTCAACAGAATGGAGCGTAATGAGATGAGAATGGTGAGATGGATATGTGGGGCCAGGCTACAGGATAGAATAACAAATGTTGAGCTGAGGACACGTTTAGGTATGAAGAGTATTAGCGAGGTGATGCGTACAAGTAAACTGGGATGGTATGGACATGTGGAGAGAATGGATGAACAAAATTGGGTGAAAAAATGCAGGTCTGTGATTGTGGAGGGAGCTGCACCAAGGGGTGGACCGAGGAAGACATGGGATCGGACTATACGTGCTGATCTCAAATCCAAGAACTTGACAAGTGAATTGTAGGGCTGATAAGGAGGACATTTGTGTCACTTGACGAAGAAATCTTCAGGAATCTCTATACAGCGCTGGTTAGGCCGCACCTGGAATATGCAAACCAGGTGTGGGCTCCATATATTGTAAAGGATATTGAAGCAGTGGAGAAAGTGCAGAGGAGAGCTAGCAAGCTAGTACCAACGTTGAAGAACGCGGGCTATGAGCAGAGGTTGAGGACACTGGGGCTTCCGACACTGGCATATAGGAGAAAGAGAGGGGATATGATAGAGACTTTTAAGATAGTGTCAGGAAAGTATGATGAGGATGTGTGTGAAGGTATCTTCTTGATGCGGGAGGGAACAAGAACGAAAGGACACTCAAAGAAAGTTTACAAAGAAAGAAATAGGCTTGAGAAGGCAAAGAACTCATTTTGTGATAGAGTGGTAAATGAGTGGAACGCACTGCCCCAGTATGTAGTCGATTCCGAATCAATAAGGGAGTTTGAAAGTAATCTTGATAAAGCATGGGGAAGACAAGATTTGAAGTTTGATTATAAAGCAAAAATACAGAATAGTAAAAATTTTGCGTCTGCTACCGCCGCCGCCAACACCGTGAACAACCGCAGCAGTGCAAGTACAGTACTGGTACTGAGCTGGATACACAGGCCTAGTTTGCCTTTTTCCAGAGGATCTACTGTAAGAAACTGTAAGAAGTGAAGCAGCCCTTAACCCATAAACGGCGAGAAAGCTCATAAGAAGTTTTACTGGGCGAGGGCGGCAAAGCTCTTAAGAGGGAGGCTTAAAAAAACATTTAAACGGCCCCAGTAGCACTAAACAATTTTTTTTTTTTTTTTTCCCTATACCTCATATCACTCCTCCACATACCCTCCTTCCCCCTTTTCCCCTCCCCCTTCAATTATCACCTGTTTTCCCTGTTATTCCCTAATTCGTTGGTATATTTTTGTGCTAACATTAGCAAAATGTGTGGAGGATGTGCTTACGTGCCTAGCGAGTGTGTTATATAACTAAGTGTGTGAATGAGTAGGCTCAGTGTGGCTTGAGGCCTCGTGGAGGGAGGGGTTGCCTCAATTTTCTCCATAATTCATGAATGGGCTGGTCCATCTATATTTGCGATTTTGACCAGAAAAATTATATTTTCACTTGTTTTATTGTTGTTACAGGTTACTATCTTCATAGTGAAGGTAAAATAGGCTCATATGAATAAGTAATAACGATATTTATCGTAAAATGACGATTATAGGCCAGAATGGAGCCAATATGCTCGCCCATGGGCAGCTAGTTCAATACCCCCCCCCTCGACGTTGCCGGGTTAACAGGGTTGCCTGGAACGCTGCCATTAGGACAAGAGACTGAAACTGCACTTATGTGTGGAACACTCAGTCTTAAAATTTTATGTATGTATGTATGTGTACTTTGGCCCAATCCCTATTTTTCTATTTGTTTTTTCTGGGGGTGGCCGACTCGAGACAGAGCCCGAACAGGGACAACACAACAGAAAAACAATGAACACACAAAAACAAATGCTGTTTGTGAAGTATGGACAGTGTTTCTTTTTGTTGGCCATAGTCCATGCCTTTGAGGGTTCTGTGGGTGTTTAGTTTGTGTAAGGCTCTGGTGTTTGTGTTTTCTGTGTGTGTAGTGAATATTGTGTGTGTCATAAGTTACGCCAAGTACTGTACTGTAATTATATTGTAAAACTTGCAAACTAAACAAACCAAAGCAAGAACGGCATAATATAGAGACCAAAGAACTTACCAAAATCACTGTCCAAATAGCGATTTAGCAAAATATTTTTGAAATAAAAGAGCACAAAGCAACTGAGGGTGGGTGGTTTGTTAAGTAGAGCTACGCGGGGGAACACGCGATGTCTGTCTGTCTGGCGTAAGTAAAGTTATAGGTTAGTTTAGGGGTGAGACTGTCATGTGGTTTGTTAAGTAGAGCTACGCGGGGGAACACGCGATGTCTGTCTGTCTGGCGTAAGTAAAGTTATAGGTTAGTTTAGGGGTGAGACTGTCATGTGGTTTTGTAAGTAGAGCTACGCGGGGGAACACGCGATGTCTGTCTGTCTGGCGTAAGTAAAGTTATAGGTTAGTTTAGGGGTGAGACTGTCATGTGGTTTTGTTAAGTAGAGCTACGCGGGGGAACACGCGATGTCTGTCTGTCTGGCGTAAGTAAAGTTATAGGTTAGTTTAGGGGTGAGACTGTCATGTGGTTTGTTAAGTAGAGCTACGCGGGGGAACACGCGATGTCTGTCTGTCTGGCGTAAGTAAAGTTATAGGTTAGTTTAGGGGTGAGACTGTCATGTGGTTTGTTAAGTAGAGCTACGCGGGGGAACACGCGATGTCTGTCTGTCTGGCGTAAGTAAAGTTATAGGTTAGTTTAGGGGTGAGACTGTCATGTGGTTTGTTAAGTAGAGCTACGCGGGGGAACACGCGATGTCTGTCTGTCTGGCGTAAGTAAAAGTTATAGGTTAGTTTAGGGGTGAGACTGTCATGTGGTTTGTTAAGTAGAGCTACGCGGGGGAACACGCGATGTCTGTCTGTCTGGCGTAAGTAAAGTTATAGGTTAGTTTAGGGGTGAGACTGTCATGTGGTTTTGTAGAAGCCATTGTTCCAGTTGCAGGAGGTAATGTTTGTTGTAAGCGGGTTGTTGCTTGTTGGATTTTAGGGTGATGTTATTTTAGGTGTGAGGTTGTCTGTACAGTATATAAGAGGATGTGTGTTTTATGGGACAGCGGGTTGTTGCTTGTTGGATTTTAGGGTGATGTTATTTTAGGTGTGAGGTTGTCTGTACAGTATATAAGAGGATGTGTGTTTTATGGGACAGCGGGTTGTTGCTTGTTGGATTTTAGGGTGATGTTATTTTAGGTGTGAGGTTGTCTGTACAGTATATAAGAGGATGTGTGTTTTATGGGACAGCGGGTTGTTGCTTGTTGGATTTTAGGGTGATGTTATTTTAGGTGTGAGGTTGTCTGTACAGTATATAAGAGGATGTGTGTTTTATGGGACAGCGGGTTGTTGCTTGTTGGATTTTAGGGTGATGTTATTTTAGGTGTGAGGTTGTCTGTACAGTATATAAGAGGATGTGTGTTTTATGGGACAGCGGGTTGTTGCTTGTTGGATTTTAGGGTGATGTTATTTTAGGTGTGAGGTTGTCTGTACAGTATATAAGAGGATGTGTGTTTTATGGTGTGAGGTTGTCTGTACAGTATATAAGAGGATGTGTATTTTATGGTGTGAGGTTGTCTGTACAGTATATAAGAGGATGTGTGTTTTATGGTGTGAGGTTGTCTGTACAGTATATAAGAGGATGTGTGTTTTATGGTGTGAGGTTGTCTGTACAGTATATAAGAGGATGTGTGTTTTATGGTGTGAGGTTGTCTGTACAGTATATAAGAGGATGTGTGTTTTATGGTGTGAGGTTGTCTGTACAGTATATAAGAGGATGTGTGTTTTATGGTGTGAGGTTGTCTGTACAGTATATAAGAGGATGTGTGTTTTATGGTGTGAGGTTGTCTGTACAGTATATAAGAGGATGTGTGTTTTATGGTGTGAGGTTGTTGCTGTACAGTATATAAGAGGATGTGTGTTTTATGGTGTGAGGTTGTCTGTACAGTATATAAGAGGATGTGTGTTTTATGGTGTGAGGTTGTCTGTACAGTATATAAGAGGATGTGTGTTTTATGGGACAGGTTTGGAGTTGGGAGATCGTGGAGGAAAAGGGTAAGGGGAGATGGGTGTATATATTTGATCATTATGTATCTTTTTATTATTTTATTAGTTTCCTCACTAGACCTTATATCAAGCTTAGAAAAATATCCATCAGGTCCCCCTTCAAGATTAATTATGCATTTTTCGGTAGGCTCACTATCGTTCACCAGGAAAAAAATTGACACCTAAATTGCACGTAAGGTCTTAATATATATACAAATAAATAGGGCGAAAGGTCTTAAAATTGCCAAAATAATAGGCCAAACATCTTTAAAATCTGAAAACTAATGGGACTAAGCATGAAGGAGAAGGGTGCCAGAAAAGTCTACCCATATCCCTTATTAAGTGTTGGTGATAGAACTGCTTCCCGAGGTCGAGGGGACACCATGGAGTAGTATTTTATATTTTTGATGTACCGGTTAAACTGACGTAACTTTGAACGGGGATATAATTTCGGACACTCTGGAAACAAATATAATGAACCGCAGTTATAGGATAAATACATTATGTTATGGAAAAACAAGTATGTCGGCGGCGTTCTTCCATAATCTATATTTATTTATTTCACCACACCTCCAAACACCTCCAATGAAAGCATATATGTGATCCACCGGATTCCAACCTGAGTAATTTGTCCATAACTTTACCTTGTATAGTTTTATCCAGAAATGTCCAAAGTACAGTCCATCCTCCTATAACGCGAGTTTAGGGGCGGCACTGCGCCTCGTGTTGTAGGTATTTCGCGTTGTAGGAATAACACCTTAAATGGAGATAATTCTATATGGGACTGGGCCCCCAATTTTGCCACTTTTCTGTATTTTTTTAGCTTAATAAATATATAGGCTAGGCTATACAACTTCCATTTAATCGGAATAACATTCACCGCCAAGCATAGTCACAGCGGGGGTTTGTTGTTGTTTCGTGGACCAAAATCTAACCAAATGGGAGGTTTGATCGTACCTCCCAACCTACCAAATAGGAAAACCTACTATTTGCGTTTTTGTGGATAGTCATCTATGTGAAAATCCAACGTCCAGCGCTATTAAACCTAAGTGCAATGACGACTAGTCTATTTTGCACCGTCGCCCTATGTCGATCAGTTCCAACCGCTGCGTTCACAACAAAGAAAGCGTACTAGAGTCTACTCCTTTTCTTGCCTCTAGGAGACTGTATGTACATTAACCAACAACTACCACCGAAGGTGAAAAAAGCATAGAAGCAGATGAAAAAGGGGTTTACTGTAGTTAACCGCTTACGGCCCCATCCCGTTGTTGCCGATCATGTGCACAGATCCCTGTCGAACTAGTGCCCGCCAGCTGAGACCCGACCCTACTCTTGTAATACACATCTCACTGCAGCAGAAGAACGCGTTGATGGGCGCCCAGGGGGCCCGTCTCTCCCCCGGCGTGAGGTCTCTGTGGAGAGGAGGGTAACGCTATTATGTACTGTGGATTTTCCAAGACTACTACCAAATATGTAGGATTTCCTATTTGGTAGGTTGCGGAGGTACCAGTCAAACCTCCCAATTTGTTAGTAGTCTGCGCACAAAAATCCAACAGTCAAGGCTGCCATAACAAATAGGAGGAGAGACATTAACCAAGCCCAACCTACCAAAAAAAACAATGACACAATAAAACAAAATTACGAATGACAAAGACACAATTTGTTAAGGAGCTATTGAGCAAATCCAACGTCAAGGTTTAACCTTAGTTACAGACCAAACTCAAAGACCATCCCGCATAGTTCCGTCATGCCAGCCGATCCCTGATCCTTTCGAACGTGCGCGGGGATGACTTAATGTTTATGATGCGACCCTTCTCTTGTTCTCATTTTTTCACGCTGTCGCACATTGTTGAGTAGCCTTTGTTGTGACTCACTTCAATTCACCCTGCTTTAGGTTCGTTTTTTTGTTTTTTTTTTTTTTTTTTTTTTCGGCTTTTCTGGCCCTATCCTTTTATGTTTAAGCGACCAGAATGTTACGTGATCATAGCCCGAGCCCAACGTAAATGGGCTTCATCAGTCGATGGTTAATGCGAGACGCGTGTGGAAAGTCGCTACAAATTTTAATTTCTTTTTTTTTTTTTTTTTTTTTTTTTTACGAATCAACGAAGAAGGTCAAGGTAAGGGTAGGGCCTGCGCGTTCCTCGTATGTGTTTTATCATTCCTTTCTCTTTTCATAGTCTTTTTTCCTGTTTAGTCTGCGGGCATAGTATTAGCTTATTATTTTAGCCTAGCCTTGTTTCTCATTCAGGAATTGCTATGCCCTATGAGGTTCACTATTTCATAGGCCATAGGTTTACAGTTGCGTTCAACAATGCTGAGAGATTTCGATGCTGGACGGTGACCTGTTTGTAGGGTTTGTGTCGGCCGCATTATTAGCGTTATTCCCGGGTCCCCCCTTACGAGCCTTCACTGTGTCTCCAGGGCCTGGGCGCTTGGTGGTTCGTGATATCCAGGGGTACCCTACGGGGGCCTCTCCCTCACACCACAGGGTTTTTCGCCCCTGACACATTCTCTCCTCACGGCTAGGCCACCCTTTTTCTCGCCAGTTTCATTTACTGGTTTTTGTGTTCCCTTACTGTTTTCACCTCCATCCTATCATTCCCTTTTGCCCAATCCTGGGGTACCCTACGGGGGCCCCTGTTTGTGCCGAACCACCCTTCCTGCCACTTCTCCTCATGGGCTTTGCTCTATCTCTGTGGGTGGGGTGGTTCCTGGGGGATGTGCCTCCTCACCCCTGGTGTGTCTTCCTTGCCTCTCCCTTGACCGGTTGAGACAGGATATGCAAGGAAGACACTGCTCAGCTTGATGGCCATCGTCGCTTGGAGTCATAAGGAGTTGACGCTTTTTTCTGGGCCTGTGTTGGTATTACCTGGACGCTCCTCTCGCTTTTTCGGCGCCGGACCATCTCGGCCGGTCCCGCAAAATTGCGGGGTGCTCGATTCGGTCCCCCGACGATTCGGCTACCCGCAATTTTGCCGAGCTCGCTCGCGGGTCTCGCGGTGAGGCGGGAGGGTTGTGTCGGTACGGTTATGCCTCCATTGGCCCGCAAATTTGCGGTTATAGTTGGCTTTCCCGGTGACCCTTTTTTGTGTCATCTTGTTGCCTGGTACTATATTGGTGTATGCACTTGCCTGGTGTTATGGACCCTGCATGTGAGGTGTTGAGTGGTGGTTAACACTTTCTCCATCTTTGCAGGTTTCTGCTTGTGCTCTTCCGCCTCACCCGCCCTCCTCACCTCCATCGGTGCTCCCGGTTTAGAGTGAGTACGACTTCCAGTTTGCGTGTGTGTTCCTGTTTCCCATGCTCATTCCCTGGTTTTTATTGGACATTATCTTCACTTACTCCGTCAAACGTGCTGCTTATGGTGTGTGTTCTTCCATTGCAGGTGGGATGCCTTGCTTTCGCCAGGGCTGTGGCTCCCCGTGCTTGGACTGCCACAGGTCCTGCTTGCGGCATTCTCAATGTGTGTCCTCTACGGCCTACCTCCCGGCTTTGTGTGGGCCGTGTATGGACCTGGTGGATGTGGTGGACCATCACCCTGGTTCCTCTGGCGCGGCGGTGGCCTCTGCATCCCTTCAGTCTGTGTGGGCGGTGGTCTCCCACCACATCAGGACTGTGGGCCACCGTTCCCCGGCCTTTGTTGACGACCGGATCCGCGTCGCCCTGGGCATCCCTGAACCGTCGGGTGGCCGTTTACCGGGCCCTCGCCCTGCTCGGGCCCTCCTCCCTCGGTGCCGTGGTCGGTCGTCGCATCGTCGGGTGGATCCCCGGCTCCGTCCACGCTCTTGCTCTCTTCGCCGCTCGTCCTCTACTGCCCCTCCTCGTCCGCCTGCTCACCTTGACTCCGCCGTTCGCCCTCGTCATGGTTCTCGCCCTGAGGCCGGGTTTAGCGTCTCTGCCCCTGTACGCCCTCCCCTGGCCTCTCCGGATAGGGGCTCTACTACCTTCCGCCCGCTTCCCCTGCACCAAAGACGTGCCTCTTCATTTGTCCTCTACTCGCGCGGATGTTCATGCTGTAGCTGGCCCTCTGCTCCCTCCTTCTACTCTGTCCAGGAGGGTCCGCCAGGATGTAGTTGCTTCTCCTCCTACTTCTCCTGCTTCAGTGCCTCTTCTTGCTTCTCGGGCGCGTCCCAAGGTGGAGGTACCTCCTTGCACCGCCTCGGTGACGGGCCGCACTGTTCTCTCAGCCCCGGGGATCCTTGCTCTGTTTCCCCCCGCGGCTCCTTCTGACCTCCTTTCACCCGGCCAGCCTTCCCCCTCCCGTCATCCTGCTCCTCTTCCTTCTTCTATTCCTGATCTTCGCTTGCCGGCTCCCCGTGAGGGTACCCCGCCGCTTGACTCGGTGGAGTATAGCGAGGTTTCGGGGACCCCGTTCCCGGGGGCTGACGTGTCGCTGGAAGAGGGGGATGGTGATTGTTTCCCCCTCGGGCGTTAGTGATCGGGAACGAGGACCCTCAGGACCGTCAACGGCCGTCGTCGCTCGCCTTCTTTGGGCCGCGACGCTGCTGTTTCGTGTCGTGGGTCTCGCTCTCGCTCACGCTCGCCCCTGCGGGCCGAACTATCTTCGAGGGGGGTCGCCTCTCTCGGATCGATTTTCGGCTATGCAGGGGTGGGTTGTGTCTCACTTCGACGCGCGCTTGGAGGCGATGCAAGAATCCCTCTTATCGCGCTTCTTGGCGGTGACACAACCTCAGCGCCTCACCCAACCTGCCCCTGCTTTGGTCCCCCTCCCCTCTGCGGTGGACCACATTCCTTCTCGCCCTGCTTCTCCGCCTGCCCGGTCGTCGGCTAGTACTGCTCCTGCCCTGGCTCAGGTGGTTGCCCCTACTGTCTCACATGCGGGGGTCCTCCGTCTGCTAGGGCAGGGTCCGCGCTTGCCCCCCATCCAAAAGGCCAAGGTCCCGTCGCGGGCTATGCCGCTCCTCTTTGGCTCCTTGGCTGTTTGGAAGGGGGTGCAGGCCCCCCACCCGGAGCGTGCTACCGACTTCCCGTCAGGTGAGAGGGCCCTACCTTTGGACTGGTCGGTCCAAATCAATGATAAAATGCAGTTCAGGGCGATCAGGGTGGGTGGTCAGGAGGCCGACGTGGAGGGGCGGGCGTACCCGTCAAGGACTGACCTTCAGTACTTATCGGTGATGCCTAACCCCCCGTCTGCCCCTCGGTCTAAGCTCTGCTCAGATTTCAGCCGCCAAGGACATCCTTCAGGATGTTCAGTCCCTGGCTGTGTTAACGGGACTGTCCTCCTATGGGACGGGTTTGTGCGACGACGGTAAGCCTGGCTTGGCCGTCGTGCTCGATAACCCTCTCCACATTGGAGGCCTGGTTTGCTGATGGCCTTAGACTTTGCCAACCGTTCCGTCGACAGATCTATTTCTGTCCCTCCCCCAGAGTCGTCACTGCTTTTGCCTCCTCTGGTATCTGTCGGCGGATTGGATGGCAAGTTCTGGTCCTGGATTAGCGCTCCCAAACTTGAAATTTGTGCTATTGCTAACCCGTTCTTCTCCCACCCAGATAAGTCCTCTGTCGACAGGGATTTTACCTTGCGGCAGAGGGTGGCGAACTTATTGTCTTGTCTTTTAGGTTCCCTCCAGACGTATGTTCAGCACCTGCGACTTATCGAGGCGACTGCACCTGGCGATCTTCGCGAGGGCTTGGACCACGTTCGGCGGATCCACCTTCAGCTCGCGGTGTCTTTGGTTCCCGAGCTGAAGGCGGTTTTGTGCGAGGCAACTCGACAACGCCAGACGGTAAGGTCCTCGTTCTGCCGGAAGGCCCCTTTGGATATTCGTCAGGGTCTATTATACTCTGAGCTATATACATCGGGGCTTTTTGCGCAGGATGCTTGGGAACGCTACGCTTCTCTGTCGGCGGACCCTGCTTACGACACGCAAAGACGCGCTGTGCCGCGACCGGGGTCTCCGCAGTCCCGTCCTTCTGCCGGTCCCCTTCGGGGTGCTGCCGCCACTGCTGCCGCCAAGAAAGGGCGCAGGAAAGGGAAGTTGCCGGCCAGGAGCGTCGGTTCCGCCTCGCACTTCTGCTCCTGCCCCCTTTCATCCCCGCCGAGAAGGGGCTGGCCAGCCTTCCACTTCCGGCCGCACTTCGACGGGGTCTGACACACGACGGACAGGGGATGGGGTGAACCGCCCTTTTCGGCGAGGTGGGGGGGGTAGGGGTGGTTCAACGTGGCTTCTTATGACAGCAGGGGACCGTACCGGGGGACATCCACGTCAAAAAATGTGTAGGTTCTCCAGGTCGGTATCGTCCTTGTTCTCCTTCTCGCCTCGCAGAAAGAGGTCGCTCACCTCATCTCGGGGGCTCCCACAGGTTATTTTCGCCCTTGCGCCCTTCGGTGGCCACGAGGGACGTGGGGGCGGAAGATTGCACGGAGGGGTCTAACCTGGAGATGGAAGTCCAGACCCCCACTCAGCTCTTGTCAACGAAGCCGGCCTGTCTCTTCGGAGGTGGCCGCCGTGATTACATCCATGCACGAGCAGGGAATCGTCAAGGAGGTGAAAGCCGGTCTACCGGTTTTCCTCTCCCGTGTTGTTTCTGGTACCAAAGAAGGGACTGCGACGCGATGCGACCGGTGGTGGATCTGTCGGCCCTCAACGGGCACATCGTGAACACACGGTTTCGGATGCTGACGGTGCACCAGGTACGACTGGCCCTGCGACCTCTGTCGTGGGTAGTGTCGCTGGACATCAAGGATGCGTATTGGCACGTTCCGATCCATCCTCGTTTCCAGCGATTCTTGGCCGTTCAGACTTCCGATCGTGTGTTCATGTTCGACAGACTTCCCTTCGGTCTCAACATCGCGCCGCGGATCTTCTCGAAACTGGTAAAGCAGGCTCTGGATCCTCTCCTCAGGGGCGGCCTCCAGATCCTGTTACTTGGACGACTGGTTGATAGTTTCAGAAACCCTAGAACAGTGCGTCCACGACACCCTCACAGTCGTTCAACACATCACACCGTTAGGGTTTCAAAATCAATATTCCCAAGTCGCGCCTGACCCCGTCGCGTGTCGTGACGTGGGTAGGTCTCGAATGGGATCTGACCAACGCTACAGTGACCCAGAGTCAGCCAAACGCGGTGAAACTTCGCAGGAAGGTCTTCGCCGTGTTGCACTCGGTCTCCCTCACGAGGAGGATCTGGGACTCGTTAGTGGGTTCGCTGAATTGGGCCGCTCTGACCATTCCCTTAGGGAGGCTCAGGCTGCGCCGCCTGATACTCAGGGGCAACAAGGTTTTTCCGTTGGCCCCTATGGATCGGCTCATGCCAATCCCGCGTACCATTCACAGGACACTTAGGACACTGGGTTGCTCGGGGCACGCTCTCTGCGGCTGTGCCCTGGACCGCCCCCCCGCCGACGATCTGGGTAGATACAGATGCGTCGAGCGAGGTAGGGTGGGGTTACCAATCAAACCTGGGACATCAACATCACGGCAGATGGGTGGGACACACACACCTACACATCAATGCCCTCGAACTGTTGGTTCCCTTGTTCTTCCTGAGGGACCACGCGCTGGCCCTTCGGGGAAAGTCGGTGGCCTTCAGGATGGACAATAAGACAAGCTGTCCACTGTATCCAAGCAGGGGTCCTCCAGGTCTTTGACTCTGTTGGGGATCTCAGAGAAGTTGTTCTTCCTCGCGAACCGACACAACATCTCCCTGCACGCATCCTACCTGCCCGGGACTGCCAACCTGTGGGCGGACGCCCTGTCGCGAGGACGGGGGCGTCTTGTAGAAGGCGCAATGAAACAGACTGTATTCGACGACCCCTCGCAGCTTCCTGGGGTGTTCCGGAGGTCGACTTGTTCGCATCGAAGGAGACGCGCAAGTTGCCTCAGTACCTGTCCCTCCGGACTCGCACTCCGGAGGGGGGTCCGGACGCTTTCATGGAAGACTGGAACAGGTGGCAGTCGATATACATATTTCCGCCACCAGACGCACTGTTGATGTGCGAAGTCCTCGCGCGACTGCGGCTGTACCGCGGCAGAGTCTGGCTGATAGCGCCTCTGTGGCCAGCCCAGGCTTGGTACTCCCAGTTGAAGCGGTGTGTGCCCGAGTCCGGTCCCTCTCCCTCTCTCAAACTTCCACTTGAGCCAGGTTGGCGACCTGAGGACCTCGTTGGCCTTCGCATCGTGGATGTTCGTGAGGCGCCGGTGGCTCCCAGTCCACGGACGGGACCTGACTGACTTCCTGAAGCGTTCATGGACGTCTTCGACTTGGGGGACTTACGAGTCCCACTGGAGGTCTTTTACTAGGTGGATACAGGACACTCACCAGGACTGTTAGCTCTCCTTCCCTCGTCCTACACTACTTGTTTCACCTCTTCCGTACACGTCGCTCTCAAGTCAACACTATACGTAACCACTTGTCTGCCATCCGGGAGGTCTTTGAGTCCGTCACTGGGCTGGTCGTTCCACCGAAGGAGCTGGATTCCTTCATGAAGGCTGCCTTCAGGGAGCGACCGCCTGCCGCGCCAGATCCATCCTCAGTGGGATCTGGGTCGTGCTCTGGACCTTCTGGCTTCTCACACATATACACGGGCCACTACACCGGTTCAGTTGCTCGAGCGTACACTCTTCCTTGTCGCTCTGGCCACTGGGGATAGGGTGTCTGAACTAGCTGCCATGTCGCGGTCCCAGGAATGCATGCGATTCTCCCCGTCCTTGAATGTCGTCACGTTAGCCCCCTCCTCATTTGTTGCCAAGAATGAGAGAGAGACCCACGTTTTCAAGCCTTTTACATCCAGGCTTTAAAGCGTGGGCATACTCACCATGTGTTGTGCCCGGTGCAGGCCTCTCCTATGTTGAGTCTGTGGCTCCGACTTCGGGTACTGCTGTGTGGGTGTCTCCTCGGACTGGTAGGAGGCTCTCGAAGGTACAGATAGGCCGCCACATTTGTCGGGTCATTCGTGCCAGTAACCCTGCTTGTCGGGGTTCTGCGCACGATGTGCGATCCTTTGCTGCCTCCTTACGGTTCCTGCAAACTCGTTCGTTGCCTGACGTCGCCTCGGCTGGTTTGTGGTCTTCTGTCCATACCTTCGTCTCCTCCTATCCATGTCCATTGTTAGACCCCCTCGGCCTGTGATAGCTCTCGGGAGTCGTGTTTCCTAGGGCTCTCGCGAAGTTGCCTGGTCTTCCCCCCTCGTCACTTTTTCTTTTCCTTTGTTTTCTTTCGAAAAGGGGGGGAGGGACGTACGGGTTTGCAACACTGGATTACAAGTTTGGGGTTATGTTATATGTATACAGTACATAAGTGTTTTTGCCTCATTGTTAATTGTGTTTTGTTTTGTGATCAGTGTTTTTGTTCATTTTGGAAGAAAAGGGATTTTGTGTACAGTACTTTTTGGTTTAAGACAAGTCTATGGTTTTGCATTACTATGAATGACGGGCACGTGTTAAAACTGCTCTTTTTAGCTACTCCTCAGTTTGTCACTCTTTTATTAAACTCTCTTGTTTAAATTGTGTTTCTTTGTGATTCATAATTTTGTCTTATGCATTGGTTTTTTTGGTAGGTTGGGCTTGGATGTCCTCCTCCTATTTGTTATGCAGCCTTGACGTTGGATTTGCCAAGACTACTAACAAATTGGGAGGTTTGACGTACCTCCCAACCTACCAAATAGGAAAACCTACTATTTGGTAGTAGTCTTGGAAAATCCAACGTACATAATACCCTCCCTCACGCCGGACCCCTGCCCATCCGCGTTCTTCTGCTGACGTGAGATGTGATAACAAGAGAGGGTCGCTCATGCGCACGTTCGACAGGGATCGGCGCATGACGGAACACGGGATGGGCCTTGAGCGGTATCTAAGGTAATCCTTGACGTTGGATTTTCCAAGACTACTACCAAATAGTAGGTTTTCCTATGTGATAGGTTGGGAGGTACGTCAAACCTCCCAATTTAAACAAGAGAGTTTAAGAAAAGAGTGAAAAAATGAGGAGTAGCTAAAAAGAACAGTTTTAACACATGCCCGTCATTCATAGTAATGCAAAACATAGACTTGTCTGAAACCAAAAAGGTACTGTACCCAAAATCCCTTTTCTTCAAAAACCAACAAAAACACTGAACACAAGAACAAAACACAATTTTCAATGTGGCAAAAAACACTTATGTACTGGAACAAATACATAATCCCAAACTTGCAATCCAGTGTTGCAAAACCCATTACACCCCCCCCCCCCCCTTTGTCAAAAAAAAACAAAGGAAAAGAACGAGGGACAAGGGGGGAAGACCAGGGATCTTCGCCAGAGCACCAGGAAACACGACCCCCGAGAGCAATCACCGGCCGAGGGGGTCGAACACTGGACACGGGAGAGGTAGGAGGAGATGAAGGAATTGATAGAAGACCACAAAACCGCTGAGGCGAAGGCAGGGAAGGATCGACGTGGCAGGAACCGGAAAGGAGGCAGCAAAGGATCTGACATCGCTGCGCAGAAACCCCTACAAAACCAGGGTGACGGGCACGAACGGTCCGACAAACGTGGCGGCCCAGCTGCACCTGCTAGAGCCTCCCACCTGTCCGAGGAGACACCCACACAGCAGTACCCGAAGGCGGCGCCACAGACGCAACAGAGGAGTGCAAGGCTGACCACCGGGCACAACACATGGCGAGGATGCCCACGCCGTAAAGCTCTGGACGGCGAAAAGGCTGGAAAACGGGGTCCCCCCTCCTATGCGTGGTAACAAAAGGTGGGGAGGAGGCGAACGAGACGCCATGCAAGGACGGGGAGAATCGCACGCAGTCCCGGGGGCGTGACAAGACGCTAGTGCAGGACACCCGATCCCCAGTGGCCAGAGCGACAAGGAAGAGTGGAAGCCGAGCAACGGAACCGGCGTAGCGGCCCTTGTATAAGTGGGGGAAGCCAGAAGGACCGGAGCCCGCCCCAGATCCCACAGCGGAGGGACCTGGCGCGGAGGCGGTCGATCCCGGAAGGCAGCCGTCAGGAAGGAATCCAGCACCTGTGGCGGAACGACCAGCCCAGCGACGGACCCAAAGAACCCCCCGGACGGCAGAACAATTGGGTACGTATAGCGTCGACTGGAAAGCGACGTGGGGAAGGAAGAGGTGAAACAAGGAGCGCTAGGACGAGGGATAGGAGAGCCAACAGGCAGGCGAGTGGCCTGTAGCCACCTAGTAAAAAACCTCCAGGGGGACCCGTAAGTCCCCCAAGGAGAAGACGGCCAGGAACGCTGCAGGAAGTCAGTCAGGGCCCGGCGGGGGACCGGGAGCCACCGTGCCTCATGAACAAGCACGATGCGAAGGCCAAAGAGGTACACAGGACCCGAAACTAGCACAAGTGGGAAGCCGGAGACAGGTAGAGGGACCGGACTAGGGCACCACCGCGGCAAACCAGGCGGACCAAGTCCGTGCCGGCCACAAAGGCGCGAGGAGCCAGACGCAGCCGTGGTACAGCTGCAGCTTCGCGAGGACCGGGCACATCAACAGCGCGTCTGGTGGCGGAAAGATGGATATCGACCGCCACCTGTACCAGGCGACCATGAAAGCGTCCGGACCCCCCCCGGAGCGCGAGGCCGGAGGGAGAGGTCCAGAGGCAACTGGCGCGGCCCCATGCGAACAAGGCGACCTCCGGAAACACCTCAGGAAGCATCGCGAGGTCGGCGAACACAGTCCGTTTCAACGCCCATTCTACAAGAATGCCCTGCCCTCTCGACAGGGCGGCCGCCCAAAGGGTGGCAGGCCCGGGGCAGGGAGGAGGCATGCAAGGAGAAGGGGTGTCGGTCCGCGAGGAAGAAACAACTCCACCGAGACCCCCAATAGAGGTCAACGACCTGGAGGACCCCCGCATAAGGAAAACAGGGGACAGCTTGTCTGACTGTCCAACCCGAAGGCCACCGACTTTCCCCGAAGGGCCAGCGCGTGGTCCCGCAGGAAGAACAAAGGAACCAACAATCCGAGGCATAGACGGGTTAAGAGGAGGGGAGACCCACCCATCTGCCGGGAAGTGGACGTCCCAGGTTCGATTGGGAACCTCACCCAACCTCGCTCGGCGTATCTGTGGTTACCCAGACCGTCGACGGGGGGGGGGGCGGTACAGGGCACAGCCGCAGAGATGCGAGGCCCCGCGGAAACCAGCGACCGAAGCGTCGGCGAACGGTACGCGGGAGCGGCAGGAGCGGAGCCATAGGGGCAAGGGAAACACCGGGGTGCCTGTGAGGAGGAGGCGGCGTAGCCAGAGGCTCCCTAAGGGAAGGGGCAGAGCGGCCCAATGCAGCGAACCCTCGAACGAGTCCCAGAGCCACCCCGGGAGGGAGACCGAGTGCAACACGGCGAGGACCGTCCACCGAAGGTGCACCGCGGCCGGCAGACCCTGGGTCACCGTAGCGCCGGACAAAACCCATGCGAGGACCGACCCATGGCACGACACGCGACGGGGGTCAAGCGTGACTTGGGAACATCGAAGGGGAACCCTAACCGTGCGATGTTGCGAACGACTGTGAGGGGCGTCGCCAATGCACAGGCTAGGGCGTCGGTAATTACCAACCAAACGGCCAAGGAAAACAGGAGCTGGAGCCCGCTCCTGAGGAGAGGACCCAGAGCCTGCCCCACCAGTGCGGAGAAGATCTGCGACGCGATGTGGAGGCCGAAGGAGAAGGCCGTCGAACAGGACACACACGATCGGAAGTCCCGACACGGCCAAGAATCGCTGGAAGCGAGGATGGAGAGGAACGAGCCAAGACACATCCTGGAGGGCCAGCGACACTACCCACGACAGAGGGCACAGGGCCAGGCGTACCAGGGGTACCGGCAGCATCCGAAAACGTGTGTGCACGATGTGCCCGTTGAGGGCCGACAGATCCACCACCGGTCGCATCGCGTCGCAGGTCGGCGACGGAACCAGAAAGAAACGGGAGAGGAAAACCGGTGGGACCGGCGGTCAACTCCCTCGACGCTACCCAGCTAGGGCATGGAAGTGAACACGTGGGCCACCTCCAAAGAGATGGGCCATTGTCGGTGACAAGAGCGGAGTGGGGGTGTGGACGTCCACCTCCAGGTGAGGACCCCTCCGCGCAACCCGCCGCCCCCAACGTCCCTCGCGGCTACCGAGGGGCGCAAGGGCGAAAACAACCGAGGGAAGCACCCGAGAGGAGGGGATGCGACCCGGTACGCCCAGGCGAGAAGGAGAACAAGGAGGCCGACCCAGAGAATACACATTGTGTTGACGTGGAGGTACCCCCGGTACGGGCCGTGCGGGCATGAGCGCCACGTTGACCTCCTCTACCCCCGCCCCCCCCAACCTCGTCGAAAAGGGCGGGCCACCCCAACCCCAGGCCGGCGCGGGGCTGACCCCTTCGAAGGGCGGCCGGAAGTGGAAGGCCGGCCAGCCCCGACACAGAGGGGATGAAAGGGGCAAGAACAGAAGTGCGAGGCGGGACCGACTTGCACTGGCCAGCAACGTCCAGTCCTGCGCCCGTGCAAGGCTGGCAGCACTTGCAGCAGCACCGCGGAGAGGACCCGCAGAAGGACGGGACTGAGAAGGACCCCGCGCGCGGCACAGGCGCGTCGGTGCGTGACGTAAGCAGTGCCCGTAGCGACATAGCGCGGCGGTGTGGGGGGGAGGCGGGGGCCGCCGACAGAGAAGGGTAGCATTCACAAGCATCCTGCGTAAACAAATCCCGACGTATATAGCGCAGAGACAACAAACCCTGACGAATAACCAAGGGGGTCCGGCCGGCAGAACGAAGACCGTACCGTCGTGCGGTGCGAGTTGCAGCGCACAAAACCGCCTTCAGCTCGGGAACCAAAAGACACCGCGAGCCGAAGGTGGACCCGCTGAACGCGGTCCAAACCCTCGCGAAGATCGCCTGGCGCAGACGCCTCGAAAAACCGCAGGTGAGTGAACAGACGTCTGGAGGGAACCTAAAGACAAGGACAATAAAGTCCGTCACCCTCTGTCGCAAGGGAAAAAACCTTGGCGACAGAGGGCTGATCCGGGGGAGAGAAGAACGGGGTAGGAAGAGAACAAAGTTCAAGAACGGGCGCGCTCATCCAGGACCAGAACGCGCCGTCCAACCCGCCGACAGACACAAGAGGAGGCAAAATCAGGGGACGACTCCGGGGGAGGGACGGAAAGGAGAGCCGTCGACGGATCGGTGTGTGAAGTCGAAGGCCTCAGCAAACCAGGCCTCCAATGGGAGAGGGTGACCGAGCATGATGGCTAAGCCAGGCGTACCGGCGTCGCACAAACCTGTCCCATAGGAGGACAGACCCGTCAACACAGACAGGGACTGAACAGCCGGAAGGATGTCAGGGCGGCTGAAGTCTGACCAGAGCGTAGGCCTGCAGAAGGGAGGGGGACCGTAGCTGGGGTAGGTAGGGTGAGGCGCGGAGGGTGAGTCACCGCCAAGAAGGGCGAGAAGAGGGAGTCTTCCATCGACTCCAAAGCGACCGTCGAAGCGTGACACAACCCAGCCCTGCATAGCAGACAATCGATCCGAGAGAGGCTACTCCCCCCCCAGATTGGGCAGGCCGCAGGGGAGAGCGTGAGCGGGAGCGAGACCCACGACACGAACCAGCAGCGTCGCGGCCCAAGGAAGGCGAGCGACGACGGTTGTGTCGCCGTTGAGGGACTCGTCCCCGATCACGAACGGCCGAGGGGGAAACAGCACCATTCCCCTCTTCCAGCGACACATCAGCTCCTGAGAAAGGGGACCCCGAAACCTCGCGAAACCCCACCGAGGCAAGAGGAGGGGTACCCCCCTGGCGAGACGGTAAGTGAAGGTCAGGAAGAGAAGAAGGAGGAGGAGCAGGACGAGGGGAGGGGGAAGGCGGGCCGGGTGAAAGGAGGCCAGGAGCCGCGGGGGGAAACAGAGCAAGGATCCCCGGGGCTGAGATAACAGGGCGGCCCGGCACCGAGGCGGAGCAGGGAGGCACCACCACCGTGGGACGAGACCGTGAAGGAAGAATAGGCACTGAAGCAGGTGAAGTAGGAGAATCAACGACATCCAGGCGGACCTCCTGGACAGTGTAGGAGGAGGGAGCAGAGGGTCAGCTACAGCATGAAACAACCGCGCGCGGAGAGGACAACGTAAGAGGAAGTCGTCTGGGCTGGGGAAGCGGGCGGAAGGGAAGTAGAGCCCCTATCCGTAGAGGCCAGGGGAGGGCGCACAGGGGCAGAAGCCGCTAAGCCGGCCTCAGGGCGAGAACCATGACGAGGGCGATGGGCGTCGTCAAGGCGATCAGGAGGACGACGAGGCGAGCTGAGAGCGTGGACGGAGCGGGGGAACCCCCCGACGATGGGACGAACGGCTGCGGGACACAGGGGAGAGGGCCCGCGCAGGGAGAGGGCCAGGTGAACGGCCTTCAGTCGGGTCAGGGAGACGGCGCGGGGATCCGGTCGGCAACAAAGGCCGGGGAACGGTGGCCCACAGTCCTAATGTGGCGGGAGACCATCGTCCACACCGAGGGAAGGGAAGCAGGAGGCCACAGCCACCGCCGAGGAACCATGGCCATGGTAGCAGCACAACCACCAGGGCCAGACACGTGTCACACAGAGCAGGGAGGTAGGCCGTAGAGGTACACAGAGCGAGTGGCGCAAGCAGGACTTGTGCCTCTCCAAGCACGGGGAGCGACAACCAAGGCGAAAGCAAGGCCGCCTAACTGACCTAGAAGAACACACACCATAATCAGCACGTCGAAGGAGTAAGTGGAGAGAATGTCCAAGAAGAACCAGGGAAGGAGCATGGGGAAACAGGAACACACATGCAAACAGGTATCCGTACTCACCCTAAACTGGGAGCACAGAGGTAGGTGAGGAGGGCGGCCGAGGCGGAAGAGCACTAGCAGAACCTGCAAGATGGAGAAAGTGTTAACAACCATTCAACATCTTACAGCAGGGCCTATAACACCAGTAAAGTGCATACACCAATATAGTATCAGGCAAACAAGATGACATAAAAAAAGTCAATAGTGAAAGCCAACTATTACCGCAAATTTGCGGGCCAATGGAGGCATAACCGTACCGACACCACCCTCTCGCAATTTTGCGGGACCCCCCAACGACCTCCGCAATTTTGCGGGGAGCCGAAATGTCCCAGAGGCCCGAATCAAGCCCCCGCAAAATTGCGGGACCGGCCGAGATGGTCCGGCGCCGAAACAGCGAGAGGAGCGTCTAGGGGATACCAAAAGAGGGCCAGAAAAAAGCGTCATATCCTTATGAACTCCAAGCGACGATGGCCATCAAGTGAGCAGTGTCTTCCTTGATAATATCCTGACTCAACCGGTCAAGGGAGAGGCAAGGAAGACACACCAGGGGAGAGGAGGCACATCCCCAGGAACCACCCAACCCACAGAGATAGAGCAAAGCCCATGAGGAGAAGTGGCAGGAAGGGTGGTTTGGCACAAACAGGGGCCCCCGTAGGGTACCCCAGGATTGGGCAACCAAAAAGGGTATTGCACAAGGACTGGTAGGTGAAAACAGTAAGGGAACACAAAAACCAGTAAATGAAACTGGCGAGAAAAAGGGTGGCCTAGCCGTGAGGAGAGAATGTGTCAGGGGCGAAAAAACCTGTGGTGTGAGGGAGGGGCCCCCGTGGGGTACCCCAGGATATCACGAACCACCAAGCGCCCAGGCCCTTGAGACACAGTGAAGGCTCGAAAGGGGGGACTCGGGAATAACGCTAATAATGCGGCCGACACAAACCCTACAAACAGCACCGCCACCACGAAATCTCAGATCGTGAACCAACTGTACACCTAGGCTATGAAAATATGAAAACTCATAGGGGCATAGCAATTCCTGAATGAGAAACAAGCTAGGCTAAAATAAGCTAAAAGCTAAACTATGCCCAGACTAACAGGAAAAAAAAAGAATATGAAAAAAGAGAAAGG
>JAVRFV010002388.1:0-89654 GCA_032716605.1 Paralithodes platypus | reverse complement strand
TATCCTCACCAGGATTCGAACCCCACTCACTCCAGGTATATTTGGGAGAGTCGGGCAACGTAACCACTCGGCCATGAGCAGTATATAAGGAAAGCAACCTTAGTTCTTATTTGAGGAACCAGGTTTTTAGTCTCGTGGTGGACTATATGCCCTTCTAACACGTGGTACGAGTTTATTAGCCTTCGACCATGACTATTTTTATAACGGCTCCCCCCCCCCCCCCCCCCCCCGCCAACTCGGTTAATTGATATACGATTTTTAATCGTCCTTAATCGTCGACGATTAAAAATCGTCATCACTTAACGCGAGTTGTTCGGGGCGGGAAGCGTAAAAATATTCATGGTCGAAGTCTAATAAACTCACCACGTGTTCGAAGGCATAGTCCTCCACGAGACTAAAATCCTGGTTCCTCGAATATGAACTAAGGTTTCTTTCATTATATCCGCTCATGGCCGAGTGGTTACGGTGCCCGACTCTCCCAAATATACCTGGAGTGAGTGGGGTCTCGAATGCCTGGTGAGGATACCTCTTACCCAACTCTCTACTTGTGTTCTATAAATAGTAGTGACATTAGTCGATTACATAGTAACATCTCAAATACACACAATATACTGTACTATACACCGGTCAGACTATATATATATATATATATATATATAACTTATGTATTTAGCAATATACAGTACTACTTAATATATTTGAATAAAGTAAATAGCAGCTCAAGAACAATGGTCAATATCTGTACCTTGCACGCGGCTCTCTGTCACTCTTTCCACAATTTGGGGCGAGACACCGTGTTTACAGTCCAGCTTTACCTTTTGTCTCCTTCCACTCCCATAGGAAAACAAATAATTACCCCAGCAGCTGCGGTATCTTGATTTTGGAAAGCCTGCCGTGGTGCAAGAACTTGGTCATAAATCCCTGACCCTCCGCAACACATTCTGAATTGACCCCTTGCGAGTCTTCAGGCTATAAGGAAGTTGGAGCTGTAAGTCTCGATATTTAGCAGAATCTTACCAGCTAAAATACGGTCAGTAGTATGTTTAAATGCATAAAACCCAATTCAACATACTCTCTAGCCAGCAGAAACCTACATTATTATTGCCATGTTTCCGTTTAATATACGATGGTTTATGCTCCAACTTCCTTATAGTAAACAACAACTCCCCAAGTTGTCAATTGTACATCAGTGTGTTTTGAAATATCACCACCTGCATCCCACTGTGACCGTGTTTAACCCGTACAGTACCAGAAACGTCACGCTTTATCATATTCTGGCAACTATTAGATGATTTTATGTAGCTTGGGAAGGACCTCTAGCAATGATAAGGCTTAGAAACTATCTCGACCCACCCTTTCAACTACCACAGCCCCTTCCTAAGCTGCATATAGGATCGTCTAAATACATCTAGAACAAAATATATAACACGTCGCTGGTACTCCAAGGGTTTTACACACAAATGATGCAGTGTGTGTTTGTGGTTGCGGTCGGAGAGTTTGCAAAGCTGGTCAAGAATGAGGGGGAAGGAGTGGGAGGACATGATGGTATGGACAGGTGTGGGGGAGGGGGGTGGGGGTAGACATGGTGTGTGTGTGTGTTGTGGGGGGAGGTGGGGGATGGAGGATGTGGTATGGCCAGATGTTGAGGGAGGGAAGGAGGTGGGGTATAAAGGGGTAGGGGGGGTCTGACGCGAATGACACCTCCATCAGACGAGAGGAGGAAGGGAAGGAATTACAAAATACCCCTTATAAAGCACATTATTGCACCACAAGGCATAATATCAATAATTAGGACCCAAAATTGGGTTAGAGAAAGAATAAAGCCCATAATAGCCATAAGGTATGCCATGTGAGAGTAAGTTCTGTATGCCATATCCTATAGTCTGTTTCTTTTCAACTGACGAAAATTGGAAAGTTCCAATCAAGAATTCTCAGTTTTTTTAAAGATTTTGTAGTGAAATGTGGTGCTTATTATATAAACTTAGTATGAATTGATACAGAGATATAGTAGTTTCGCATTTTCCCATGAAGTCCCGAGAAATCAGGCGCTAAGAGATCTAATTTACCCTAAAATGAAATTAAACCAAGTTATAGGTTCGAATCCTGGGATGATCTTATGCTTTCATTAATTTCATTTGGGTGGCTATTGGTGTTAAGACGATGTTAAAAATAATATAAGCGAGTCGGGAAGGTGGGTGTTGGTGGAAGGGAAGGATAAATTTGTCCTCCCTTCCACCCCTTTGCTATCAATCGTGGTTGCAAGTGTTATGGTCAATCTAGGGCCTCTCCATTCACTCCCTTGTACGTTTGGCCAAGTCGTGTCTCCGCTGCAATTACGTTTTTGCTTGCCTGTGTGCTGTATTAATGTCTGTCAGATGTTTGGCCACCTGTACATGTATAGTATAGGTATAGTATTGGGGATATATCTGAGGTTGAGGGATGGTCCTAGAACCCTGCCACCACCTCCACGATAATAACGGTTGTGTGAGTGTGTGTGTGTATGAGGTGTAAATGTATTATGATGTTTGATATCAAAAGTTGCCATTTAGACCTATTCCTGAACCAACTTATAGCTACCTTAACCTGTTGGCGCAGTTATTGTACTTGGTTGATAATCTCATTTCTAGAAGGGTTGTCCGCCATCGCTCAGGGAAACCTTACGGAAGGCATTTTTGCATCTGTCGGGTTAATGATATGACCGATATAATTAGTAGAATATATATTTTGTTTTGGTGATGCTGATGTAACTTATATAATGGTTATTATCTCACTCTCTCTCTTACCCTACCTCACACACTCTCTCTCTCCTCCAACCCACTAACATATCCTCTTTTCTCCATATTCCAGAAACAGCTCAACAACATGGCCAGTAAGAAGCTTCCACTCCTGATTTCCGTCTGGGGTGTCAACAGTCGTCCCCCCTGGCGGGCGGGTTTCGGCATCCCCAAGTTCCTCGAGTTTAAGAATGCTCGAACGTCAAAGTCAATCCGGATCTGAACCTGGAGAGGGTGAGTCGTCCTGCATTTTTTGAAGGGGAGATGGGCCATTTTTCTGGACCCCCTTCTCCCTCGTTTTAGCCCCATTGGTTTTTTAGATATTCCTTCATCTTTCAATTGTGCGGTATTGTGGTTCAGCATAGAGACAGTGCCCAATGAGTACACCCCTATCACGCCTTGATGAGCAGCGAGATCTTAATTGTGTCGCAGCGAGGACTAAATTTATCAGTCTAAAATACCATATCTTCACCTTCCACACACCTTGACAAGCAGTATGATCATATTAGTGTGTCATAGCGAGGCCTCATTGTAATAGTCTAAAAAACCATATCTTCACCTTCCACCCACCTTGAGCAGCGTGATCTGATTTGTGCCTGCGAGGACCTCAGTGTAACAGTTTAAGGGGACATGGGCCGTTTTTCTGGACCACTTTCTCTCTTATGCTTAGCCCCATTAGTTTTCAGATGTTAAGATGTTTGCCCCATTATATAGTCAATTTTAAGACCTTTCGCCCCATTTCTTCGTCAATATTTAGACCTTTAGTGCTATTTAGGTGTCCATTTTTTCCCTGGCGAACGATAGTAAGCCTGTAATGTTGGAAGAACTGGCCTTCGGCCAGGACATTTTTCTGCCGAAAAATGTACAAATTAATCTAGAAGGGGGATCTAATGGATGTTTTTTTAAATATGATGGAGGTCTAGGGAGGAAACTAGAAAAATAATGAATACATGCAAAAATCGGCCCAAAAGTGAACCATCCCCCCTTAACGCAGCGAGACCTTATTTGTGTCATAGCTAGGCCTCAATATATCATTCTAACATTATCATATCTTCATCTTCACTCACCTTGACGAGCAGCATGATCATATTAATATCATAGCGAGGCCTCAATATCAGTCTAACATACCCCTTCATCTTCCCGTACTCCGGCATATGGTTCAACGTCAAGACAGTGCCGAACGAGTACACCCCCATCACGGCCTGTTCCACCAGTAATGGCCCTTGACGAGCAGCGTGATCCTATTTGTATCATAGCGAGGCCTCAATGTAACAGTCTAACACCTTCCTTCATCTTCCAGTACTCCGGCATATGGTTCAACATCGAAACAGTCCCGAACGAGTACACCCCCATCACGGTCTGTTCCACCAGCAACTACACCTGGCGATGGAGCAGATCATGATCATTACGGAGAGAGGCCTGAACGGGAACGGTAGGAAGCTCAAGACCAACTCTATGATGCACCGGACGGAGGGAGAGATGGGGGTGCTGACTGTGGACGCTGAGGGAGTTCCCGAGGCTCCGTTTAAGGTTGGTAGGGGGTTGGCCGTGTAAGGGATCTGCCAAATTATTAAACGAGGTTATGACGATAAAATGATAGCACAGGATTGGGGAAGGGGTTTCAGAGGCCCCGTTTAAGGTCAGTTTGGGTTGGCCGTGTAAGGGATCTACCACATTGTTTAAGCGAGATATATTAAGACCATTCGTGGATATACTCTTATTATCTAACTAATTATCTATCTATCTCTCCCCTGTACAGATAGTAGCGACGGACTACGACAACTACTCCTGCGGGTATTCGTGTATGGCGTTCATGGGTTTCCGAGCGGCGTTCTCCTGGGTGTGCGCGCGGTTCCCCGACCCCCGATCGCTCGTACGTGACCCTGTGTCGCGACCTTATGGCGGAGGCTGGTATCGACCCCAACGCCATGCAACCCGTCAAGCAAGGAGAGGTCAGTGTCATGCAAAACGAAGTCATGCAATAGATAGTCTGGGGAATTTAGTTGTGTGAATGATTATTGGCATCAAAACCAACACCATGCAGTCTGTTAAACAAGGAGAAGTCATTGGTGGTCTAACAATACGGTGGAATGTAGCCGTCATCCTGTACAAGTTGTAGGCATGTTTGTGTGAATGCTTACTGGCATTTACATTATTTCCATGCAGCCTGCCAAGCAAGGATAGGTCATTGGCAGTCTAGCATATGGTGAAATGTAATAGCCAGCCTGTAGACATTACTGCACAGTGATGTACGGTGCATATTTTTAGTGTTGATTTTGTTGATATCGACAGTTGTAGCTCTGGCAGGGGTCTCAAGTGACACCTTGGAAAGGATTATAAATAGTGCATATATGGATTCCTTGCTTTACATCGCATGGTACTTAAGTGTATGTAAAGCCGGTATCACACGAGAGCTTTTTCCCTCAACATTTATCCTCAACATTGGTCTGGCAGCTTATGAGAATTTTGTTTTAAACATTTCTGTCACCTAAATTCATCCATCATCAGTTTAGTTTCCGATACCAGTGCAATACATTCCAGAAACATTGCCAGAAAAATGTTGATCATCAAATGTTGACTATAAAAGCTCTCGTGTGATATCAGCTTTAGTGACCTGAAGAAGCTATCTGCAAAACGTTGTCAATAAAGTGCTCCTCCTCATATGGTGTTTATATTCATTAACTGACACTTTTCTCCCCAGGGCTGCCCGTACATGGAAAAGTTGGAGTCCCTCTTGACCTACAGCACCGGGGTTCAAACCAAGGCCAAGGCTCAGGAGGACGCACGCAACAAAGCTAGAACCACATTCGCCCAACACAACAACGCGGAACGACACTGTGACGGCGCTTAGGGATACACTAGCGGAGGAGGAACAGGTGAGATGGATAGATAGGTAGATAGATAGAGAGAGCGAGAGACAGAGAGAGCTTCACAACGCAGACACTATACGCAAACATTATACGCAAACTCTAGCGCAGGAGGAATAGGTGAGATGGATAGATAGGTAGATAGATAGAGAGAGCGAGAGACAGAGAGCTTCACAACGCAAACATCATACGCAAACAGTATACGCAAACTCTAGCGCAGGAGGAATAGGTGAGACAGTGAGAGAGAGAGAGAGAGAGAGAGAGAGAGAGAGAGAGAGAGAGAGAGAGAGAGAGAGAGAGAGAGAGTGAGAGAGAGAGAGTGTGAGAGAGCCACTATGACTTACAGCACCGGGGTTCAAACCAAGGCCAAGGCTCGGGAGGACACAACAAGGCCAGAACCGTCGCCCAACAGAACAAGGCGGACGACACTGTGACGGGGCTTAGGGATACACTAGCGGAGGAGGAAGAGGTGAGATGGATATAGAGGTAGATAGATAGATAAAGAGACAGAGAGCTTCATAACGCACACACTATATGCAGATACTATACACAAACACTATACGTAAACGTTACACGCAAACAGTATACACAAACTCTAGCGCAGGAGGAAAAGGTGAGATGGTGAGAAAGAGAGAGAGAGAGAGAGAGAGGTATATCACAAGCAGCACCTCATATACACACCATAGAAGACTACATTATAAACAATCACTTACGCCAACAACACAATCTACACTCCTTGAGAGCCTTGTGGGAAAGCCCGATCTCGTGCCATGGCCTTCCTTACGGACTCGGGGCTGTTTGGCCAGGCAGCCTAGGGCATGACAACAACAACAACAACAACAACTATTCTATTTATCTTTTTTCACCAAAGGGCTCTTCAAAGATGAACTAGTTTCATCAAATATATGAATCATTGTATATACAGTACTAAGCAAATGATTTAGACTAAGAATAAGGATTTTAATTTCCTATCACCACAGAGGATCCACCAGCTGGAGGAGAAGGTGGAGGCGGGAGAGAGGAGAGTTCCTCCACACCCTGGCCGTGGAGAGAGAGAGGGAGGAGGAACAAGTACAAGAACTCAGGGAGGAACTAGTACATGAACGACGGAAACACAACAGACTGGTAGACGACCAAGGTGAGGCAGAGAGAGTGTATAATTTTATAATTGGTTTATTTCGAGCCAGTAGCCAGTAAGGCTGTAAATACACAATTCCTTAACCTCTACTATACCAGTGACGGCGCAGAGCCGTCAGTAAAAAAGTGACTCACCAGTACCAGCGACGGCTCTCAGCCGTTATAATGATAATAATAATAATAATATTTATTCAGTTAGCAATTTACAGAGTTGATACCACATAGTAGTACTAGTGCTAGTTGTGCTAATATCTAGCTGGAGCTGCTAGCATAACTTGGAGGCACTGCTGTGAGGAGTTGGCAACACTTATCATGGTCCCTCTCAGCTACCCAACAACTCTTGAGCTGAGAGTGTGCTGTCTCGTTGCTTATGGCAAAAGTCTAGTACTGGAGGGTACACTTTTATCTACTATGCCATGGTACAGTAGGGGTTAACCTAACTGAAGGGGAGACTTGGTTAGTTTTGTGGTGGAGGAGACAAAGAAAACTGGGGTGAAGGAGAGACTTGGTTAGTTTTGTGGTGGAGGGGGACAAAGAAAACTGGGCTTAAGGGGGGGGACTTGGTTAGTAATTTGTACGGCTACAACACGTTGGCGTTGGCGTTGTTCTTGTGTTGGGGCTGGTATAGTGCTTGTGGGGACTTCTTGGCTGTTCTCCCTCTTATATCTCAGCATAATAATTACCAATTCATCTTGATGGTGTAATGGTTAAAGTGTTTAACCCCTCCAATCCCAGAGACGACTATAGTTGTCAGTAGATAAGTAACTCCCCAGTCCCAGCGACGGATATAGTCGTCAGTAATGTACTTTCCTTGTAACTGCCTGTACCAGTTACCACAACCTTTTGAGCACTGCTCCCGTGTTGGCAACACTTCTCAGCTTATATGAGACCCACTGAAGGGTGACAGAGCCAGTGTTGCCTCATCTTTGGAGGTGGATAGGTGGTCTCTCCTGCCATTTTTGCCACATTGCTGGGGACTTTATTACTGTATCCTACGGTACAGTACGGGTTAAGATCTGTGTGTGGTAACCTAGGTTCGAATCCCGGTAGGATCACATGCTTTCATTAATTTCATTGGGAAGTATTTGGTGCTGGGAGTGAAATGAATAAATTAGATTAGTATTATAGAGATTATTATGATCATTCTCTCTCTCTATTTGTACAGGGGATCCTACCAGTGGAAGCCCAGCCCTCACCACCACCACCACCACCACCACCACCACCATCATCACCATCAGCCTCCTAGCACCACTCATCTCTACTATGGTGATGATCAGGGTGTAACCATATTTATATATATATTTTTAAAGGACCCACCTCGTTTTATTCCCCCCCCTCCCCCCCCCCCCCTCTCTCTCTCTCTCTCTCTCTCTCTCAGCCTACTGTTTTCAGACGTTTATCTCCATCCAGGTGTCGATATTTTCCGCGAGGCAGCATATTTTATATAGTTTCTTACAGCTAGCTAAATTTGTACATTTTTTTATAGAAAAATTTCTCCGGCGAAGCCGGATTTCTCCATACAATGCTGGCTCGCTATCGCTCGCCAATAAGAAATCGACACCACCACCATCACAGTACCACTCATCTCTACCCATCTGTCTGTCCCCTACTAACTTCCTAATCCTGCCACGGACATTAGTTTCCAGGGCAGTAGTTTCCCTTACCCACTCTAAACCACTGTTTGGACACTTGATCCTCAGTGTTTTGGAGGACAAGCAGCCTAGAATGGTCATTAGACCTGTTGTTGCTGGATTTCCTTTGTACTCCTTTGTACTACTACGGTGATGATCAGGGTGTAACCATACTTATAATATTAACCCTTTGAAGCTCTGACGTGTTTTAGCACTTTATTTTGGCTATCATTAGATGATTTTATGCAGCTTAGGAAGGATCTGTGGGTATGAAAAGGGTAAATACTATCTCAATCAACCCTCTGACTTCCATATACCGTTACTAATCTGAATAAAATCGTCTAATATTAGCCAGAAAACAGAACAGAAACCGCGTATTGGAGCTTGAAAGGGTTAAGTTATATATGTATGTATCAAATAAATCACTCCAACACACACACTCTTAAGGGGAGATTTCCACTTGAGGGATTTTTTCTTTACCCCCTTCTCCCTCATATTTAGCCCCATTGCTTTTGAGATTTTAAGACGTTCGCCCCATTACTTTGGCGATTTTAAGAACTTTCACCCAATTTATGTCACTTTTAAGACCGTGCATCCCATTTAGGTGTCTATTTTTTCCTGGCGAGCGAAAGCGAGCCTGTAATTTGAGAGGAATCGGCCTTCGGCTGGGACATTTTTCTAACCGAAAAATGTACAAATTTATCTTGAAAGGGGGTCAAGGGGGTGTAATTTGAAGCTTGATGGAAGTCTAGGAAACACTAAAAACCTGCCCTTAACCCGGACGTCCTTTTCATTATATCCCGACACAATTATTAGAGGATTGTATTCAGCTTAGGAAGGACGTCACCTCATTAAAAGACTACAAGCTATCTTAAATAATCCTCTTAGCCACCATATGTCCTTCCTAAGACTACAAGCTATCTTAAATAATCCTCTTAGCCACCATATGTCCTTCCTAAGACTACAAGCTATCTTAAATAATCCTCTTAGCCACCATATGTCCTTCCTAAGACTACAAGCTATCTTAAATAATCCTCTTAGCCACCATATGTCCTTCCTAAGACTACAAGCTATCTTAAATAATCCTCTTAGCCACCATATGTCCTTCCTAAGACTACAAGCTATCTTAAATAATCCTCTTAGCCACCATATGTCCTTCCTAAGACTACAAGCTATCTTAAATAATCCTCTTAGCCACCATATGTCCTTCCTAAGCTTCATAAAATACTCTAAACGTAGCTGAAATTCAATATAAACACGTCGCCGGTACAGAAGGTGGTGGTACATGGGTTGAGATAAACATGGAATAATAATCCTCTTAGCCACCATATGTCCTCCCTAAGCTTCATAAAATACTCTAAACGTAGCTGAAATTCAATATAAAACACGTCGCCGGTACAGAAGGTGGTGGTACATGGGTTGAGATAAACATGGAATAATAATCGCCAACCTGCACATAATTATCTTGCAAAATGCAATGGCACTGAAATAATTATTTTACAATGGTATATAGTATTTTGTGGATTGTCTACACCGGACCTGTGACGTCATAGGGGGTGTAAGTCCACCATCCTGTAAAGGATGAGGATACCCCTATGACGTCACAGATCCGGTGTAGACGATCCACAAAATCCTATATACCATTGTAAAATAATTATTTCAGTGCCATTGCATTTTGCAAGATAATTATGTGCAGGTTGGCGATTATTATTCCATGTTTATCTCAACCCATGTACCACCACCTTTAATACCCTTGGAGATTCTATATTGGGGTAAGGCATCTACCCCTACAGCATTAACCCGGGAAACTGCGGGGAGACTCTTAAAGTTCCCGGCGGACTGCGGGAAGACTCTTAAGAGTAAGGCTTTTAAAAAATCCATTTAAAACACCCCCAATTTTTTTTTTTTTTTTGCCCCTGGGCCATGCCAAATATCACTCCTCCACCTCCCCTCCTTCCCCACTTTCCTCCCCTCCTTCAGTTATCACCTATTTTCCCTGTTATTCCCTTATTCTGTGGTCTATTTTCGTGCTAAAATTAGCGAGTTGGTAGCAGGGCGTTGTCATCACTGTTACCAAGCGTGGGAAAGAGCGAGAGAGAGGCTATTGTGTAACAGTGTCTCTCCAGACAAGGGGAGGGGAGGAGGGGAGGGAGGTTGCCTCAGCCATACATTATGTAACTCCTGGCCTGTATCGCCGATTTTGACCATCCAAACGATGTTTCCATTTGTTTTATTGGTTGTAACAGGTTAATACCTTTATAATCAATAGGCGCATATGGATAAGTATTAATGCTATTTATGGTAAAATAACGATGTTAGTGATGGGAACAGCTCAAATACGTCAGCACAGGAGTGTGGTGTCTCATACCCCCATGCGCACTTCTTAGGTTAATAGAGGAAAACCAACCTATCTTTGTCCTTGTACTGCAGAGTGACTATCTCATACACCTGTTCGTGCTGGGTTCCCGTACACCCTTGCAGTTTCAATGTTGCTCTTCCCGATACTACATATTGTACTGACGGTAGAGAAGACCGCAGAACAAAAGTGCGTTGGGAACATTGATCCAGCAATTCATGCATATTGTGAACGTCCCAACATCCTTGACTTATTTCTAACCTCTAATCCTTCTGCTTATACTGTAAATCTCTCTCCGTTGGGCTCCTCCGATCATAACCTTATCTCAGTCACCTGTCCTGTCTCGCCAGTACGGCCTTCTGACACCCCCATCCGGCGGTGCTTGTGGCACTTTGGCGCTGCCGACTGGGAGGCTCTACGGCAGTATTTCTTTGATTTCCCATGGAATTATTATTGCTTCCATGGCCGGGGACCCTCAGAGAGTGCCGAGCGTACTGAGGTAATCATTTCGGGCATGGAAGCATACATCCCATTCTCTTTCCCTCAGACTAACTCACAAAAATCTTGGTTTACTCACGCTTGTTCTACTGCTGTTCACAATAAGGAGGAAGCATTCAAACAGTACCATCGCCTTCAAACTCAAGAATCCCGTACTTTTAATGTCTCTGTCCGGAATCAAGCCAAGTCTGTTCTCCAACTCACCAAAAACTCTTTCATCAATAACAAATGCACTGAACTATCGAACTCTACCTCTTCCGAAGCTTTTTGGCATTTAGCCCAAAACCTTTCCAACAATTTCACTTCCTCGTTTTTTCCTCCTCTTTTCCACTCTGACGGTACCATCGTCACCTCTCCCTCTGACAAAGCTGAACTCTTTGTTCAAACTTTTGCTAAAAACTCCACATTGGATGATCTGCTATTCCTCCCTCTCCACCCCCTCTCACTTACTTATGCCTAATTTCAAAATCTCTTCTAAAAATCTTCTCTCTGGGTTTAATACTAAGAAGGCGTACAGACCGGATGGTGTTACTCCTGTTGTAATCAAAAAATGTGCTTCCATGCTGACTCCCTGCCTAGGCAAACTCTCTCGTCTTTGTCTATCCTCTAACGTCATTCCTTCTTGCTGGAAGTTTGCACTTATTCAACCTGTCCCAAAGAAGGGTGACCAAACTCAACCCTCCAACTATCGTCCAATTGCTCTTATTTCGTGCATCTCTAAAGTTTTTGAAACTATTGTTAACTCAACATTGCTTAAGCATGTATCTTCCCATAATCTACTTTCAGAGTACGATTTCCTTAAGGGCTGTTCTACTGATGATCTTCTTGCTTATCTTACTAACTCTTAGTCATCCTGCTTTCGGGACTCCGGTGAGACTTTTTCTATTGCTCTAGACATATCGAAAGCCTTCGATAGAGTCTAGCACAAGTCTTTAATTTCTAAACTACCCTCCTTCGGTTTCTATCCCTCTATCTGTGCCTGTGTCTCTCAATTTCCTTTCAGACAGCTCCATAGCTGCAGTTGTGGATGGCTATCATTCACTTCCTCAACCTATCAACTCTGGTGTTCCTCAGGGTTCTGTCCTGCCTCCAATCTTATCTTTCTAATATTTATCAATGATCTCAACTGTACCTCTAGTGACTAATCCTATCCACTCATATGCTGATGACTCTACCTCACACTATTCAACTAGTTTTTCACATCAACCCAGCATGCAAGCACTCCAAAACAAACGTGGCGGGGCCATAGAATGCCTATCTTCTGATCTTTCAATTATTTCTGATTGGGGCAGAAAAAATCTTGTTACTTTCAACGCCTTCAAGACCCAGTTTCTCCCACTATCTCTCCATCACGATTAATATTCATTTATCAAATACTGGATATCAACCTAATCATGTACTGGACCCAACTACACTACGAAGAGCGTATTGCTTATGTGAGAGGAAGAACAATTTATGGGGCACAGATCTCCAAGGACCCCACCTCACAACGAAGTGATCTGAAGGGAGTCACCATTTTTTTTTTTTTATCTTTCTCTCCTGTTCTCTCTTTCCCTGGCTTGTATCCATTCGGCCCCATTCAGTCAACTGGTTTAAGACGTTTATCACTTTCCAGGTGTCAATTTCTTCCTGGCGAGCGATAGCGAGCCAGCATTGTATGGAGAAATCCGGCTTTGCCGGAGAAATTTTGTTATCGAAAAATTTACAAATTTAGCTTTCTGTCAAAACAATATATATATGAGATGGCTTGCTACCGCTTACCAGGAAAATATTGACGCCGGGTTATATAGCAGTGACCTTCGTATTATATAGGGGTTGTGGTAGGTGTATGTGTGTGTGTGTGTGTGTGAATAGCTGTGTGTGTGTGTGTGTGTGTGTGTGACCTTCAGTGTATGTGTGTGTGACCTTTATATATAGGGTGTATCGTCGTAGTGTCCAGCAGTGTGTTTGTACTTACTCTATTTGTACTTACTCTAGTTGTATTGCGGGAGTGAGCATGCTCGTTATTTCCCTCCTCCTATATGTGTAGGTGTTATATGTATCGTTGGAATGGCTGTGGATGTGTGTGTAGTCTGTATTTTTAGCAAATTGGCGACATCGGAAACGAAGGCTTAGGGTGGATCTGTATGGTACCATTCTCACTATATACCGTCTCGCCCGAAGGCTTAGGTAGCCATCAGCTTAGGTGAACCATATGATACCCATCTCGCCTTGTACCATTTTTGCCAACCCCAGATGGGACGTCACAACGTCGTCCACTTATTCCAGGTACCTATTTACAGCTAGGTGAACTGAGGCTAACACATGAAAGGAGACAAGCCCAATGTGTGTGTGTGTGTGTATGTGTGTGGCTAAACGGGGGGGCGATACCACTCTGCTTACACAGAGCTGATAACATTTTTGATCCGCCGACCCTTTGATCAGCAGCCGACACTTTACGCGCCACGGCTCGCGACAACATAAAGGGAGTTGTCATAGCGGTAACTCGAACTGCGCCTCGTAGACGAGACTCACGTGCGGGTCACCTCGGCCATATTACTCCCTATTTTTTGAAAGGTCAAATTATACCCGCATGATGGAGAAAACTTTTATTGTGTTGACACGACGTACAAGTTTGGACTGTCTGGAGTTCTCTTCAGGTGTGTCTGTTTGACATACCTGAACAGGACTCCAGAGAGAGTCCATACTTGTCGTACCATCACAATAACACGTTTATCCGTCATGTGGGTATAATTCCTCCACATATGCCGACATCCTTAACCAATAACTAAGCTACTATTAAAATATCTACAATATATATAACCTTATTTTTAATAATTTTCCTAACATAACAAACTAAATAAATCATCATTTTGGGTATCGCCTTGCAAAACGCTTATTTTTATATATTTTAAACATCGGAAATGATGCAGACAGAATCGTCACACTTGATTTTCTTAGCCTGCCCATCCTCCTCTGTGCCATCCGATTCCCGTTTTCTCTTTCCTGTTACCACAAGCTCGATCCAACAGACTGGAGCCTCTTTCTCTTCCAACGACACACCAGTCTCGCTCTCTCTGGCTCACTACAACTGGGGTCCGACTCATCGCTCAATAGAAATTCAACAGGCGGTGATCTTATCTTATTCATGATATCCAGACAACCATTCAAGGTGTCAGATATTTTATCATAAACGATAGTTAGGCTGGGGCGGCACATGGCCTCTTTGCACATCATAGACTGTACTAAAGGTTTTAGAGAGTCAGTAATTTTAAGAAGATCAGCATCGATGTCGACACCCTTCAAAACGTCATCGATTATAACACCGAGTGACCAAGCGTCGCTTTGAGTGGAGCTTTGGCCATCAAGGTACAGTTCCGGCGCATAGTGCGGACATTTTTTATACGACTTTTTAGTACCCGTAGGGAAACAAGAGTCTTGCCCGGAGAAATTAGCCAGGCCAAAATCTATTATAGAAAGTTTGTAATCATCTGAAGTGATATCAACTATCAAATTATCTAATTTGATATCATTATGTATAATGTTTTTAGAGTGGATTTGGTTGACCTCATATACTATCATCTTAAGAAGTTTTAGGCTCTCTACAATGTTGTCGTCGTCTGTAAGTAAATCCCATACTGTTTTCCCCGTGCACAGGGACATTACTATTATCGGTTTATCCGACGCAACCGCATATAGAAAAGGGGCGCCACCAATACCATCTAAGTGGTAAAGCATTTTGGCTTCTCGATGAAAAATTGATCTGTGGCGGATATTTTTACTTTCTTTCAGGCAGGCTGGTTTGCCCTCAAAATTAACCCTAGTGACCGTACCATAGGCCCCCTTGCCTAACACTGCACCAACGTTCGAAACCTTCGCCCAAATGTCACTATTAGCACTGTAGTCCATTGTATTTATTACAAAACTGGTGATTACACTTATGATATACTTATATACTTATGTGTATTACGAAAATAACAATACAAGTTAATTCGAAGTTGATCACCAATGCCTATGTGTACACCTGACACTCGCAACAGACAATTTGATAATGAGTCTTGCTCGAGCGATCTGATAACTTCAAGTCTAAAATATCTACATAACTGCTTGTTGTTATTCTCGTCCACATTAAGTAATAATTAACGTTGTTTGCTGTATGTTAATTCATTTTTACATATAAATCACAAAAATTAGCTGGTTAAACTTGCATTTACTTATTATATACTATATAATAGCGAGGACATATAATGATTATAATTTAGTTACCCATTAAAAATATTAGTTTTCTAAAAAAAGCGTATAAGAAAATGGAGTTTTTACCGGTAACTAAAATATAAAATACGATCAACTGATACGTGCCCCCAAGTGGAAGTGGAGACCCTATACTTAGGGTAACAGAGATCGGCCAACCTACGCCATCTTGGTGGCCCATAGTAACAGAGATCGGCCAACCTACGCCATCTTGGTGCCCTATAGTAACAGATCGGCCAACCTCCTCTCTTTACACTTAACCCTTTCTGTACTGGTGCCGTACGTTATTTTAACTTTATTCTGACTACTATTAGGCGATGCTCTAGTTTTGATATTTCTTTAGTCTGATAAGGGGATTGGGTTTATATTTTGGGTCTATTATATCACATATATATTATATACATATATATATATATATATTGTTACATATCTTGATCCTCAAGTGGTTAACTTGATGAATCTAGATAGCACAGAGATATATATTAAGGTATCAGTCAGCTGAAGGCAAAACAAAAGTAAAATCTAATAAAATAATTTCCTGTTGTTGCTTCCTTTCCTTTTGGATCTTAGGACTTAATATCCTTTATTGACTGATACTTTTTAATTATGAAAAATACTGAAACTAATTAAAGTCATGTAGTATTTAAAGAATTATTATTTAACCGAAGCTTAGTAGGCTATGGTTATGAACCGAATAAGTTATAGCTAAAGAAGGACTATAAATTTTATAAAAAGTCTTGAAAGATAAATATTAAAGTAAGAATATTTCTGTCTCTTACCCTTTTTGAAATGAATAGATAGTTTTCTTCTATGTCCTTTTATTTATATTTAATGTAATTATTCTTGGTTCTTGTCTTACGTTAATAGTATTATATTATTATTATCATCAGGGTTTATATCAAAGTCACATAAAAAGTTAGATATATATTTAATAATTAGTTAAATGTATTTCTTAACCACGTAACATTGAGGTTTGATTATGAGTAAATAAAGTTACAGGATCGTTTCATAGATTCGATTCAGGTCTCACTCAAATAATATGAAAAGCAAAATATAATATTTTGAAGCAAAAGAATTTTCTTCAGCTTAGGAAATCACTAGAAGTAATATTATCACAGCCATGTTAGTCTAAGGCGATATTACTAATACGAGACAATAGCATCACCGTACTAAGCACCATTAACACCTAAAAGTCGGGGCGCAACTTAAGTCGTATTTAATAAAGCTGGACTATGTGGCGGCGCTCGACATAGATCGAGTGGCAATTTCAGCACGTAATGTTGCTGAGAGAGAGAGACAAGTGGTGGCAGGAGACTAGCGAGCGTATGACTGCTCCAGGCCACCGCGGCGAACCTACTGACACGAATCTCAGCTCCCTCCTCCCTCTCTCACTCGCTATATACGGAATTGTATCGGGAAAGTGGCTAATTACATGCTTTTTGCACTCGCGTTGCACGGTTATTGCAAGAAAACTAGCCATCATAAAAGGATCGTTATGGTGTCATTCGAAAGCTCTGTTTATGCCCTTTCAGGGATAGATACTTGTTTTACGTTCTGGGTCTTATTTAGGCATGAAAATGATCACGTAAACAGCCCTATTTTGGCTAAAAACACCCCGCTGGGCGGTACATATAAATAAACCGCCTCGGCCGCTCGTAAAGGGTTAAGCAATGTAAGCTTAATTCAAAGAAAATGAAAGAACTCGTAAGTATTAATATCAAACAATAGTATTACTTTCATCATAACCCAATTACTTAAAGAGTTGCTTTAGTCCACAAGTTAGTCAACTAAAATAGTTAAGTACATAATAATAGCGTTAACGTTAATTCCCAATCAAATAGTTAAGTACATAAATAGTAGCGTTAACGTTAATTCGCAATCAAATAGTTAAACACATAATAGTAGCGTTCACGTTAATTCGCAATCAAATAGTTAAGTACATAATTAGTAGCGTTAACGTTAATTCGCAATCAAATAGTTAAGCACGTAATAGTAGCGTTCACTTTAATTCCCAATTAAATAGTTAAGCACGTAATAGTAGCGTTCACGTTAATTCCCAATCACATATCTCACTAACCAACATAACATAAGTGTTTACACTGAACACACTTAACACACATTTATATAATCTGACTGACAGTCACAATCCCATTATAATACTTCACCCCGTCTTCCTCCAGCTGCAAGTTCACCTTCCCCAACTCCAAATGAGACTGATTTGAATGCCCACAACTCGGGTCTTATATACCAAACAATGATGGTGTAGGAACGAATCAGGAGGCGGGGGTTGGTGCCTGCTCCAATCATAGCTCCTCGAGTCGCATAACAGGTGCGTGGTCCACTCACAGCTCCTGGCGTCGATCATACGTCATAGCATCGGTCATCGAGGTGTGAAGGCTAGTTTGCTGGTATGGGGGCGAGCTGGTTTGCTCGTTCGCTCGCTAGTCTGCTTCACCGTTTGGGTAGTTTGGCTCCTTGAACTCTAATTCTAACTCTCAAATTAACATACAGGGGTCCGTATGTCAGACCTCCCCCCTAGAAAAGAGTTTAAGGAGTATAGTACATAATATTAAACATAATACATAAATAGATTCACCACCAGATTGGCAACAGCAAGATTATAATGAGGATATAATAAGGATATCACCCAAAGTAGGCAACGTCTCCAGGTACCACATCAGAACATAGCCGGAACGTAGCTAGAGCGTTATTCGAACTGCAAGGCATTATCTCACAGCTGAAGGCTTGAAAGCGCACTACAAAAGCATGATATTTACCTCGCTACAAGGGAGAGCTAATTGCCAAAATCCTCTCATTAAATTAAACTTACCGCTGTATGAGGCCAACCTGGTAAATGTAATCTTTAATCCGTGGCAGTGTGTAGGTATCGTTCTTTGTGACAGCATTGACTTGCCTATAGACCCTACAAAACCTATGGCTCCCGTCTGGCTTTGGCACAAGTATGACCGGACTACTCCACTGGCTTAAGGCCCTAGTGATCAGTTCATTTGAAATCATAAAGTCAAGCTCGACCTGCAGTATACTCCTGCGTTGTGGCGAGACACGGTAGGGGGATAGTTTAATGGGAGTTGCATCCCCTACGTCGATGTCGTGCACGGCCAAAGAAGTGAGCCCTGGAGTATCACGGAACACACTGGGAGACTGAGATAAAACAGAGATTAGATGGTTCGCTTGATCAGAGGGAAGATGACATAGTTTAGATGGTAATTCCCTCCAATCCACTGAATTATACTGAAAGTTGGATAGGCTACATGACAAGTCAAAGTCTGCATGGATACCTTCAGGCTCTGGAACAGTCTGTTGCGGGTCAGTAAGAGAACTGAAGACTTTGTCCGCACCAGGCTGCCCACAGGTCCTGACATTCACTGCCACAGTGGGAGAATCTGGAGGAGAGGAATCAGGGGACCTATGGTAGGGCTTCAACATATTTATATGGAATACTTGCGTGGGCTTTCTCCTGTCTGGGGTAGTTACTAGATAATCGGTAATGCTCACCCTCCGAATGATCTTATATGGGCCCCTGAACTTGGCAGATAAAGGTTGGCCAAAAAGGGGGAGCAGGACCAAAACCTCATCATCACCGGGCTTAAACTCCCTCTCACGGGCTTTTCTGTCATACCATTTCTTCATGGAGCTTTTAGCCACTGTCAAGTTTTGAGCGGCAAACTCACATGAGGATCTCAGCCGGGTTTTGAAATCTGAAACATACTTGAGGAGGTTTTGGTTCCCCTCCTGGCCAACTAGGCTATCCTGCAATAGTTGCAAAGGACCTCTTACCTGGTGACCGAAAACTAACTCATTAGGGGAAAAACCCAGGGATTCAGTTGGAACCTCACGAGTAGCAAATAAAAGAAAAGGTACCCCCTTATCCCACTCAACTCCGGTCTCTGTACAATACTTACGTAACATTCCCTTTAATGTCTGATGATATCGTTCGAGAACCCCTTGACTCTCTGGGTGGTAGGTGCTAGACTTTACATGCTCGATACCCAACTCCTTCAGGGACTGCTGGAAAATGTTAGAGGTAAAATTAGTTCCTTGATCACTTTGCACCTCATGGGGGAAACCCATTCTGGTGAAGAATTTGAGCAGTTCCTTAATAACAGTTGGAGCAGAGGTAGTCCTTAAGGGTATAGCCTCTGGGTAGCGAGTTGCCATGTCCATGATAGTTAATAAATAAATGTTACCTTGGGAAGTCTTCGGCAATGGGCCTACAATGTCAACTACCACCCGAGTAAAAGGATTCTCGAAAACTATCTCCACCAACCCTTTTAACTACCACAGATCCTTCCTAAGCTGCATAATATCATCTAAATATCAATAATATGGCTTCAAACTATCTCCACCAACCCTTTTAACTACCACAGATCCTTCCTAAGCTGCATAATATCGTCTAAATATCAATAATATGGCTTCAAACTATCTCCACCAACCCTTTTAACTACCACAGATCCTTCCTAAGCTGCATAATATCGTCTAAATATCAATAATATGTCTTCAAACTATCTCCACCAACCCTTTTAACTACCACAGATCCTTCCTAAGCTGCATAATATCGTCTAAATATCAATAATATGGCTTCAAACTATCTCCACCAACCCTTTTAACTACCACAGATCCTTCCTAAGCTGCATAATATCGTCTAAATATCAATAATATGGCTTCAAACTATCTCCACCAACCCTTTTAACTACCACAGATCCTTCCTAAGCTGCATAATATCGTCTAAATATAGCTAGAATATAATGTAACACACGTCGCTGGTACTCAAAGGGTTAATTGTAGTTCTGTTATCTCTCTGCCATGTTCCAGCAATATAGTTGAGTTTGTCCCCTAGGCTAACAAAAACGCCTTCCCCCATTCAGCCTACTGTTTTAAGACGTTTATCCCCAGTTTTTCCTGGCGGGCGGTAGTGGGGTGGGGGCTTCTCCCTCATATCTAGCCCCATTCGGTTTGGCATTTTAAAACGTTCGCCCCATTAGTTTAGCGATTGTAAGACCTTTCGCCCCATTTCTTTGTTAATTTTAAGACCTTTCGTGCCATTTAGGTGTCTATATTTTTCTTGGCGAGCAAAAGCGAGCCTGCAATTTATAAAGAACCGGCTCTTTGGTCGAGAAATTTTCAAATTTCTCTCGATGGGGGGTTTTGGGGGTATTTTTTGGAAGCTTGGTAAAGATCTATTGAACCAACTAAATATATATATATATAAGTAAACAAATAAATGACAAAATAATTTTATATAATACAATTCCCCTTAATTATTAGAAGTGTGGAAATACTTACACAAATATTGAAGAGGAAGGGAGTCACAGTCCGCCAATCCTTCAAGCTAATCCCATAATCCCAGGGCACTCAATCTAATCTCGTCTGGAATCCCAAAAATCCCTAGGAAATGAATTGACACTTTTAGAGTCAGCACGCGTCGAGAGAGAGACCAAGCGGCGAACAACCTCCCCCTTCCGTGTCTTAGGGGCAACTGAGCGTTTTGGCACCCATACCATTGGTGCCACTAGTGTCATGTTAGATCATAGGCACTGCTGCTATGCTGGCCTCGGAAAGTGCTATTGATTCTGCTATGATTAGTAGGGGCTATAGTAGATTGGGTGCTTTTGATTCTGCTATGATTAGTAGGGACTATAGTAGATTGGGTATTAGGCTACTTGGTACGTTTGTGATATTATTATGTATTTTACTCCAACCAACTTCACATCTAAACTCAATTACTGAAATCAACAAATACATGTGGCACTCGTAGGACTCGAACCCAGGATTCATCTTCAAATAAATAATATATATAGGCCCTGTTCTTGCTCTGTCTTGAGTCGGCCACCCTCAAGAAAACAAAAAACAGCAAAATGATAAAATAGAATGAAATAGAAAATAGAAATAAAAATAGGAAAAATTGGGATTGGGCCTGAGCATATAGATAGATAGATAGATAGATAGATAGATCATTCAATATTCAATATGGGGCTAAAGATAAGGGAGAAGGGTGGGGTAAATAATGTACAAAACACACACACACATGCTTACCTATTGAATGATAGTGGGGAATTAAGAAGCAGGCTTCTTGTGTGAACCCCACCTCCAAAGACTGGTCAGCCAATATTAACTAGGTTATGTTATTATGTTTGGCGTATCTGGCTTTAAAAGTGGCAATCGTTGGCGCTGTAACCACACTCTCTGGGAGTACGTTCCACTCGTCGATGACTCTGATAGAGAACCAATTCCCCTTCAGTGTCGTTCTCCAGTGGTCTGGTTTGGAGAGTTGCAGCGAGTGGCCCCGTAGGTGGTTGTTATTTTTCTGGAAAAACCTGGTGTATGGTATGTCCTCAAAGTCGTGTAGAAGTTTGTATGTTTCTATCATGTCCCCTCGTTTTCTGCGGTCACTTAGTGTCTGGAGGCCAAGATGCTTACACCTTTCTTCGTAGGGTAATTCTTCTAGGTTTGGGACCATCTTGGTTGCTCTTCGCTGCACCCTCTCAATAGTCTGTATGTCCTTGATTAGGTAGGGTGACCAACATTGGACACCAAAATCGAGGATCGGGCGCACCAGTGACACATAGAGTGGGACAAGGATTTCTTTGTCCAATATGGAGAAGTTCCTCTTAATTATGCCCAAACGACTATTTGCTTGTACAGCGATTTTAGCGACATGTGCTGAGGATTTTACGTCTGAGGATATAATAATGTCCAAGTCTTTTTCATTCGAAGATTTCTGGAGTGTTGTCCCACGTAGCTGGTAGTCCTCTTTCGGGTTATTATGCCCAATGTGCATAGTCTTGCTTTTGTCTGCGTTAATTGTTAGGAGCCATTTCCTGCTCCACTCGTTCAATCTCTCCATGTCTCTCCGAAGGGTCTCGACGTCTGCGTCTGTCCTGATGGTTTTGTATATCTTTGCATCGTCTGCAAAAAGACTAGTTGCTGATTCGAGGTTGGTAACAAGGTCATTAATATAAATCAAGAAGAGAATTGGGCCCAGCACTGATCCTTGAGGAACTCCACTCATCACCGGCAGCCAATCCGACGGGGAGTTCCTTATGGTAACCCAGTGGAACCTATCTGAAAGGAATGCCTTGATCCACTTCAGGATATTTCCACCTATTCCCATTGCCTCCAGTTTGGTGTGAAGTCTCTGGTGGGGAACCCGATCGAAGGCCTTTTCACAGTCCAGATAGTTTATGTCCACACAGTTACCACTGTCAATATCATTTACTAGGTCGTCGATGTAGCACAACATGTTTGTGAGGCAGCTCCTGTTGCTCCTAAATCTGTGTTGTGCGTCGCTGATGAGATTGTTCTCAGCAAGGTGTCCCACGATGACTTGTCGTACGATACCCTCCAGGACTTTGGACACTATAGATGTTAGCGATATTGGCCTGTAGTTTAGTGGTTCGGTCTTGCTGCCTTTTTTTCAGAATGGGTGAGATGTTAGCCCTTCTCCAGTCGCTTGGAACATCGCCCGTCGCAATGGATGTGCTGAAGATATCCTGGAGTGGGTCGCACAAAATATCTGAACATTCTTTGAGAATCACCGGAGACACTCCATCTGGTCCTGGTGCTTTACTGACGTTGAGTTCTTGTAGTCGTTTCCTAACTGCTTCCCTGGTTATTATGATGTCCTGCACTTTGGGTCCCTGGAATATTGTGTCCGGCACTGGTGTTGCTCCGTGTGTATCCTCCTGCACAAATACTCCGTTGAATGCTTTGTTAATTTCAGTAGCGATTTCTTGGTCGTCTTCAGTTAGTTCTCCATTTGTGGTCTTTACTTTGGTGATTTTTTCCTTGGCAGTCGTTCTAGGTCTGACATAGGCCCAAAAGTGTTTGGCATTGGATGTTGAGTCCAAAGCAACTTTCCTTTCATAGTCATGCTTGGCAGCCCTCACTTCCCTGGTTACACACTCACACACACACACTTTTTATTAAGGTGACAGTTACAAAGTGGTGTACAATCACACACACACACACACACACACACACCCCGAGCGGTTGGCGTTTATCGGTACATATCAATTTGGTGCATGCTTACGAGTACATTTTTCGATTTTTAAACCTAAATTACACTAACCTAACCTAACCTAACCTAACCTAACCGAAAACACTCCATTTCAACGTATTTTAAAGAGGTGTGTACCGATTAACTGTCGCCCCAAACCTCATGTACCTGTAAACCTACAAATATCCAGAGATTTGTACCAATAAACACACAACCGCTCATCCACACACACACACACACACTGGGGTTGGCAAAAATGGTACAAGGCGAGATGGGTATCATATGGTTCACCTAAGCTGATGGCTACCTAAGCCTTCGGGCGAGACGGTACCGTCTATAGTGAGAATGGTACCATACAGATCCACCCTAAGCCTTCGTTTCCGATGTCGCCAATTGGCTAAAATACAGACTACACACACATCCACAGCCATTCCAACAGTACATAAAACACTTAACATGCATTTCACGCAATACATTCCCAGTTAAGGAGGCGCGATAATAATGAGCTTAGCTCGCATTGCGTGGATTCCCCTTGACGAACAAGTAACTGAGTAACACACACACACACACACACACAGCAATGAGTTTCCCGCCTTTTATAATTTGCCAAGATCTCTTTAGTGGCATTCTAATTATATTTACTGTACCTTGTGGCTCTTAGCTGTATAGAATCGGAGGGAGGAATTTTGAAACCCTCTCTATCGCCCCATTAACTTGGCGATTATAAGACGTGTCTCCCCATTTAAGTGTCGATTTTTGCCTGACGAGCAGTAGCGAGCCTGTTATTTAATTGAAACCGGCCTTCAATCAGTACATTTTTTTATCGAAAATTGTACAAATTCAACTTGAAGGGGTAGTTATAAGATAGACAATGTGACGTATACAGACTAATAACACACATAACAAAGCCACTCCAACAGCTTCCTCTCTCTCCAACACCCCCTCTCCCCTCTCTACACTTCAGAAAAATAACACACATAACAAAGCCACTCCAACAGCTTCCTCTCTCTACAACACCCCTTCTCCCCTCTCTACACTCTTCAGAAAAATAACACACATAACAAAGCCACTCCAACAACTTCCTCTCTCTCTCCAACACCCCTTCTCCCCTCTGTACACTCTTCAGAAAAATAACACACATAACAAAGCCACTCCAACAACTTCCTCCCTCTCTCCAACACCCCTTCTCCCCTCTCTACACTCTTCAGAACAATAGGAAAAGTAGAATGTAGATACGAGGTGCCGTTGTAAAGGCTTATCCCTCAATACCTTCACTTGATGTGTGGAGTATATACAGGTTATAGTATGACTGTAGGAGATGATCTTAGGTATAGGTAGCGCCAACGAACTTGACAATAATCTTGATCCCTTAACCCTTTCAAGCTCCAATACGCGTTTCCGTTCTGTTTCTGGCTACTATTAGACGGTTTTATTCAGATTAGTAACGGGACAGTAGTAGTAGCGGGACAGTCTAATTTTAGAGGGCGGAATCAGCTAGTTGATTATTTAGCTCTTCCCGCCCAAAATATTTCGGCGGGAAGGTCTAAGCTGAGTGGGCGGGATATTCTAGCCGGAATGGTCTGAGGGCGGGAAAGCCCTGCGCCCGCCTCTCTTCCAGGTAAGGAATTATTGTAGTTCTTTACCTTTTTTTCTGTATATATATATTTCTGGGCTCATTAAAATAAAATTGTTTATATTTTTTATATTCACATACAAATAATAGACAAATAATTTCATAATATATGTGTTGGTCACGTGACGCTCAGATGCGGCGCCTTCCACTGACAGTCCGAGTTGATCCCAGAGGTTGGAAGACGCGTAAAAGTGTTATCGTGTTGAACAGTTGGCTTTATAGTGTTTATTATCAATAGTTATTGATAGAGACTGAACATTGACTCCCGTGCGTCTTTAACTATCTCTAGGTAAGCAATTTATAGACATATTGAGCTAGGCTAATAGAGTAATAGTGGTATAGCCTAGGCTAGCCTAGGTTTGATTGTTCAAGATCATCTTCCAAGGTCGTACAGTTTTATCTTTAGCTATCATAAGTAACTAGGCTACTATAATAGTAGGTAATATATAACACCAGTCTAGCCTAGTTCTGAGCCTACAGGTATAATATAATACAGTACCGGTAATAGCCTAGTAATGGAGGCAAAGGTTTGTCACCTGTACTGGGGGTATGATGGACGTAGGGTGTTAATTGATATTAAGATTGGTATGAAAACCTTACCATTTTTAATTGATACAGGAGCTCATACCACTGTAATTAGTAGCACATTTATAAAACGTAATGGCTTCCAAGATTACATAAACAATATTTGTTTAAAAAGAAAAGTACCTTTGGAGTTTAGCTCTAATAATGGTGATGTAATCAATATTGATGTTGATCCATCATTTAGTGATTGTTGCCAATTCAATGTATTGGGAATGGATGTGTTGAGGTCTTGTTATTGTTCATTAAATTTATCGAAGACCCAACCATCTCTGATATTCAATTCTCCTCGTTCTATGCCATACCCAAAACAAAAAAGTTTTTTAGTGGAAGCTACTATTGGAGGTGAGCAAAAACCAAGGCAGGTGCTTATAGACAGTGGTTCTCCAGATAATTATATAACCAAGAAACTGGCGGAAGAATGTAAATTAGATATTAGACCGCTTGAGAGATCATTTATGATTTATTTGCCCTTCTATGATAGTAAAGGCACAGTAGGCACTCCTGAGAGCAAGTTAGCTAGCAGGGTATATATCCATCATTATGTTAAGAATGTGTCTATCACTACCGATACATTAACATACACCGGTGATTGTTATGTAACGGATGATTTACCTTTAACTTTTAGCATAATTGGGTTACCGGCTATGACAGATAAAATTATATCTTTCAAGCCCAATAAGTCTGGTGTCCGTCTTGCTAGGAATGATAAATACAAACACATGCAGGGTGTCAATCCACAAAATATGAATTGTGTTATCACTAGCCTATGGTTTATTATTTTGTTATCATTATAGCGCGGCGAAGGCGCGAGCTCTAGGGGGATCCGGGGGCATGCCCCCCAGATTTTTTTTTGGGGTTCAATGTTATTTTAATACCACGAATTTTGGTGATATATTTGAAGATAAATATTGAATCTATATGCTCTAAAGATCATAATAAAATTTGTTTTAACCCTCGGCAAAACCTAATAAAAAAGTATGGTACTAAAATTTCTTTTTCGTAACAAGGTTGTCAATACGGTACTTTCAGTCATCAATAGCTCTAAAGATCATATGAAAATGTGTTAAACCCTCATAAAAGCCTAATATAAAAGTATGGTACTAAAATGTAATTTTCGTAACAAGGTTGCCAATACGGTACTTTCCCGTTATCAATGTACAATCAAGCTGAAGATTGCAGAGTAAACACCATAGACTTCATCAACTTTTTTTTCAACTTCGTATAATCGACAGCCACTTTGTTTTGTTTATTAAGGGATTAGTACTCAACCAGCGGGGGGGTGGGGGCGGCAGCCCCCACCCATAATACTAGGTTAGGTTAGGCTAATGTCTTTTCAAATCACTATGGGGAGCGAGCGTGTCTCAACATCGATCGATAGGCCTAATGGGGAAAATAGGTTTTCCCGAGATTTCTAATTAATTACAAACACTATATATTGATGCAAATGACCAATTTTGTTTATACAAAACACTCTGAAAATTCGTGGTATTAAAATAAAAAAAATCGGAAAAATGTTATTTTAATACCACAAATTTTCCGAGTGTTTTTTATAAGCAAAATTGGTCATTTGCATCAATATATAGTGTTTGTAATTAATTAGAAATCTCGGGAAAACCTATTTTCCCCATTAGGCCTATCGATCAATGTTGAGACACACCCCCCAATAGTGATTTGAAAAGACATTAGCCTAACCTTACCTAACCTAGTATTAAGGGTGGGGGCTGCCGCCCCCACACCCCCGCTGGTTGAGTGCTCCCTTAATAAAAAAAAAAAAAAAAAATTGGCTGTTGATTATACGAATGCGAAAGAAAAGTCGATGAAGTCTATGGTGTTTACTCTGCAATTTTCAGCTTGATTGTACATTGATAACGGGAAAGTACCGTATTGACAACCTTGTTACGAAAATTAAATTTTAGTACTATACTTTTATATTAGGTCTTTCCGAGGGTTTAACACATTTTCATATGATCTTTACAGCTATCGATGACTGAAAGTACCGTATTGACAACCTTGTTACGAAAAAGACATTTTAGTACCATACTTTTTTATTAGGTTTTGCCGAGGGTTAAAACAAATTTTCTTATGATCTTTAGAGCATATAGATTCAATATTTATCTTCAAATATATCAACAAAATTCATGGTATTAAAATAACATTGAACCAAAAAATCCTTTTTTTGTTGAGAATTTAGGTGTCTAAAACAGTATTTCCTGCGGTAAATCTACAGTTATACTACCCCTCCCCCACCTCCCCCCTTCAAAACACGCCTTTTAGCGTGTTTTGGGATGGTTCAGCAGACGCGGAAACTGGAAAAAAACTTATTTTGATAAAAAATTATCACCAACCAGATACGAGGTTTTCAGGTATTTTTTGTTTTTCGATAAATCTACAGTTATACTACCCCTATTTTGTCGCTATTCTGTTGGTACTAATGGGTTAATATTATTAGTAGTAGACTTAGTATGCTTTTATGATGCGCGGAAATGTATATTTGACTTGTAATAAATACATTGAAGTATTACAAACCTTCGCGAACCCATAAACAGGGAACGTGAGCTGGGTTTAGACCGTCGCGCACCCATACACAGGGAACGTGAGCTGGGTTTAGACCGGTCGCGAGACAGGTTAATTTTCGGTTCGGTTAGGTAAGTTAGGTTAGGTTAGGCTAATAATAAAAATACTAAAATGCGACGGTCCTCGGTATTAAACAACACTGTATTTGAAATAAAAAATTAAAAACAACAACAAATTACCTGAAAAACTCGTATCTGGTTGGTGATAATTTTTTATCAAAATAAGTTTTTTTCCAGTTTCCGCGTCTGCTGAACCATCCAAAAACACGCTAAAAGGCGTGTTTTGAAGGGGGTAGTGGGGGAGGGGTAGTATAACTGTAGATTTACCTGTTTTTCTTCTTCTTTGATATACAGTGTTGTTTAATACCGAGGACCGTCGCATTTTAGTATTTTTAATATTAGCCTAACCTAACCTAACCGAAAAGTAACCTGTTTCCGCGACGGTCTAAACTCCCCCTCACGTTCCCTGTTTATGGGTGCGCGACGGTCTAAACCCTGCTCACGTTCCCTGTTTATGGGTTTGCGAAGGTTTGTAATACTTCAATGGGTAGCATTCAAGGAGACTACTGCAGGACTCTTCTTCTTACCTCTGACCGGGTATAGGCTATCCTAGTGTTTACTACCCTATACCCCTTTGAAAGGACATTAGCCTAACCTAACAACCTTACCTAACCTAACCTAGTATTATAGGTGGGGGCTGCCGCCCCCACACCCCCGCACCCCCGCTTTGACTTAGATTTTTGGTGTATTTGTCTGTGAAGTGGGTATTTTTCAATTTGTTGATAACGAAAATCCTCCATGCGGACTAAATGGAGAAAAATATGGCGAATCTATTGGTACCTATTTTCCCTAATAAATTGTTTCTCATAACGTCGCACTAGTGTCCTTGAATATTATCCTTCAATGTATCTATTTCAAGTCAAATATACATTTCTGCGCATCATCAAACCATACTAAGTCTACTACTAATAATATTAACCCATTAGTACCAACAGAATAGCGACAAAATAGGGGTAGTATAACTGTAAATTTATCTTTCCTGCAATAAAAAAACAATCAAGATGGAAAATATGGAGACCAAAATTGTGTCAATTTAGCCTAGCCTACCTTTTTTTTGGGGGGGGGGGGTTTCTGTTATCATTATACAAAAAGTTCATTGCGTTATCACTCAAAAAAACAGCGTCGTTTGACACGCTGAACACATGTACAACAAAATTCTTCTCTTTTTCAAAATTATTTGACAATGGACATGCAATTCAGGCAGGTTTTGTAGATAAATATAAAAGGTACTTCTGCAAACATAAGTTTTGTAGGCCTAATATTTATGCAAATTTTCTACTGGAAAATAGACACATCTGATAGCCTACTACTAGGCTACTATGGGCCCGCTTCTACGGGGTACATCACACGGTCAATGGGCCTCTGTCCCAGTGTGCCAAAATAGGTCGTTTTATATCTTACTAGGCCTACCGACGAAGGAAAATTTGGGATTTTTTTTATTTTAATACCACAAATTTTCCGAGTGTTTTTATAAACAAAATAGGTCATTTGCATCAATATATAGTGTTTGTAATTAATTAGAAATCTCGGGAAAACCTATTTTCCCCATTAGGCCTATCGATCGATGTTGAGACCCCCCCCCCCCAATAGTGATTTGAAAAGACATTAGCCTAACCTAACAACCTTACCTAACCTAGTATTATGGGTGGGGGCTGCTGCCCCCACATCCCCGCTGGTTGAGTGCTAATCCCTTAATAAAAAAAAAAAAAAAAAATTGGCTGTCGATTATATGAAGGTGAAAGAAAAGTCGATGAAGTCTATGGTGTTTACTCTGCAATTTTCAGCTTGATTGAACATTGATAACGGGAAAGTACCGTATTGACAACCTTGTTACGAAAATTAAATTATAGAACCATACTTTTATATTAGGTCTTTCCGAGGGTTTAACACATTTTCATATGATCTTTAGAGCTATCGATTATTATGTTCCTTCCAACAACCAACTATACTCCTAAAATCGATTAATGAAATTTACAAACACATGTGGCAGTCCGTGGATTCGAATCCAGGATGCTCACACCGAAAATCAACACCTTATGCATCGCACCACGTAGGCAGTTAAAGAATGGTGGACACTGCCTACGATTTATTATGCAACTTCGAATCCTGCATATCAATCTAAGCATGTACACACATCCCAACTGCAACTCACGTAGGCTATGCATATGTGAATGGAAAGAGCAATTAATGGGGCCTTAACCACTAGGGAAGTCCTCTCGATAAATTACCCCTGAACCAATATCAATTATTATGTTCCTTCCAACAACCAACTATACTCCTAAAATCGATTAATGAAATTTACAAACACATGTGGCAGTCCGTGGATTCGAATCCAGGATGCTCACACCGAAAATCAACACCTTATGCATCGCACCACGTAGGCAGTTAAAGAATGGTGGACACTGCCTACGATTTATTATGCAACTTCGATGACTGAAAGTACCGTATTGACAACCTTGTTACGAAAAAGAAACCATACTTTTTTATTAGGTTTTGCCGAGGGTTAAAACAAATTTTGTTATGATCTTTACAGCATATAGATTCAATATTTATCTTCAAATATATCAACAAAATTTGTGGTATTAAAATAACATTGAACCAAAATTTGGTATCATGGACACTGCATACATGAAGCAATACATCGAGGAACCTACAAGAGGCAACAACACACTGGACTTACTATTTGGCAACAACTTCGACCTGGTACACTCGTACGAAACTGTAAAAACTATAATGTCCGACCACAGCCTTATCAAAGTTAGAACCCCCACACCAGCCACACCACCAAGAAGATGTCAACAGGAATCAAGTCAAATACCCTGCACCTCTCTGAAAGATCTCAACTTCTACAGCAAAGATATAGACTGGGACATACTGAGAGCAGAACTGGCAGTAACTGATTGGAGGGCACTATTCGAAGATAAAAACGTGGACGAAACTCTCAGTATCCTCCAGAAACAATGCCTGGAGACCTGTAAAAACATCATACCACCCAAATCAAGCAGGAAGCAGATAAAACAGATTCCCGGAGATAGAAAAATACTAATGAAGAAAAGGATGTACTGTACTTGAGAGCCAAGCAAAGGAAGATCAGCCATGCGCACACTATCACCAAACTACAAGAAGAGCTCGATGAAGTTGAACGAAAACTCATCCAGTCACACCAAGAGCAAAGAACATGTGAAGAACTCCAAGCAGTTGCAAACATACGAGTAAATAGCAAATTCTTCTATGCATACGCAAAAAGGAGACTCAGGAACACCTCAACAATAGGACCACTTGCAAAACCTACGGGCGAACTTGAGAGTGACCCAACCGAAATGGCCAAGATACTCAAACAGCAGTACGAAAGTGTCTTCAGCCCGCCAAATGAAGACAAGAAAATCGATAATGCAACGACCTTCTTTGACAAGTCTATTTTTTGTCTCCTTCACACACACGCACACGCACACACAATATATATACAGTATATATATAACTCGATTATAAACACTAGGAAATGATAAAGGTTAAATAATATAGTAACAGCAGAAGATGGTATATGATATAATAACAGTAATGGTGATGATGGGGGTAATGAGGGCAGTAATTATAAAGGTTAAATAATATAGTAACAGCAGAAGATGGTATATGATATAATAACAGTAATGGTGATGATGGGGGTAATGAGGGCAGTAATTATAAAGGTTAAATAATATAGTAACAGCAGAAGATGGTACAGTATATGATATAATAACAGTAATGGTGATGATGGGGGTAATGAGGGCAGTAATTAGGAGAGACAGTATATGCAGGTGATTGGTATATTGGTACAGTACATTCAATTTTCTAACCGACAGAATCTCACTGACTCCCATATATTTTTTAATGATGTAAATATTCCCACTTCCCCTAGTATTGACATTCTCGGTGTAACATTAACTACTAACTTGAGCTGGACACATTATGTTAGAAGCATTGCTAAGAATGCCTCTAAAAAACTGGGACTCATGTACAGAGTTCGAGAATTCTTCACTGACGAGCAGTTGGCCGTAATATATAAAAGTCATGTGCGTTCTCAGATGGATTACTGTTCACCTCTGTGGGGTGGAAGTGGAGTGGTTGCATTGAGGCAGTTGGACAAAATTCAAAATAAAGCTATTAGATTAATCAATAACCCTGCAATCACACAGGACCTTCCTACATTATCCATACGAAGAAACGTTGCATCCCTTGCATTATTCTACAGATATTTTCACAGCAATTGTTCCGAGGAACTTGCTTCAATTGTGCCGCCTCTCCACATCTTTCCCCGTAGAACTAGGGCAGCTGAGAGCGCCCATGAATTTACACTTTCTCCTCCACAATGCAGAACTTCTGCTTATCAGAATTAATTTATCCCCAGAGCTGCTACTATTTGGAATTCACTTCCCTCGAATTGCTTTCCACAAACTTACAATTTACAAATGTTTAAATCCAGTTGTTACAAACATTTTATGAATGGAGGATGCCTTTAGGCACAAGGACCTTTTTGTTTTATCTGTGTTTTTCCTTCCTCCGTTCATTGTCTCTTTAAAAAAAAAAAAAAAAAAAAAAAAAAAAAACACACCCTTATCCCTGTCCATGGCCTCCCTCACGACACTCTCCTTGTTCTTTATGACCCCTACAACTGCACTCTCAAAACTTTTTTTGGTCATATTCATTTCTTCCTTTTGCTCTTTCATAATATCCTCCAAATCCTTGACTTTTTGTTTACCTACCACCGTCCATGCAGTTGTTGTTGTTGTTGTTTTTTCCCCAAGCTGCCTGGCCGAACAGCCCCAAGGCCCCGAGCAAGGCCAAGGCCACAACCGAGCGCCCCCACAGAACCCTCCCCGCCGACCACAATAAAGCCTGGGTGACCGAAGCCACTCCACGGCGGGGAGCTGAGGAGGGTGCGGAAACGCCCGGGAAACCAAAGCCCCACCCAGGGCCCTGTGCCCCTCAGCAATTATGAAGAGAAAGTTGAGGGGCAAAGGAAAGATGTGACGCTTTGGCTTCCAATCTTGGTAGATTAGGAGGTCAATCCACGCAAGAGACGCCGTCACTTGAGATCAAGAAAATATATAAGTAAAAGGAACAGTCAGAGTAAGCTATGGGTATGGCAGAGATCGCTCAGTTCTCACTCTGATAGACCAGCCATGCAGTTGACTCCTTTACTTCCGTGAAACGTCCTTCGTATTCCTTCAGCTGCTCCTTCAATGCCATATTCTCTGCTCCCAGTTCATCTACCCTTTTCAATACCATCTCTAGGCTCTCATTAACTGCCAAAATAGGCCTGCATTCACTTCCTTCGCTAGGCCTATTCCCTTACCCACCTGTCACCCCACACATTACACACAGTGCCTTAACTTTCTCACCAATATCCCCCTTCCATTTCTCCGTATCACTCATCCACTTTTCCAAATCCTTCACAACCATCCTAACCTCTTCTAACTTCTTATCTGTGCTCTTAAATCCCCGAAAACGTTGTAACCTTCCTTCCGCCTCCGTCATACCCGAAATTCCCTCTGCCATGTTTGTTTACAAACTCAACAACTCACAACACTACCGCTGTCCTGTCACTACACACTCTTAGTACACTATATATCACCCCTCCACCACACCAATATATCCTCCAAACACTTCACTAAGTCCTTCCTCTTCTTGCTAGCCCCGTATGCACTCGATATTCTGTGAATTAATTTTCCATTCCCATAACATATGCCGGAGCCTCAAAACTTGCGTCCGCCTTCCGCCATGGTGTGCCGCCAACCTTATGGGTCCGCCACCCCCTGCTTCTGTGCCATGACTGCCATTGGTGTCAGCGGGAAGGATGTAGGGTCAATATTTACGAGACGCAACAATAGCCTATAGGTAACAAATTTCGGAAAAACTAAATAAGATGGTCATCAATTTTCCCATGGATTTTTGTATATTTCCCTGTTAGTTTTCATCAATATATAGTGTTTGGAAATAATTACAACCCTCGGCGAAACCGTTTTCCCCATTATACAACGATCTTAAGACACGCCGCCCGATAGTGGGGAGGGCTATGAAGTACAGGGAAAATGAGGGGTTAAATGCGTAAAACGGCGATTAAAACTTATTTTTGGCAAAACTTGGCTCGGGTTTTAAGGTATTTCTAAAGCCTAAAACCCAATATTTCGAAAATCCGAGCCAAGTTTTGGCCAAAGCTGGCTCGGATTTTGAGAGTTTGTAGACAACAAAATGACAGTAACCTCATTTAGAAATTTGGCTCAGGTTTCCCGAAATTGCAAAGCCATAAAACCTGAATTTTGGAAAACCCGAGCCAAGTTTTGGCAAAACTTGGCTCGGATTTTTCGAATTTTAAGAGTAAACAAATTACAGTAACCTAATTTAGAATTTTGGCTCGTTTCCCTAAATTGCAAACCCAAAAAAGCATAATTTTGGAAAACCCGAGCCAATTTTTGGCAAAACTTGGATCGTATTTTGAGAATCGAAAAAGACTAACTAAATGTCGGAAATCGGCTCATGATTTCCCTAATTGCAAAGCCATATAACCAGATTTATCGAAAACGTAGCACTTATTTAAATCATAAATATCCAGTAACATGGACCTAGTACATTGGATACAAGCCTAATCCACACCTAACGCCTACAATGTGTCCGTAGTAGGCTACCTAGTAGGCCTACGTGGGATACATTAACCATTTGTAAGCTGGAGGCTAAATAGTTGTACTGGAATGAAACATATTAGGGTGAAAAAGGACTTAAGCATAGAGGAAAGGGAAAAGTTGAGAGAAGTTCAAGCAAGGGCTGACGATGAAAATCAAAAATTGTCAGATGAGGAGAAAAGGAATTTTTGTTGGAGGGTAAAGGAAGGGAAACTAAAGAAGTGGTACACTCAGAGTCAGAAAGAACGGAAAATACGAGGAGAAATGAACAAGGAGACAGTGAGTCAGGTAGTGGATCAAATCGGGGACAAGGAGATAGTGAGGGAGGAGCAGGAGATAGACACAGTGAGTCAGGTAGTGGATCAAACCGAAGACAGAGAGATGGTGAGGGAGGAGCAGGGGATGGAGACGGTGAGTCAGGTAGTGGATCAGCCCGAGGACGGAGAGATGGTGAGGAGGGGGGGGGGGGAGGAGAATAGAACTAGCAGGGAATGTGGAGGTAGGTCAGGGAGGGGATGGAAGAGGAGGTGAACCTGATAGGAGGCAGGGAGGGAAGAGAAACAAGGAGGAGGATTCCAATATACTGTGCTACTACACTAATATAGATGGAATAAACAGTAAAAAGGTAGAATTGGATGATATATTAAGAAAGGATCAACCACAGATAGTCTGTTTGACGGAGACAAAGCTGAACCAGGACTTTGACAGCAATATAGTGTTTAGTGAAGGATATAATATATGGAGATATGATAGAAAGGGAAAAAGGGTAGGTGGAGTGGCAGTATTAGTTAAGAACCCTATGACAGCAAAGCAAGTGGAGTTAAATAATGACAAGGCAGAAATAATGGCAGTTGAACTCAATGATATAGAAGGAAAAATGCTAGACATAGCAGTAGCTTACATGCCACCAAAGACCAGAGCATGGAGGGAGTTGGAGTTTGAGGATATGATTCAGTCGTTGAGAAGATTGCTTTTAAGGAAGAATCGATTGATCTTGGTAGGAGATTTCAACTGTAGTGAGGTTGATTGGGAATCGGGAGATGCAGGGCCAAATCAGAGATCTTGGGGAAGTCGGCTAGTGGAGTTGGTTACGGAAAATGTACTTACACAACATGTGAAGGAAAATACAACAATGAGGGGTAATAACGAACCTTCTAAACTCGATCTGATTTTTACAAAGGATCCTCACGAAATTAGTGATATAAACTATCTATGTCCTGTAGGTAAAAGTGATCACCTATTACTAAAATGGAAGTTGACCTCGAGTAATGCCAATAGATTAGACAATAGCTACATAAATGACAGATTAAATTATAGTAAAGCTGATTATGTATCCTTGAAAAGATATTTAGAGGGAGTAGATTGGGATCTTATTTTGAAGGAACAGGACGTACAAGGTAAATATAGTAGATTCCTCGAAATTTATAGAGTAGGAACCAATCTGTTTGTCCCAAGATATAAAACTGGAAATTTTACTAAGCAGAAAGATTGGTTTAATTTGAAATGCAAAAGAGCTTTGGGTAGGCGTGATGCAGCTTGGGCTAGATTAAGAAGAAGGAACACTGAGAGTAATCGGAATAAATATAAACAGGAGAGGAATAGATATGTTAACATAATTAGGCAAGTTAAAATGAACTATGAGAAGAACATAGTAAATAAATGTGAAAGTGATCCTAGATTATTTTATAAATATATAAACAGTAAGTTGAAGGTAAAGAAACAAATTACTAAATTAAGAGTTGATGCTAGGACGTATGAAAATGTATCGGACATGTGCGAGGTAATGAATAACAAATTGGGGTCAGTTTTACTAGAGAGGAAGGTTTTGACGAACCACAGGCGGGAGTACTGGAGAGTGGTCTTAGTAAGATTGAAATAACTAGAGATGAGCTGTTATCTGCGATGAGAGGACTTGAAGTAAGGAAAGCTATGGGACCGGATGAAGTGTCTGCCTGGGTTTTAAAGGAGTGTGCAGAGCAATTAGTGGAGCCAGTGAGGGACATAATTCAAGCTTCCTTAGATAAAGGACAGGTTCCTGTTGAATGGAAAAGAGCTAATATCATTCCGATATACAAGAATGGAAACCCTGAGGACCCTCAAAACTATAGACCAGTTTCACTTACTAGTATTGTATGCAAGATTTGTGAAAAGCTAATTAGGAAGAGATGGATGAAAATGTTGGAGAGAAAGAAGATAATAACCCCAAAGCAATTTGGATTCAGAGAAGGGACATCTTGTGTTACCAGTTTGCTATGTTATTACAGTAGGGTGATAGATGTACTCCAAGAAAGAGGCGGATGGGTGGACTGCGTCTACTTAGACCTTTCCAAAGCATTCGATAAGGTACCACATAAGAGATTGTTATCTAAGCTTGAGACGCTAGGATGTGTCAGGGGGAGTTTGCTGAAATGAATGGAGAGCTATTTAACAGATAGGGAAATGAGGACCAACATTAGAGGAACTTACTCATCGTGGCGGAAAGTTGAGAGTGGTGTGCCGCAGGGATCTGTGTTGGCACCTCTCATGTTCCTTATGTACGTGAATGACCTGCCGATAGGCATAAACTCCTACATGTCAATGTTTGCAGATGACGTAAACATTATGAGACAAATAACAAATAAAAGTAGTTGTGAGGAGCTGCAAGGGGATTTAGATAAAATATACGAATGGAGCACCAAGTGGAAAATGAAATTTAATATAAGTAAATGCCATGTGTTAAATATGGGAAGAAGTGTGAATAGACCAAATTGGGAGTACAGGATGGGAGATAATATAATTAGCAAGGCCGAAAAAGAAAAGGATTTAGGGTTGATTATACAAGATAATTTGTCGCCAGAGAAACATATTAACAAGCTCTTTAGCGGAATGTATGCAATGGCCGGGAATATGAAAGTTGCTCTGAAACTACTTGGATGAGACCATGGTAGCGAAAATTATGAAGAGTATGATTAGACCAAGATTGGAGTATGCAGCAGTGGTGTGGTCCCCGCATCTAAAGAAGCATATTCACAAGTTAGAAAGAATCCAGAGAGCAGTTACTAGATTGGTTCCAAGTCTCAGAGAGCTGCCATATGAAGGGAGGCTAGACAAATTAAATCTACCGAGTCTAAAAGAGAGGAGAGAGAGGGGAGACATGATAATGATGTACAAATGCACCCGGGGGCTGGAGAGGCTGGATAGGGAGGATATATTAATTATGGATACAGGAATAACTAGAGGCCACAGCTACAAAGTAAAAAGACCTACCTGCAAGAACGATATCAGGAAGTTTAGCTTCCCCTATAGATGTATTGACAAATGGAATGGGCTGGAGGAGGAGGTGGTAGGGGCAAGGAATATCCATATTTTCAAGAAAAAATTGGATAAAAAGTAGACTGAGAGACGGGACAACACGAGCTTAGCTCAACTCCTGTAAACTACAATTAGGTAAATACAATTAGGTAATTAGGTAAATACAACATGGCGGTTGGGCCGGCGCCCATTTAGTAGCCTACCGGTATTCAGCCGTATCTGTAAATACGAATGCGAGTCACTTCGAGCGAATTCCTGATAGAGAGGATACACAATCTAACCTAATTAACCTAACTTAACTTAACCTAACCTAACCTAACCTAAATGCGCCTCCGCTCGAAGTGTCCAGATACCGTAAATACTACCGCAACTATGAATCTTGTTTCTGAGACCTAGTATATTAACCTAACCAAACAACCCAACCTACCGACAGAGATGGGCAGGTGGAGTAGACTAAAAAGCTGGTGGACAGACCTCGGGAGACAGGTGAAAATGACGTGTGTACGAATCGGTGCCGTCTATAGGAAGGTATTGGGTATATTCCTGCGAAACGGCATGCATTATATCTCAAGAACTGGGCAGTGTTATAGCATATTTGTTGTTTGTACATATATATGTATTATGTATGTTGCTTCGTAGTATACTATAAATGGAAAATATAATTGGTAAATTAATAATTAGAGGGTATCTGTGGACTCACTTTTACAATTTCCCAGCTCAGCTGGTGGGCGACGAGTGGAAGTGAGTCGAGTTGTATACTGCTATTCTATTGGTCAATAAACTGGGTGTGACGTCACGAGCGATGATGGTATATGAATGGTTGTTGTGGGAGTAAGTCACTGTCTAGACGGTGACGTCACATATTCTCGCAACATTTTAACGGGTGTAGAAATACACGTCAGTCCATATAATGAGCCTCTTTTGTTTCTCAATCCCTCTACGACGTCACATTGATTCATTTATTATCCTTGGTGTTTATAATCTCTCGGATTCGGGCCAGTCGGCCATATTTGAAATGGTGGAACTGTTGTTCAATGAATAGTGAAGTGTTTTTGCTTTATGAAAACACCTACAACATCTTCTATTTAACGGGATTACCAACGGAGCTTCCAGCGGCATTGTGTTAATTTGGCTGCAGACCATTATTGTCCAGTACACCAAGGGTAAGGGTTTTATACCGTCGTTATTTGGGTCCAAGCCTAGGCTACGATTACCACAGAATATTTAATGAATATCTTCAATACAGACTTATTTCCTTCACTTACCTCGTCAATAATAACCCATATAGGTGGAGAGGCCCTGAATTATATCAAAGAAAAAGTGATGTTGAAACATTATCTGCAATTTAGCCATGTTGATTAACTCTTAGCCCACTTAACCCCATCAGACTCATATGACGCAGAGCTTGGCAGATTAGCAATAAGAAATAGAGTTCTTTCACTCTTATAATTACCTCTTTTGGCGACCGTCAATCTTTTATGAATTAAATACCAAACCAGCGGGGGTGTGGGGGCGGCAGCCCCCACCTAATATACTAGGTTAGGTTAGGTAAGGTTGTTAGGTTACGCTAATATTACCCCTTATTTTCGTCTTTTACCCCTCAATTTCCCTGTACTTCATAGCCCTCCCCACTATCGGGGCCGTATCTTAAGATCGTAATTGTTTAATCGAAGTCCTCTTTTTCTAGTTATTAAAAACGTATTCTATGGTGTATTATATGATATATAGAAGCAATAGAACTGTTCAAATTACCTGGGAAGTGTATATTAAACAAAATACAAAACTTTGAATAATGAGGTAAGAGATAGGCTATGTGTTTTTTATCACTTTCCAACCCAAGACCAGCGGGGGTCTGGGGGCAGCAGCCCCCAGGTTACCTTAGGTTAGGTTAAGTTAGGTTAGGTTAGGTTAGGGTAATGACCAGCTATGTAAATACAGTAGTGAACATTTGGTTCAGTCTGTGCTCAAAAATCCATTTTCTTTAGGAGGAGGCCATACACTAAACAATTACCGTGATGTTGAAACATTATCTGCAATTTAGCCATGTTGATTAACTCTTAGCCCACTTAACCCCTTCAGACTCATATGACGCAGAGGTTGGCAGATTAGCAATAAGAAATAGAGTTCTCTCACTCTTATAATTAACTCTTGCCGACCGTCAATCTTTTATGAATTAGGCTAAATACCAAACCAGCGGGGGTGTGGGGGCGGCAGCCCCCACCTAATATACTAGGTTAGGTTAGGTAAGGTTGTTAGGTTACGCTAATATTACCCCTTATTTTCGTCTTTTACCCCTCAATTTCCCTGTACTTCATAGCCATCCCCACTATCGGGGGCCGTATCTTAAGATTGTTGGATAATGGGGACAACTTTTTTTCCGGAGATTCTAATTAATGACAACCACTGTATAATGATGAAAACTAGCTAAAACCCCCCAAAAAAATAACGAAATAAAAGTTGGCCAGGTTCCTGGATATGTTCCTTAATTTGCATGAACAAATTGTAATAGGCCTATATAAACCTAATAAATCATATAAATAACAAATCCACAAAAATACAATCATTGAAAATAGCTGTGGTCCGTCTCCTTAATATTGACCGAAAAAACGCCCATTCTAATAAATCTCAGAGCTCTTTCGGACAGTCACAGTTTACAAACGCCTTCTTTATGCAGTGTAATAAATATTTACCCCCTGCTGGCAACATAGATGACGATTTCAATAATTCATGGGGGGGGGGGGGTGAGGGGGGCCTCAACCTATCGTGTATCCAACATTGGCATTATAACTAAGACCATGAATAGGGCCTACACTCATTTCTCAAAATCTGGAGGAAAAAACATAACAAATAAGGGTGCGAGCCTATTCCCTATAATAAGGGTGCGAGCCTATTCCCTATAATTACTAATATATCCGTTCATCTTGGGACGATATCGCTACTAATATACTAATATACTAATTAGTATTGATAAATAGAAACGGTTTGAATATCAAGACGCAAATTACACAGTGCACTAATGACATTATAATACACGTTGTGTGAAACATATACACCGCTGATGTTAAATTAACCGGGTGTAAGATTAAGCGGGTGTAATGACGACATGTTGGCCGAGGGCTGGAATGACGTCATCGCTGAGGCCCGCCTTGGCTGATGACGTCACGATAATCAACAACCAATCACAAGCAAGGATACACAACGTCTTGGCTTGGTTAATCAAGATGGCTATATTCTAGTTAATCTCTGTGTTTCAACCCCTCTCTTTCCCTGATATATTTCATACCCTCCCCAGCTATCGGGGTTTAGTATTGTTGAGGTAAGTGAAGAAAATAACTAAGAGATATGAGGATATAAATAAGGATCCTTAGTTAATGGGCAAACAAAATACGGTGACTACCGCTACATAGGATCTTACCAGGTATTGACAACCATGTTACCACAAAATTCCATTTTAGTACCATATATTTTTATTAGGTTTTGCCGAGGCTTAAAATACATTTTCATATTATGTTTAGAGCATATAAAATCCATATTTGTTTTCAAATATTGCAAAATAATTGGTGACCAACTTATTTAGTTATACTCAAATTTCTAATATCAGTTTTGGGTTCTTATCATCATATGCTTCATTGCTATATAATTTTTATCCTCGGGAAAACAAAAATATTCTTGGGATTTTTTTTTGGGGGTCATTAGGCCTAACCTAACCAAAAAACCTAACCTAACCTAACCTAATAGCCCCCAAATACATTTAGGTTAGGTTTTTTGGGGTAGGATGTAGTGACCGGGCGTACCGCCATCTTTGTTTACATTACGCATAGTGGCGTCGGACCTTTCCCATCATGTTCCCGTCTATTTTAACCTAACCTAACCTAGTATTCATGTAGTTGTTGTTGTTCCCTAAGCTGCCTGGCCGAACAGCCCCGAGTCCCTGAGAAAGGCCATGGCCACGATCGGGCTTTCCCACAGAGCTCTCATTGAGTGTAGATTGTGTTGTTGGCGTAAGTGGTTGTGTGAAATGCAGTCTTCTATGATGTGTTTAATGGTATGGGGTGCTGTGTTACATCCCGGGCAGGCGTCGACAACGGAGTCATCCAGTCTCTTCTGATAGCTCAGGAGAGCTGGATGGTGTCCGCATCTCAGCCTGGCCAGGTGGACTCTGTCCTCGCGAGGAAGGGAGGATCGGAAGGATGGATTTCGGGAGGACGTGCATGCAGCTGCGTGTTGTGAGTGAGTGGATGGATCGGTGAGAGATATGAGTATGGATGTGCTTCTGGAAGTTGGTTCGGGGTGGGCAGGGAGGGAGAGAGGACAATAATTGTGTGTGATACCGTGTGCTGGTGTTGTTTTGATATTTCTTGGTGTCTGTGGGTGTGTTGCCTTGTAGTTTAGTGGGTGGTCTTGGTTCGTGGAGGCTGCTGCCAGGAATTGAGTGCCTCTCATGTCCAGATGGTCTTTGACTTTTGAGGATTTTGGTTTTTTGATGTAGGTGATCTGTGGGTGAAGTGGCCGAAGACAAAATCAACGACCAGTGGAGGAAAACCGGATGCTGGCCGCGGGGAGCAGTTTCGGGAGCCAAACCGTCACAACCATCCCCTGCCCCCTCTCTGGGGGCACGGGTCCTTGGAGCGGCTTCGGTCGCGCCGGGAATTTCCACTAGGTAAGGTAGATCAAGAACCAAGAAATTTACTATGGCAAGTGCTGTGATGTTAGCGGTTGTATCACCTCTTCATTTACATTACGCTTGCAGTTACGACCATTTTTTTTCTCCGAAATTGAGGCATGAATCATCAAAATACCCTTCCTTAACACTTCCGCTGTGGGCATATTCCGCTATAATAGGGCTCATTCAGGCACTCCTGATTGATTAAGCAAGTGTCTGAATGAAATGTATTCAGCCAAAAACTAGAAGATAAAGCTTCGAAATGACACCAAAACAAGCTTTGTAGCGCGCGGGGTTCACCAGCAGCGCTACCATAGACATTTGCTAAGTACTGTACTGAGTAATTATCACTAATGTCTCACTACATTTGCCTTTGGCAGTGCTGTATGTCTAGCGAGAGTATGGCTCATACTCCTCAGTGTACCGACCGGCTGGCTGGAGAGAGGATGGATGGCCTGCCGCGCTCCCCGCTCACTTGCTTTCGATTCTACAGGCTTTAACCCTTAACCCGGGAATGGCGAGTGAGGGGGTAATGAACTAGCTCCCCATGGGCGAGCATATGGGCTCCATTCAGGCCTATAATGGTAATTTTATGATAAATATCGTTATTACCTATTATATGAGCCTATTTTACCTTCACTATGAAGATAGTAACCTGTAACAACAATCAAACAAGTGAAAATATATTTTTTTTGGTCAAAATCGCGAATATAGATGGACCAGCCCATTCATGAATTTTGGAGAAAATTGAGGCAACCCCTCCCTCCACGAGGCCTCAAGCCACACTGAGCCTACTCATACACACACTCGCTTGTGTAACACCTGCTAGGCACGTAAGCACATCCCCCACACAGTTTGCTAATGTTAGCATAAAAATATACCAACAAGTTAGGGGACAACAGGGAAAATAGGTGATAATTGAAGGGGGAGGGGAAAGGGAGGAAGGAGGAGTGATATGAGGTATAGGGATTTTTTTTTTTTTTTTTTAGTGCTGTTTAAATGGTATTGTTAGGCCTCCCTCTTAAGGGGAGCGTCCGGTATTTACTCCAGAACGTGTCAGTGGATTTTGTCTGTATTTCATAATATTTGGTACACGTATAGGGGACCTAAAAACTAAGAAATTTCAAAAAATTTAATTCTCTAGGACAATTATTTTTTGAGTTAGGTGAGAATTAGTGTGTAAATTTATGACTTTGTTTAAAATCAAAATCTCATTTAAATGTTGTTGTTTAATTGTTTCAATGCATTGGGGGTACGGTACTAACAATAGGTGTAGTTTCAATTGTCCGTGTTTACTTTTTCCATTTTGTATCTAATTGTAGAATGAGGGCATTTAAAATTAGGTGACAAATGTCTCGGGGTGGTGTGTCGAAATGGGAAATAAATAAAAAAAAAAAGGGCAACGTAGAGTTGTAGATAATTTCATGCCCTTTCCAATGACACCCGAATCATTGTTGTAGCATGTTTGGTTACGTCAGAATAGCGCCGACGAGTGAACTTTCTTACGTGAGGTACTAAGGCGGGAGAGCGGTGGCAAACCAGCCAGCCAGCCGCACCCTACCTGTCACGCGGAAAGCAGCACACTGTTCTTTCTCCACCACCACCACCACACCCTCGGTGTTACCAGGATAGAGATAGCAGATACTGCTAGGGAAAATATCTACGAACGTCATATTTTCACCAAAAATTCATGGTTTTCGTTTTTTTTTTTTTTGCAGATCCGAAACCCATAATGCATTTTCTACGCGTCTGCGCGACCCGCAAAAGTTTGAAACTAGCCCAGAAATATGCTTCCAGATGGAATATTGCCTCAGGATTTTAACTGAAGACAGAGGGATGGGTGATGATGCCATATATCGGGTTGTGCAATATTGCCGTTTTGAGCACTTTTCCGACTCAAACCGGACGCTCTCCTTAACCCTCCAGCCCCGGCTATGTATTATATATATTCCTCGAAACCCGGGTGTTTTGGCCGAAAAATGTCTAGGCTAGGCTACCGTATATTTGTTAATCAGACTGCTTCCCGCATTCCCGCACATCCCCAAGCGTAGCTGTGTTATTTACCTGTAGAATGGCATTAAGTAGAGCTCTCTAAGTCAACTGGTTGAGTTGTGATGATGATTTCATTGGAGATAACTTTATGGCCAAAACAGCCACTTTACACTACTTTTCGATACTTAACAACAACATACAGGCACACACGAACAAGCGACGCTCTCCTTCTTGTATTTACCTAATTGTATTTACCTAATTGTAGTTTACAGGAGTTGAGCTAAGCTCGTGTTGTCCCGTCTCTCAGTCTACTTTTTATCCAATTTTTTCTTGAAAATATGGATGTTCCTTGCCCCTACCACCTCCTCCTCCAGCCCATTCCATTTATCAATACATCTATAGGGGAAGCTAAACTTCCTGATATCGTTCTTGCAGGTAGGTCTTTTTACTTTGTAGCTGTGGCCTCTAGTTATTCCTGTATCCATAATTAATATATCCTCCCTATCCAGCCTCTCCAGCCCCCGGGTACATTTGTACATCATTATCATGTCTCCCCTCTCTCTCCTCTCTTTTAGACTCGGTAGATTTAATTTGTCTAGCCTCCCTTCATATGGCAGTTCTCTGAGACTTGGAACCAATCTAGTGACTGCTCTCTGGATTCTTTCTAACTTGTGAATATGCTTCTTTAGATGCGGGGACCACACCACTGCTGCATACTCCAATCTTGGTCTAATCATACTCTTCATAATTTTTGCTACCATGGTCTCATCCAAATAGTTCAGAGCAACTTTCATATTCCCGGCCATTGCATACATTCCGCTAAAGAGCTTGTTAATATGTTTCTCTGGCGACAAATTATCTTGTATAATCAACCCTAAATCTTTTTCTTTTTCGGCCTTGCTAATTTTATTATCTCCCATCCTGTACTCCCAATTTGGTCTATTCACACTTCTTCCCATATTTAACACATGACATTTACTTATATTAAATTTCATTTTCCACTTGGTGCTCCATTCGTATATTTTATCTAAATCCCCTTGCAGCTCCTCGCAACTACTTTTATTTGTTATTTGTCTCATAATTTTTACGTCATCTGCAAACATTGACATGTAAGAGTTTATGCCTATCGGCAGGTCATTCACGTACATAAGGAACATGAGAGGTGCCAACACAGATCCCTGCGGCACACCACTCTCAACTTTCCGCCACGATGAGTAAGTTCCTCTAATGTTGGTCCTCATTTCCCTATCTGTTAAATAGCTCTCCATCCATTTCAGCAAACTCCCCCTGACACATCCTAGCGTCTCAAGCTTAGATAACAATCTCTTATGTGGTACCTTATCGAATGCTTTGGAAAGGTCTAAGTAGACGCAGTCCACCCATCCGCCTCTTTCTTGGAGTACATCTATCACCCTACTGTAATAACATAGCAAACTGGTAACACAAGATGTCCCTTCTCTGAATCCAAATTGCTTTGGGGTTATTATTTTCTTTCTCTCCAACATTTTCATCCATCTCTTCCTAATTAGCTTTTCACAAATCTTGCATACAATACTAGTAAGTGAAACTGGTCTATAGTTTAGAGGGTCCTCAGGGTTTCCATTCTTGTATATCGGAATGATATTAGCTCTTTTCCATTCAACAGGAACCTGTCCTTTATCTAAGGAAGCTTGAATTATGTCCCTCACTGGCTCCACTAATTGCTCTGCACACTCCTTTGGCCGGAGATGCGGGGCGTCGGTCCAGCCGGCTGTTGTTTACATGCGTCGGACCGACGCCTCGCACACGAAGCTCACAGGCTTTCAACCACTGGGCGTTCAAGAGCCCTTCCGGGTACCTGTTATATGCTTTTTTATGGGCGTTCAAGAGCCCTTCCGTGGTGAGAGGGTTAAGAGCTTTGCCGCCGCCCAGTAAAACCTCTTAAGAGCTTTGCTGCCGTTTACGGGTTAAAGAGCGGCGCCCGGCTATAGCCGGGCGCCAATTTGCAGCAAGTTAGGAGCATTATTAAGTCATTTAACCCTTCCTCCCCGGGCTGTCTTAGCTAATGACGGTCGCCCCTACCCGGGCGATATGGCCGAAAAATGTCTAGGCCTAGGCTACCGTATTTATGTTTATTTTCACTGCTAGAACTTTCCCACTCATCTATAATCGTAGTGCGGTTTTCAATCTGTGTTTTGGCATTGAGTAGAGCTCTGTAAGTCAACTGGTTCAGTTGTGATGACGATTTCAGTGGAGCCAATATGGGGGCTTTTTAGACACTAATTTCGTCATGACGTCAGAACAATAACATTGAGGAGTCTTCTCCTTCTTGTTTTCGGAGGTGCGGTGACGAACGCTGGGGTTTGTTGACATACTTCGTACGCACGGCGTTCGGACCAAGCTTAATTAGGCTATTAAGCTCATGCCTTAGATAAGGCATACCGGGTAGCGGCCCTTCTTTCGTGCTGTCCTTACCTAAGGCAGCCCGGGTAGGAAGGGTTAAAGGGTTAAAATAGAGTGCAAATGGCCAGGAGCCAGACATGGGCATGATTATAAAAAATTATTATGATTTAATTTTGATTATCATCCGGAATAATTTTTGATTATGATTAGATTATGATTACTCGTTTTTTCCTTTTTATGATTATGATTATTTCGCTTTATGTATTTTTGATTATGATTAGATTTTTTCTATTATTGCTTGATTATGATTAGATTATGATTATAATCACATTTTATTGTGATTACTTGTACACAGTAATGATTATTATTAAGGTCATTTTTGTGTTCAGTTATACATTAGTCAACAGTGTTTTGTATTGCAATTGACACTAGCTTAAAGGAAACCACATCTAATTGGTGCATTTTGCTTCTTTATATTTGAGTAATATAAATAACTACACTGTATTTAAATCACTTACAAACTATTGTTATAAACCACATCTAATTGGTGCATTTTGCTTCTTTATATTTGAGTAATATAAATAACTACACTGTATTTAAATCACTTACAAACTATTGTTATAAACCACATCTAATTGGTGCATTTGGCTTCTTTATATTTGAGTAATATAAATAACTACACTGTATTTAAATCACTTACAAACTATTGTTATAAACCACATCTAATTGGTGCATTTGGCTTCTTTATATTTGAGTAATATAAATAACTACACTGTATTTAAATCACTTACAAACTATTGTTATATATATATATATATCAAGGGAGACAAACATGTACAAACATGTTAGTTAGTGTCATGCTTTGCAAACATGCTTGGACCTGGAACATATATATATGAAATTGGCTAATTTATTTAGGAGAAATAGAATTGCTACATGGAAAATACAATGAAATAATCACAATTTAATCATTGATTATTATGAAGAAAAATATGATTATGATTTGATTATGATTAAAGCTGCAGCTTCATATTTGATTATGATTAAAGCTGCAGCTTCATATTTGATTATGATTAAAGCTGCAGCTTCATATTTGATTATGATTAAAGCTGCAGCTTCATATTTGATTATGATTAAAGCTGCAGCTTCATATTTGATTATGATTAAAGCTGCAGCTTCATATTTGATTATGATTAAAGCTGCAGCTTCATATTTGATTATGATTAAAGCTGCAGCTTCATATTTTATGATTAAAGCTGCAGCTTCATATTTGATTATGATTAAAGCTGCAGCTTCATATTTGATTATGATTTAATTATGATTATACCTGTTGCTTAACTTTTGATTATGATTTTTTTTATTAATAATCATAATCATGCCCATGTCTGCCGGGAGCGCAGCGGACCACACGTCCGACTCCCAGAGCCTACTGCCCACTGACTCACCCTCCCTGTGTTCTCGAGAGGCCGGCAGTGTAGCCAGTAGTGAGCGTAGCTGGAAAAAATATGCCGCTATAACGCTAAACTCCCATGTTGGTGGTACCACTGTCTGAGAACGACGAGTGCTACGTAGCTCGTTCTGGTCTCATTTTGAAGCTTTTAGCGCCTAGTTTTTTTGCTGAATACATTTCTTTTCATGCAGATACTTGATTTATCATTCAGGAGGGCCTGAATATGCCCAAAATAGTCCAGAACCCCCCGCTAGACGAGGGTTAAAAGACTGTAAATTGCCATGTCGTTCCGGAACGTCTCCGGCAGCCAATGGGTTAATCTAACTTATCCTAGTACGGTACTGTGCAGTATTATTAATGGTGGCTGCTGCTGCCACACCCCTGCTGAATAGCCCATTACTGGAAGAACCAATGTAAGTCTGTTAATACAAAATTGCAAAAGACTACTTCCGCGGATTCTCCCAAGTTCAGGCTCGGAAGTGTGAATGTTGGCACAGTGAGGAGAAAAACTGGTGAGATTGCGGAAATGTTAGAGAAACGCAAAGTGGATGCATGTTGTGCCTAGGAGACTTGGTGGTGGTGGTGGGGGGGTGGTCGTTCAAATCTTTAGGCCATCTATTTTTTCTAGCGTGAATTTAATAGGTGGTGTTGTTAACATACTTTATCATGTGTTTCAGGTCAACCTGCGTTTGATCTTGGAGAGTGGGAAGCTTCAGTCCCAGCGAGTCAGCGGGGGACATAGCCCAACTTATCTTTGATAACTGGCCGGAGGGTAAGTTGCACTCATTTACTTTGTAAAGTTAGTTAGTTCAGATATTTTACTCCCTTTAGTTGTTGTTCCCCAGGCTGTCTGGCCGAACAGCCCCAAGGTCTCGAGCAAGGCCAAGGCCATAAACGAGCGCCCCCACAAAACCCTCCCTGCTTACCACTAACAAAGCCCGGGTGACCGAAGCCACTCCAAGGCAGGGAGCTAAGGAGGGTGCAGAAACGCCCGGGAAACCAAAGCCCCACCCAAGGCCCTGTGCCTCTCAGCAATTATGAAGGGAAAGTTGAGGGGCAAGGGAAAAATGTGACGCTTTGGCTCCCAATCTGCCAACTTCTAGGTTGGCAGTAGGGAGGTCAAACTACGGAAAAGATGTTGTCACTTGAGATCTAGAAGATATAAAGTAAAAGGAACAGTCAGAGTAAGCTATGGGTATGACAGAGATCGCTCAGCTCTCACTCTGATAGACCAGCCCATCACCACGGGGCCGATTGTAACATCTACTACCTGCCAAGCGGGCATATTTACCCTAAACGAGCTTCATTCCATGCTCTTTTTCATGCATAAAGAAGAGCCAGAGACTGGATGACTCCGTCGTCAACACCTGCCCGGGTTGTAACACAGCACCCCATACCATTAAACACATCATAGAAGACTGCATTTCACATAACCACTTACGCCAACAACACAATTTACACTCTTTGAGAGCTCTGGGGGAAAGCCCGACCGTGGCCATGGCCTTCCTTAAGACCTTATTAGCGGGCTAGGCGGTCTAGCGGACCGTAGCGCCCAGCGGGGTATTTTTACCCTAAATAGGGTTGTTTACGTGATCATTTTCATGCCTAAATAAGACCCAGAGCGTAAAGCAAGTATCGATCCCTGAAAGGGCGTAAACAGAGCTTTCCAATGACACCCGAACCATCCTTGTACGACCGCTGGTTCTTTGCAACGATCGTGCAACACGAGTGCAAAAACCATGTAATTAGGTACTTTCCCTACATAATTCCCTGTGTAGGCGAGTGAAGGGTGGGAGCCACCTCAGTTGGTCCACCGCGGTGGTCGTGAGTGGTCATAGAGTTGCTAGGCTCCTCACACCGCTCAGCTCTCTCTCTCAGCAACATTACGTGCTGAAAATGGCGCACGACATAAGTTGTGAACCGCCACTTAGTCCAAATTTATTTCACACGACATAAGTTACGCGCCGATAGTTAGGGGTTAAGGACTCGGGGCTGTTCGGCCAGGCAGCTTAGGGAACAACAACAACAACAACAACAACAATTATGTATCCGTGAAAGGGCGATAATAGAGCTTTCCAATGACACCTGAATCATCCTTGTACGACCACGGGCTATCCTGTAGCGATCGCGCAACGAGAGGTGAAAAACCCTAAAATTATTGTAATTTCCCCAGTTTTTCCCTGGTCTCGCGAGGCCGTGGGTGTGGAATGTTGCAGTGGGGGGCTCAGTCGCGGCTCTGTGGTTGGGCCGAACGGTCAGAGCCCGCCTATCGTCCTCCCAACGCGTGGACTCTCTCAGAGCCAATAATGTGCTCAAAATGCCGCCTGTCATATGACGGGTACCGCCAGATTGTCCATTATTCTCTAGCCCATCATATGACGGGTACCGCCAGTTAGGTGTTAAAGATCAAGTGCTCCACACGAAGTGCAGTTTTGGTCTCACGTCCTAATGGCGGCGCTCCAGGCAGCCCTGCTCAGAGCTGCCTCACTTGTCAGGCTTTTATATATATAACTGCACATAAGAAAATATCAGACCTTAATTGACGGAATAAAAGCTTGTGTGACACCGATTTTAGCAAATTGGGCTCTATCTATCTATCTATCTATTGCCTGACGCCGTGATCCCCGAAGGGGTGGCCACGAACGAAGCACCCCCATGCACCTGTCCCCAGTCAGTCGACGCCCCTCCCCCCAACCAGCACCACCTTCGTTCATGTACTTCCTCACTCCATCCTTCCACCTCTCATTCGGTCTACCTCTCCCTCTCTGTCCCTCCACCTCGCTCTCGTACACCCTCTTAGTCATTCTCTCGCTTTCCATACGTTCTATATGGCCGAACCATCTCAAGTTGTTCCTTTTCACACTTTCCAGCACATCTACCTCCACACCACACCTCCTTCTTACTTCCTCATTAGTCTGTCTATCCCTCCATGTAACTCCTTAAGTAATTCATTTCCACTGCTCTCACTCTTGGTCTGAGTCTCTCAACCAACGTCCATGCTTCGCTTCCGTAAGTCAGTGTCGGGATTACCACACTGTCATGCAAGGACTTCTTCACTTCCATACTGACCACCCTCTTTCTTGTTACTGCTTTTAGCGGTCCTACAACCCTCTTCCCCTGTTCTACCCTCTCCCGCACTTCTTCATCCATAGTCCCATCTTTACGCAACACACTGCCCAGATACTTAAAAGAGTATCTCCATAGCCTGACCGTTCAGCTTCACCTCACACTCTGTGACTTCACCCCTTTCGAAGACCATAACTTTGCTCTTCCCCGCATTTACCTTCAAATTCCGTTTTTCGCACACTGTTCCAAACTCATTTACCAGACCCTGCAACTCCCATTCATTATCACTCATCAGAAATGTATCATCCGCAAACAGCAGTATAGGTAGCTTCCACTCAATTCCCTCCTTTTTCAGCGATACACCAACATCCACTGCTCTTGATAGTATTTCTTTCATGACTCCATCCATATATACAGTAAACAACCACGGGGACATCACACACCCCTGTTTCAAACCAACATTCAGGTCAAAGAACTCGCTCTGCTCACTCTCCACACGTACTGCCGCCTTTGCACCCTCATACATGCTCTTCACTGCTTTCAGCAACTTGCCCTCTACTCCGTATATTCTACGGTAAGTACTTTCCACAAACCTTCTCTATCTACTCTGTCATAGGCCTTCTCCAAGTCCATAAAGGCAACATACACCTTTTGTTTCTTCTCCAGATATTTCTCCACAACACAATTTAGGGTAAAAATCTGATCTACACATCCTCTTCCCTTCCTAAAACCTCCCTGCTCGTCACCTATCCATTTCTCCGTTCTCACTCTCACTCTCTCAATCACCACCCTACTGTATACCTTCCCTACTACGCTTAGAAGACATATTCCTCAGTGGTTACCACACACTCCTCTTTCCCCTTTGCCCTTATATATGGGGACTATTATGCCAGTCTTCCATTCATCGTGTGCACTCCCCTTCTCCCATGCTAGTTTGCACATTTTCCATACCCATTCTATCACTATCTCACCACCATACCTCAACATTTCGCCACACACTCCATCTGCTCCTGGTGCTTTCCCCAACTTCACTCTTTTCATGGCTTCCCACACTTCTGACCTCCTGATCCCCGCCTCCTCCTCCACTACTTCTCTTCTTCTCCCTCCCATACCATATCCAGCTATGTTTGCTGGCTCTTCATTCCTTACATTTAGCAACTCACTGAAGTACCGGTACTCCCTCCATCTTTCAACTCTCTCTTGCTTCTCGGCTAGCATTCTCCCATTCTTATCTTTCACACCCTTACTGTTTCCCTTGCTACCTTCCCTAACTTTCTTGACTTCTTTCCAGAACAGTTTCTTACTCTCCCTCCATTTTACACTCAGATTCCTTCCAAATTCCTCATCTACTCTTCTCTTACTTTCCTTCACTACTCTCTTCACCACCCTCTTACTCTCCACGTACCTCGCTCGTTTCTGTCTCTCGAAATCTTCATTCCCTCTACTACCCAACCACTCTCTATATGCTTTCTTCTTTTCTTCCACAGCTATTCTTACCTCTTCTGTCCACCATGCTGTACCTTTCACTCCCCTCCCTCTTCTCCTCACTCCACACACCTCCTCACGTGCTGCACAGATCTCATCCTTAAACACCTTGCTCATCTCCTCCACTTCCTCCATAACTTCCAGGTCGAACCCACCTAGCCGTCTTTCCACTGCTCTCCTGTACTCCTCCCTGACTTCCTCCCCCTGCAACCTCTCCACCCTCCAGCTCACCCACTTCTTTTGTATCCTAACCTTAGGTACCACTACATAATGATCAGACAGACCCCCTCCAATACCCCTATACACCCTAGCATCCATCACAGATTTCATCATTCGTTCATCCACACATACATAATCAATCAATGACTTTCGTTCCACCACTGTCTTATCCTTCATCGTCAATATCCGTTTCCACGTGTACCTGTGGATCATTCTGTGTCGGAAGACGGTGTTGGCTATCCACAACCTCCTCCCCACACATACGTCCACAAGTGCACTGCCATTCCCATTCACCTCTGATGGTACCCCCCACCCTCCCACCACTCCCTCAACTTTCCTATCACCCACCTTACCATTCATATCGCCAATCAGAAATATTCTTTCGTTCTTGTCAAACTTCTCCAGGCACGCCTCCACATTCATCCAGAACTCCTCTTTCTTTCTTTCAAGTATATCCTCTGTCGGGGCATACACGCATACAATCACCCACGTTTGTATTCCTACTTTCATTCTCACCCACACAATCCTTGAACCCACAGACCCATACTCTCTTACACATTCCTTCCATTTGCTACTTACAAACAAACATGCACCTTCTCTCGCTGTTCCTTCACTCACTCCAGCACACACACCCATTCCACACTCCCACTCTCTCACATCTGAACCTTTCCAGTTGGTCTGTCATTCCACATACATCCAGCCTGGCATTCACTAACACTTCCAGAACCTCTCTCTTTTGTGCAATCATTCATGCCACTAACATTCCACGTAGCCATTCTCAGAATGTCCGAAGGAATGTCCTTAGTCGGTCGTGGTTCGTCAACGTAGGTTCCGTCCGCATCCGAGGCTGTTCGTTCGTTTTTCTTTGCTTAGATATTTTTTCCGGGTGGGGGTCGCAAGCCCACCGACCCAACCTCTTTAGTCGCCTCTTACGACACGCAGAAGGCACGTGGGGCATATTCTATTCCCTAACCCCCAGGGGGGGGGGTTATACCTGTGTTCAATTCCCTAGCATAATTTTTTTTGTTTACACACTTTGCTGGTGTATTGTAGAATCTTGTAAGTCCCATTTAAGTGGTCTGAGATGGCGCCCAGCTCGGGTTGTGGAATATTTTCCACATACTATACTGCATTGCAAGTTGTACATGTCTCTAGGTGATTGTTGTTTTGAGGATTGACTTTTTGCTACCATTTCCCACCTTTCTCTTAATCGTTTGTATTCACTTGTGCTATAATGCCAAATTTTCTTGACAACTTTTCATCAGAATAATGTGTTTTTACCCTGACAATACTGTACTGTACTGTGCAACTTGAGCTGATTCACAAACATGGTGCGTGTTGTTTCAATGTTTTTATCATTACTAGGACAATCTATCTATTGCCAGACGCCTTACTGCCCTTAATGAGGGTGGCCATACACAGAAGGCCCCCAAGTGGACCTATCCCCTGATAGAGTGGTAAATGAGTGGAACGCACTGCCCCAGTATGTAGTCGATTCCGAATCAATAAGGAAGTTTGAAAGTAATCTTGATAAAGCATGGGGAAGATAAGATTTGAAGTTTGATTATAAAGCAAAAATACAGAATAGTAAAAATTTTGCGTCTGCTACCGCTGCCGCCAACACCGTGAACGACCGCAGCAGTGCAGCTGAGCTGGAAACACAGGCCTAGTTTGCCTTTTTCCAGAGGATCTACTGTAAGAAACTGTAAGAAGAGGAACAACCCATGCCAGTTTACTGAAGGACTTACAGGATTGACCACTCAATTTAGGATCCGTCCGACCCCGATGCCCTCTTGTGTATCTTTTGAGCACTATTTTTCTACAGTGGTGATCAGCTAGTCCATCCAATAACCTGCTTCAACCTTATGTAAGCAGTACCGATTTGTATCAGGTTTATTCCCCTAGATAGGTTGCCGACCAAGGCTGATGAGTCCCATCCACCCAGATTTTTATAAGGTTGTCTCCCCTAGATGGGCTGCCGACTAAGGCTAACGAGTCCCATCCACCCTAGGACAATACAGTACAATATTTAGTACTGTATTGTCCTAGGGTGGATGGGACTCGTTGCAATATTTTGTACTGTATTGTCCTAGGGTGGATGGGACTCGTTGCAATATTTAGTACTGTATTGTCCTAGGGTGGATGGGACTCGTTGCAATATTTTGTACTGTATTGTCCTAGGGTGGATGGGACTCGTTGCAATATTTAGTACTGTATTGTCCTAGGGTGGATGGGACTCGTTGCAATATTTAGTACTGTATTGTCCTAGGGTGGATGGGACTCGTTGCAATATTTTGTACTGTATTGTCCTAGGGTGGATGGGACTCGTTGCAATATTTAGTACTGTATTGTCCTAGGGTGGATGGGACTCGTTGCAATATTTAGTACTGTATTGTCCTAGGGTGGATGGGACTCGTTGCAATATTTAGTACGGTACTGTATTGTCCTAGGGTGGATGGGACTCGTTGCAATATTTAGTACTGTATTGTCCTAGGGTGGATGGGACTCGTTGCAATATTTTGTACTGTATTGTCCTAGGGTGGATGGGACTCGTTGCAATATTTTGTACTGTATTGTCCTAGGGTGGATGGGACTCGTTGCAATATTTAGTACTGTATTGTCCTAGGGTGGATGGGACTCGTTGCAATATTTTGTACTGTATTGTCCTAGGGTGGATGGGACTCGTTGCAATATTTTGTACTGTATTGTCCTAGGGTGGATGGGACTCGTTGCAATATTTAGTACTGTATTGTCCTAGGGTGGATGGGACTCGTTGCAATATTTTGTACTGTATTGTCCTAGGGTGGATGGGACTCGTTGCAATATTTTGTGTTGGGCGGGTGCCCAACCCCGAAAAGGGTTGAAATAGGGGAGCTATCCCCCCGCCAAAGGCGGCTTTCTAGGGCCTTTCCTAGCTGATGCTGAGAGGATTGGGTTCTAGTCATGTGGTGATGGGCTGGTCTATCAGAGTGAGAACTGAGCGATCTCTGCCATACCCATAGCTTACTCTGACTGTTCCTTTTACTTATATATTTTCTAGATCTCAAGTGACGGCGTCTCTTGCGTGGATTGACCTCCTAATCTACCAAGATTGGAAGCCAAAGTGTCACATCTTTCCTTTGCCCCTCAACTTTCTCTTCATAATTGCTGAGGGGCACAGGGCCCTGGGTGGGGCTTTGGTTTCCCGGGCGTTTCCGCACCCTCCTCAGCTCCCCGCCGTGGAGTGGCTTCGGTCACCCAGGCTTTATTGTGGTCGGCGCTCGGTTGTGGCCTTGGCCTTGCTCGGGGCCTTGGGGCTGTTCGGCCAGGCAGCTTGGGGAAAAACAAAAACAACAACAACAATATTTTGTTTTGTTTTTAATTTTTTTTAAAGTTTGATATCCATTGAGAGGTGTCTCCTCTTATTAGTTGGGGTGAGGCATAGTGTACTTCCTGGCAACCCTGTTCTGGTAGGCCTATTAGAAAATTGAGATCAGACTGAGGTACTGTACCTAATCCTGCATCTTCTAGATCTACCCCTTTATGCCTTTGCCCCTCAACTTTCTCTTCATAATTGCTGAGGGGCACAGGGCCCTGGGTGGGGCTTTGGTTTCACGGGCGTTTCCGCACCCTCCTCAGCTCCCCGCCATAGAGTGGCTTCGGTCACCCAGGCTTTATAGTGGTAGGCAGGGAGGGTTCTGTGTGGGTGCTCGGTTATGGCCTTGGCCTTGCTCGGTGCCTTGGGGCTGTTCGGCCAGGCAGCCTTGGGAACAGCAACAACAACAAAATTGAGCTGCTAGCCGTAGTCACCGCGGTGTATGTGTAATTTCTGGCAACCTAACTTATTATCCTTTCCGTTTACAGATGGTGGAGGGAGCTACGTCCACTGGAGGGGTTGTACAAGATGCCTTACCACCAGTACCAGACGCTGGGAGAAACTGGTGGCTCGCTCGGGCTGAGTTTACAGATGGTGGAGGGAGCTACGTCCACTGGAGGGGTTGTACAAGGTACCTTACCACCAGTACCAGACGCTGGGAGAAACTGGTGGCTCGCTCGGGCTGAGTTTTCTAATGGGTAAGTTACCGTGCCTTGCCTATTAACCCCTTCTGTACCGTCGATGTTTGTTTAATTTTATTCTCGCTATATTTAGAGGATTTTGTGCAGTTTAACCCATGGGATTCGAGGAGCCTCATATGATCCCGATCGCTGTTTCCGGGGCCATTTTCGTACAGTCAAGCTTCATAATTCAGTAGCTACTGATTGAGACCACCTAGAGTAGTCAATTTTTTTGCAAATTGTAGAACGTTTTGTTGTCTGTAGACTGCCGTTGAGATGACATCGCTACGACGTGTGGTTGCCGAGTTATGATTATTTTAGCAGCGATTTTTACCCGCACATTTTGCCTCATATGAGGCCTCCCGGATTCCTGCCAATATTTTTGTTTGCCTCATATGAGGCCTCCCGGATTCCGAGGGTTAAGAAGGATCTGTGGTGGTAAAAAGTTTGTTGTTGTTCCCCAAGCTGCCTGGCCGAACAGCCCCAAGGCCCCGAGCAAGGCCAAGGCCATAACCGGCGCTCCCACAGAACCCTCCCTGCCGACCACAACAAAGCCTGGGTGATCGAAGCCACTCTATGGCGGGGAGCTGAGGAGGGTGCGGAAACGTCCGGGAAACCAAAGCCCCACCCAGGGCCCTGTGCCCCTCAGCAATTATGAATAGAAAGTTGAGGGGCAAAGGAAAAATGTGACGCTTTGGCTTCCAATCTTGGTAGATTGGGACCTTGTGACTCACTTAGCTGTATAGAATCGGAGGGGGGCATTTTTAAACCCTCTCTTATCGCCCCATTAACTTGGCGATTATAAGACGTGTCTCCCCATTTAAGTGTCTATTTTTGCCTGACGAGCAGTAGCGAGCCTGTTATTTAATTGAAACCGGCCTTCAATCAGTACATTTTTTTATCGAAAATTGTACAAATTCAACTTGAAGGGGTAGTTATAAGATAGACAATGTGACGTATACAGACTAATAACACACATAAAAAAGCCACTCCAACAGCTTCCTCTCTCTCCAACACCCCTTCTCCCCTCTCTACACTCTTCAGAAAAATAACACATAACAAAGCCACACTCCAACAGCTTCCTCTCTCTCTCCAACACCCCTTCTCCCCTCTCTACACTCTTCAGAAAAATAACACATAACAAAGCCACCCCAACAGCTTCCTCTCTCTCCAACACCCCTTCTTCCCTCTCTACACTCTTCAGAAAAATAACACACAACAAAGCCACTCCAACAGGTTCCTCTCTCTCTCTCTCAAACACCTCTTCTCCCCTCTCTACACTTCAGAAAAATAACACATAACAAAGCCACTCCAACAGCTTCCTCTCTCTCCAACACCCCTTCTCCCCTCTCTACACTTCAGAAAAATAACACACATAACAAAGCCACTCCAACAACTTCCTCTCTCTCTCTCCAAGAGAACAATAGGAAAAGTAGAATGTAGATACGAGGTGCCGTTGTAAAGGCTTATCCCTCAATACCTTCACTTGATGTGTGGAGTATATACAGGTTATAGTATGACTGTAGGAGATGATCTTAGGTATAGGTAGCACCAACGAACTTGACAATAATCTTGATCCCTTAACCCTTTCAAGCTCCAATACGCGTTTCCGTTCTGTTTCTGGCTACTATTAGACGATTTTATTCAGATTAGTAACCGTATATGGAAGTCAAAGGGTTGGTTGAGATAGTATTTACCCTTTTCATACCCACAGATCTTTCCTAAGCTGCATAAAATCATCTAATGATAGCCAAAATAAATTGCTAAAACGTGTCAGAGCTACAAAGAGTTAACATCTTATAACTAATTGAATGAAAACAATCGGGCTGATGTTTCTGTCATTTGGGAAGATTCCACCAGGAAATTGGTGTGGATATTTACAGCCAGTTTGCTCTAGTCCCTTTTAAGTTACAGAGAGGTCAGAGATCAAGCCCGTTGTCAAGTTCGTTGGCACTACCTATAGGAAGCTTAGGGATATTGGGTTTAGTGGGAGATGTTTTTAGTGTAGGGAATGAACTAATAGGGATGTAGGGAAGAAGGGATCTGCCTCGTGTGGGTCAATAGGCCTGCAGATTTCCATTTTTCTTATATGTTCTTATGTCGTTACCTTCCTTTGGTACCAGAATAGATGCTATTAAATGTTAGTGACCCGAAGAAGCCATCTGCAAAGCGTTGCCAATAAAGTGCTCCTCCTCATATGGTGTTTATATTAAATTAAGATACTATTAACTTCTTGCCTACATCCGGTGAGAGAGAGAGAGAGAGGCTGTGTGTGAGAGAGTGTATATATATATATATATATATATATATATATATATATATATATACTGGTACATATATATACCGTATATATTATCCCACACAAGGCAGATCCCTCTCACACCCAACCCATCTCGTCCATATGTCTATTTAATATTTTCTTTAAGCTCTCTATCGTTCTTGGTTATACATATATTAATAGAACCTTACTACACTTTCAGAATCCGCGACTCCTCTCCGGCCCCCCACGAGATCAGCGCTTCTCTAGAACTGGGGCTATTTTGGACCTTGCGCTTCTCTGGATCTGAGCCCAGATACTCAAGGGATACTCCTCTGGAAACAGGAGGTCCAAACATCGATGACCCAAGAGTGGCCACAGTGGGGGCAGCAACACTACCAAGACACTAAGGATGGAATGAGGAGGTGATGCGACGATCGATGACACCCGACAGGAAGAAGATGCAAGGTGAAGATAACTCCATTGTTGTTGTTCCCCAAGCTGCCTGGCCGAACAGCCCCAAGACCCCGAGTAAGGCCAAAGCCATAAACGAGCGACCCCACAGAACCCTCCCTGCCGACCACAATAAAGCCTGGGTGACCGAAGCCACTCCATGGCGGGGGGCTGAGAGGGTGCGTAAAAGCCCGGGAAACCAAAGCCCCACCCAGGGCCCTGTGCCCCTCAGCAATTATGAAGAGAAAGTTGAGGGGCAAAGGAATAATGTGACGCTTTAGCTTCCAATCTTGGTAGATTGGGAGGTCAATCCACGGAAGAGACGCCGTCACTCGAGATCTAGAAAATATATAAGTAAAAGGAACAGTCAGAGTAAGCTATGGGTATGGCAGAGATCGCTCAGGTCTCACTCTGATAGACCAGCCCATCACCAGATAACTCCATTGCTCCTCAGGGTTGTGTCCTATCTCCAATTCTCTTCCTATTATTCATTAACAACCTTCTCAACTGCACCTCCTGCCTCATTCACTCATATGCTGACGACTCTACTTTACACTACTGTATTCAACTAGCCTTCCACAACACCATTCACAGCAGGAACTTCAAAACTCACGTAAGGAGGCCATAAAGCACCTATCTTCTGATGTTTCTAGTATCTCTAATTGGGGCAGAGAAAACCTTGTTACTTTCAATGCTTCCATCTGTCTACTCGTCGCCCCCTTCCAGAAAACTGTCTTACTCATCAACAACATACAAATTAACCCTTCATCTTCTTTTAATATTCTTGGTGTCTCTTTTTCTCCTGATCTCTCTTGGAAACATATTACCACTCTTGCTAAAATATCTTTCCAGAAGCTGGGAGCGCTCAACCGCCTCCAGGGGTTCTTTACCCTTGCGCAGCTTCTTGCTTTGTACTGGGGCACAGTGCGTCCATGTATTGAGTATTGTTCACACGTGTGGGGAGAATCCTCTCGCACAGCACTTCTAGACAAATCTAGTCTTACTATTAATAACTCACGTCCACTCATCAATTCTCTGCAGTCTCTCTTTTCACCACAATGTTGCATCTCACTCACTATTCTACCGCTCTTACAATATTCAGTGTTCCTCAGAGCTCTCTCGGTGTATACTAACCCTTCTTCGTAGAGCATGTAGCCATCTTGCAACACAATCTCATCCCTACTCTGTGCAACTCTCCAACCGAAATAGTGCAACGTTATTCTCGGTATTTCTTTTATCCAACAGCTGAGCTCTGGAACTCTTCTCCCAGAATTCGTCTTTCCCTCATCCTATCACTTAAATTGCTTCAAACTGTGTGTCCAGGCATTTTGGCTCGAACGTCCCTTGATCTTGGTCTTGTCACTCTTTCAACTCTGGGTCAAGGCACTCGTCACAAGAAGTTCTACCTTTTGTCTCCCTTGCTAACGTAAACAAAAAAACATCTACAGTAGATGTCAGCATTAGGAATTCATAACTATACTCTGTTTCTTTTCAACTGACGGTAAATTGCAAAGTTCCCATCAAGATTTCTCAGTTATTTTGACGATTTTGTAGTGAAATGTGGCGCTAATTATATAAACTTGGCCTTAATATGATGCAGAGACATAGTAGTTGAATATTTTTCCATTAACCCCTACTGTACCATAGGGTACTAGCATAAATGTACCCCCAGTCCCAAGCAATGTGGCCAAAATGGCTTCAGAGGCAAGATATAACAACCTCCCACCTCAAAAAGATGGAGGAATACTGCCTCTCCCAGCATGTGGGGGCTTGGATATAAGCTGAGAAGTGTTGCAAAGTCTTGGCAGTGCTCAAACGTCGTGGTACCAGGTACTGCCTGATACTGGCAGTTACAAGGATCGTATATTACTGACGGCTGGTAGCCGTCGCTGGGACTGGGGGAGTGATTTATCTACTGACGGCTTTCTGCCGTTGCTGGTACTGAACGGGTTAAGTATCGAGACATTAGCTACTAAGGGATTCAAGTTACCGTCAGTTGAAATGGAACAGCAGAAGTCCATTACAGTACAGTAGTTTATATTTAGCCTCTCCATTATTACTGTGTCTGAAATCTGGGTTTACTTTACCCAAGATTTTATGATCTCACTGATTTATTAGTAACACATCTAAAGTTATAATAGGCTCTCATATTTACAATAATGGGTATAATGTAAAACTGTTTGTGCCATTGGATTTAGCTCGTCGAGAGGATTCCAAACATATCCCCACATGTCCAAATCTATTTTTTTCCAAAAACTTTAGATATTTTAACTTGTGACCATATCATTGGAATCCTCATGAAGCGGAGAGTTCCCATAATTAGTTTCAGTTGATTCCGACCTATTTTAACCCCTCAAAATGCCATGTACAAATTTGGTCAAAATCTTAAAATAGCTCTCAAGGCCACGCCAATGCGTCAATTTAAAAACGGTTTGCGCCATTGGATTCAGACTAGTGTCGAAAAATTGTAATAGCTCAATTTCGATTTTTGGTAAAAAACCTAAGGCTTTAACTTTTTTGCAACTTCGCCGGTGATTCTCTAGTTTCATATTTTTAGCAGTATATTCGGATTCTTCATGACATGACGCTGGTACTGATATATATTTACTGTATATATATTCCAAAGCTACGGTGTATATATTCCAATGGTACTGTATATATATTCCAATGGTACTGTATATATATTCCAATGGTACTGTATATATATTCCAATGGTACTGTATATATATTCCAATGGTACTGTATATATATTCCAATGGTACTGTATATATATTCCAATGGTACTGTATATATTCCAATGGTACTGTATATATATTCCAATGGTACTGTATATATATTCCAATGGTACTGTATATATATTCCAATGGTACTGTATATATATTCCAATGGTACTGTATATATATTCCAATGGTACTGTATATATATTCCAATGGTACTGTATATATATTCCAATGGTACTGTATATATATTCCAATGGTACTGTATATATATTCCAATGGTACTGTATATATATTCCAATGGTACTGTATATATATTCCAATGGTACTGTATATATATTCCAATGGTACTGTATATATATTCCAATGGTACTGTATATATATTCCAATGGTACTGTATATATATTCCAATGGTACTGTATATATATTCCAATGGTACTGTATATATATTCCAATGGTACTGTATATATATTTTTTCTTTTTGAATAATTTTTAGGGCCTTGAGAGCTGTTCAAAAATTTTACAATAATTTACAAGGGATTTGACAACACGAGACAGAGCCCAAACAGAAACATTTAAAGTTCCAATTCTTAAGAGTTAGTGACCACTTTCACGTTCCCTCGCCCCTTACCTGTCTCGTTTATATACTCAGGCACATACCTCATAGCTGGGGGTGGCCGACTTGAGACAGAGCCCGAAGAGAAACAACATTTAAAGTTCCAATTCTTAACCCTCTCACGACCATAGGACGCAGAGGTTGCCAGATTAGCAATAAGAAATATATTACTCTCACTGTTATAATTACCTCTCCAAAATTAGTTTTCTGCCCACAGCTAACTCAAAGACAACTGCAGAGGTTGAAGTAAACAAACTAAAGGTTTATAGATACCCCTGACGGTAACAAAGGCTTTAAAGTATCCCTAATAGGCTCAAAAATCGCGTCAGGATGTGAGAGGGTTAAGAGTCCGGGACCAGTTTCACGTTTCCTCGCCCCTTACCTGTCTCGTCTAGTAGGATAATTTTACAAGGGGAGAAGGATTCCTAGCCCCTTTAGTACTGTACTTCTTTATTAATCTAAGTTTATTCTTCTACCTCATCATTCTCATTAAATTGGTTTATTATTCATTAATTACTTCTTGTTTATTCTTCTCATTATTGTCTTCTTTAATATCTTATTTTTCAACCTTCATTTTTCCAATTAATGGCTGTCTATTATCTTTATTAATTTTCAGTTATTTCTGCTTTCCATTTATAATATGTAAGTTAGAGGAAAATATACTACTGTATTATATATGAAGTGAGTTTCATCTATATTGTGTCTAGTATATTTCTTTCATTATTATGCCTGCCAATCATTGTATTATACCAATTAAAATGTAAAACTTGCAAACTAAACAAACCAAAATTGGGACAAGGACAATATAAAGTCAAATTAAATTATCAAAATCGCTATGTGGAAACAACGTTTACTAAAATGAAAATTATTAAATAAAAGAACACAATCCACCACATAGGGTGTACATCACTACATGAGCAAGTTAATCTGTTTCCCAAGCAAACCAATCGCACATATAACAACGCACTATCGTCACGTTAAAGGAAGTAGTCAAGTTTGGGAAGTCCGGGACGTTCTGGCAAATTTTACTAAACTCTGCATGAATAAAGAAACTACATGTTAAATGTCAAAATATTATTTAAAATCAAATTTGCAACATGACAAGACATTAACAATAGTAAAAAAATACAAATATTGATAAGATATCTATACTATTACAAAATAATATATAAAATACAGTACAGCACTCACTAACGATAGTGCTATCGGGTAGGTACCTGTAAGCATAGCATGCCTCAAGTGACCCCTATCAATAACTACCCTACAAATAACCTACATTTATAGCACAAATAAACTAAGGAAATCGCAAAAGTAAGCAATTGATACTATCGACAATGAATACATATAATATAAAGAGAAATAATTGCAAAATATGAAGTAACAACAGATTTAAACAAAGAGTACTCTTTTAACAAGAACAATAAATTTAAAAAATCATCAATATTAATAATAATAATAATAATAGAAAAAGATAAACAATAAATACAGACAAAAAGTAAGCAGAGGTTATACAAGAAACTTCAAGTTAAAAATGCTTGATTAAAATTATTGATGTCAAATTTTAGAATACAGTCACAATAATTGACCCTAAAAAGATTAAATTTATGGAACAATTTACTTGCCTCAAAACCTCTGTCCACTAAGAGTCTGTATAGTAACCTAGCTCTAGCCCAAAAGTCATCTACTTTAGTGCAGATTTTACAAAATCTTATTAATTGGGAATAAAAACAATTATAAGTGATTTTACTATCGATATTACTACTAGGGAAAGGAAAGTTTATTACGTTAAAATTAAAATCATCAACTTTGTGATATACTTTAAGTATGCACTGTTCATTAACAATCTCTATATTTATATCAAGAAAATTTTCAACTTTATAATTTACGTTACATTGTGTGAGGGGAATAGAATTAGGGTAAATAAGTTTAGCAACTTGATTAAAATTTAACAAATTGCAAACAATATAAGTTACAGGAAAATAATATATAAAATCAATTTACATTTCTTTTATTTATAAAAAAAAACATGTGCTCCCCTAAAATAAAATAGTTGTTATTGTTGTTCCCTAAGCTGCCTGGCTGAACAGCCCCGAGTCCCTGAGAAAGGCCATGGCCACGATCGGGCTTTCCCACAGAGCTCTCATTGAGTGTAGATTGTGTTGTTGGCGTAAGTGGTTGTGTGAAATGTAGTCTTCTATGATGTGTTTAATGGTATGGGGTACTGTGTTACATCCCGGGCAGGCGTCGACAACAGAGTCATCCAGTCTCTTCTGATAGCTCAGGAGAGCTGGATGGTGTCCGCATCTCAGCCTGGCCAGGTGGACTCTGTCCTCGCGAGGAAGGGAGGATTCGGAAGGATGGATTTCGGGAGGTCGTGCATGCAGCTGCGTGTTATCTGTGAGTGAGTGGATGGATCGGTGAGAGATATGAGTATGGATGTGCTTCTGGAAGTTGGTTCGGGGTGGGCAGGGAGGGAGAGAGGACAATAATTGTGTGTGATACCGTGTGCTGGGTGTTGTTTTGATATTTCTTGGTGTCTGTGGGTGTGTTGCCATGTAGTTTAGTGGGTGGTCTTGGTTCGTGGAGGCTGCTGCCAGGAATTGAGTGCCTCTCATGTCCAGATGGTCTTTGACTTTGATGATTTTGGTTTCTTGATGTAGGTGATCTGTGGGTGCAGTAGCTGTGCAGCCTGTAATGATCTTCAGGGCTTTGTTTTGAATAGTCTGTCAGGTCTTATGATGTGTTTCAGCTAGGTTAGAAGCCCAGGCTGGGCTTGCGTATTCCATCACTGATCTTATGTATTGTTTATATACTGTGGTGGTAGTTTCTTTGTTGTGTCCAAATTTTGTGTGAGCAAGTGACCTGAGGGCGTTAAGTCTGGGTGTCAGTTTCTTTTTAATGTTTGTGGTGTGCTGTTTGAATGTCATATGAGTATCATATGTTACTCCTAGGATTTTGTGTGTGTGTGTATGTGTTAGGGGTGTGTTGTTTATGGTGAGTTGAGGGATGTATTCTTGTTCTCCTGTCCAACTTGTGAGCATAATATATTGTGAATGCATAATATATTGTAGGCTTGTGCATAAACCTTTAACTGTCTTGATAGCGTAATGCTTAGTGTACGTAATTTTGGCGTGAGTATCCTAGGTTCGAGTCCTTGGAGTTGTTGTTGTTCCCCAGACTGCCTGGCCGAACAGCCCGCAAGGCCAGGGCCATAACCGAGCGCCCCCACAGAACCCTCCCTGCCTACCACAATAAAGCCTGGGTGACCGAAGCCACTCTATGGCGGGGAGCTGAGGAGGGTGCGGAAACGCCCAGGAAACCAAAGCCCCACCCAGGGCCTTGTGCCCCTCAGCAATGGGGGACAATAACAAATTTGTCTGCTATTTTTCCCGCCTTTGGTTCGCACCAACCTAAATTTGTTGCCATCGAGTGAATTGAATTTTTTAAATTGTAGTCATCAAAATATCAATGGATTTCTATAGTCATGAATGTTACAGACATATTACTCTAACATTCTATTCAGTACATTGTCCAATATACAAAGTATTTATGATTAATAAAACATATTTGATTAGGCCCACAAAAACACATGGCAGTCATTCGAAAAATAGTCCTGTTAATATTTTAATACACTGTAGATAGGTAGCCATGTCCTAAAATTAAAATTATATGTATACAAACTCGAGATGAACTTATAAAATAATCGTCATTAGCCACTTTACTGGATATTAGATTATACAATTATAAACTAGTTTCAGATCTGGCAAGCGCATAATAAATTGATGCCAGTGTTCGCTACCCATAATAGTCATTATACGAAACTTCTCGGACAGTAAACATCTCTTCCCCACTTAACTTACTTTGTTAAATTTGACATTAGTTGTGCATCTATGTGCACATTAGCAGTAATGGTGGTAGATATTTGTTTCTCACAGATGGAAACCTTAATATAATGTGGATTATAGTCTTAATAAAGGTAAAATGTTCAGTTATAGATTGTGTCGTGCGTACGTGTGTGTGTGTGTATTCCAAGGTTGCCAGCGCACATCACATCTCCAAACTCGCCCAAAAGTAGCCCAATCACTTAATACCGCACAACAGACAATTTCAGCTATTTTAATCCTATCACACACATTTTCTGATATGTTTATCTTTAACCCGGGAACTGCGGGGAGACTCTTAAGAGTGAGTGAAAAAAAAATCAACTTTTGACATCGAAAAAAAAAAAAAAAAAAAAAAAAAAATTTGTTGGCCCCTGGGCCATGCAAAATCTCAGTCCTCTACCTCCCCTCCTTCCCCACTTTCCTCCTCTCCTTCAGTTATCACCTATTTTCCCTGTTATTCCCTTATTCTGAGGTATATTTTCGTGCTAACATTAGAAATCCGGTTGGAGGGTGTGGTCATCACTGATAGCAAGCGAATGCAAGAGAGAGAGAGAGAGTATCGATCGACTGTGTCTCAGTGGCCTTGGGGGAAATTGGCGGGAAAGCAGATTGCCTCACCCATACATTATACAACTCGCGGGCTATATCTCCGATTTTGACCATCCAAACGCTGTTTTCACTCGTTTTATTGTTGTTTCAGGTTAATACCTTTATAATCAACTCATAATAGGCACATATGGATAAGTATTAATGCTATTAATGGTACAATGAATATTTTAGTGACGGAAACACCTCAAATACGTCAGCACAGGGGGACGTTTCCAATTACCCCCATGCGCACTTGTTAGGTTAAGGGCACATGGGCTGTTTTTAGGGTCACCCTTCTTCCTCATGCTTAGCCCCAATAGTTTTCAGATTTTATGACGTTCGGCCAATTAGTTTGGCGATTTTAATACCTTTTGCCCCATTTCGTTGTCAATTTTAAGACCTTTCGTGCTATTTAGGTGTCGATATTTTCCTGGCGAGCAATAGCGAGCCTGTAATCTTAATAGTAACCGGCCTTCGGCCGGCACATTTTTCTACCGAAAAATGTACAAATTAATTTAGAAGGGGGATCTGATGGATGTTTTTTTTAAGTTTGATGGAGGTCTAGGGAGGAAACTAAACAAAATAATAAATAATAAATACAGTAAATGAAAATTCTACCAAAAAGTGAAGCATCCCCCCTTAAACATAAGCCATTTACTCCCTCTTGCATCTTTGTACATGAAGCTCTCTCTTTCTTCCACTATCAATGACAGTAAACTCACTTTGTACATGAAGTAAACTCACTTTTAAACAAAATTCAAATATTCAACCAAATATTTCAGTTAACCAAATGTTTTGCTATCCATATTTTCCACTAGTTTTCACTTATTTAAGGGGAGATTTCCACTTGAGGGATTTTTTTCTTTACCCCTTTCTCCCTTATGTTTAGCCCCATTGCTTTTGAAGTTTTAAGATGTTCGCCCCATTAGTTTGGCAATTTTAAGAAGTTTCACCCCATTTATGTCACTTAAGACCTTTCGTCTCATTTACGTGTCGATTTTTTCCTGGTGAGCAATAGCGAGCCTGTTATTTAAGAGGAACCGGCCTTTGGCCGGGACATTTTTCTACCGAAAAATTTACAAATTTATCTTGAAAGGGGGTCAAGGGGGTGTAATTTCAAGCTTGATGGAAGTCTACGAAACACACTAAAACTTTCCCTTAAGCTTCTCTGGGTGCTTATTTGCATCAATTTAAACTCTCTGAAGTAGACATAGCTTGAATTAGATGATAATTTGAAGTTAAGTCAGCCTAGAAATGGTTTTAAATGCATTGCCAACAGTATATTAGGCCGTTGTAACACATTGTAACACATATTTACCTTTATGTAGAGGGACTCTCGTTTATCCAGAAAAATACCTTATCCAAAATGTCAAAAGACTCATGATTTTTGGATAAAAGGGAGTTTACTGTATAAACAAACGGGTACAGACACACCCATACAGGCGCGCACACATACAGGCGCACACACATACAGGCACGCACACATACAGGCGCACACACATACAGGCACGCACACATACAGGTGCGCACACATACAGGCACGCACATATACAGGCGCGCACACATACAGGCGCGCACACATACAGGCGCACACACATACACACAGATAAATGTATATCACAAATTTTCAACGTCTAATAATCCTGCTTGAATAAATATATAGCAGCAGCAGCAGCAGCAGCAGCCAGTGTAACCATATATAGTATAGCAGCAGCAGCAGCCAGTGTAACCATATATAGTATAGCAGCAGCAGCAGCAGCAGCCAGTGTAACCATATATAGTATAGCAGCAGCAGCAGCAGCCAGTGTAACCATATATAGTATAGCAGCAGCAGCAGCCAGTGTAACCATATATAGTATAGCAGCAGCAGCAGCCAGTGTAACCATATATAGTATAGCAGCAGCAGCAGCCAGTGTAACCATATATAGTATAGCAGCAGCAGCAGCAGCCAGTGTAACCATATATAGTATAGCAGCAGCAGCAGCCAGTGTAACCATATATAGTATAGCAGCAGCAGCAGCCAGTGTAACCATATATAGTATAGCAGCAGCAGCAGCAGCAGCCAGTGTAACCATATATAGTATAGCAGCAGCAGCAGCAGCCAGTGTAACCATATATAGTATAGCAGCAGCAGCAGCCAGTGTAACCATATATAGTATAGCAGCAGCAGCAGCCAGTGTAACCATATATAGTATAGCAGCAGCAGCAGCCAGTGTAACCATATATAGTATAGCAGCAGCAGCAGCCAGTGTAACCATATATAGTATAGCAGCAGCAGCAGCCAGTGTAACCATATATAGTATAGCAGCAGCAGCAGCAGCCAGTGTAACCATATATAGTATAGCAGCAGCAGCAGCCAGTGTAACCATATATAGTATAGCAGCAGCAGCAGCAGCCAGTGTAACCATATATAGTATAGCAGCAGCAGCAGCAGCCAGTGTAACCATATATAGTATAGCAGCAGCAGCAGCCAGTGTAACCATATATAGTATAGCAGCAGCAGCAGCCAGTGTAACCATATATAGTATAGCAGCAGCAGCAGCCAGTGTAACCATATATAGTATAGCAGCAGCAGCAGCCAGTGTAACCATATATAGTATAGCAGCAGCAGCAGCCAGTGTAACCATTTTTTTTTTTTTTTTTTTTTAAGAGACAATGAACGGAGGAAGGAAAAACACAGATAAAACAAAAAGGTCCATGTGCCTAAAGGCATCCTCCATTCATAAAATGTTTGTAACAACTGGATTTAAACATTTGTTGATTGTAAGTTTGTGGAAAGCAATTCGAGGGAAGTGAATTCCAAAGAGTAGTAGCTCTGGGGATAAATGAATTCTGATAAGCAGAAGTTCTGCATTGTGGAGGAGAAAGTGTAAATTCATGGGCGCTCTCAGCTGCCCTAGTTCTACGGGGAAAGATGTGGAGAGCGGCACAATTGAAGCAAGTTCCTCGGAACAATTGCTGTGAAAATATCGTAGAATAATGCAAGGGATGCAACGTTTCTTCGTATGGCTAATGTAGGAAGGTCCTGTGTGATTGCAGGGTATTGATTAATCTAATAGCTTTATTTTGAATTTTGTCCAACTGCTCAATGCAACCACTTCCACCCACAGAGGTGAACAGTAATCCATCTGAGCGCACATGACTTTTATATATTACGGCCAACTGCAGTGAAGAATTCTCGAACTCTGTACAGGAGTCCCAGTTTTTAGAGGCATTCTTAGCAATGCTTTAACATAATGTGTCCAGCTCAAGTTAGTAGTTAATGTTACACCGAGAATGTCAATACTAGGGGAAGTGTATTTACATCATTAAAAATATATGGCAGTGAGATTCTGTCGGTTAGAAAATTGAATGTACTTGGTTTTCTGTGCATTAAAGGAAACTAGATTCTCTTGTCCCCATTCATTAATTCTAGAAAGGTCCTGGTTCAGAGAAATTGCAGTGTTTATTTTTGAATTTATATGATCGGGTTGGGTGAAAGAATTGGTAAATGTGAAGGAACTGTGAGTATCTGCGTAGGAATGTATTGGATTATGAGTGGTAGATATGAGATCATTGATATGAATGAGGAACAGAGTTGGGGCCAAAACTGATCCCTGGGGAACACCAGCATTTATTGAGTGAAATTGAGAATAAAGGCCATCTACCATTACACGTATAGTATGAGATAAGAAGAAATTAGTGGAACTAATGATGCAAGGCCGTAGTGTGACATCTTCGACAATAAGGATTGATGCCAGACTATCAAATGCCTTTGATATATCCAGCGCAGCAGCCCCATGTTGGTGTAACCATTTATGCGTAAGAAGGCAGAAGTCTGCAGTGATCGACATCGTCTAAAACCATATGCCACCACTGTAATTTAGCAGATGCTTAATATGTGTACCATATAGCAGCAGTATAGCAGCAGCAGCAGCCAGTGTAACCATATATAGTATAGCAGCAGCAGCAGCCAGTGTAACCATATATAGTATAGCAGCAGCAGCAGCCAGTGTAACCATATATAGTATAGCAGCAGCAGCAGCCAGTGTAACCATATATAGTATAGCAGCAGCAGCAGCCAGTGTAACCATATATAGTATAGCAGCAGCAGCAGCCAGTGTAACCATATAGTATAGCAGCAGCAGCAGCCAGTGTAACCATATATAGTATAGCAGCAGCAGCAGCCAGTGTAACCATATATAGTATAGCAGCAGCAGCAGCCAGTGTAACCATATATAGTATAGCAGCAGCAGCAGCCAGTGTAACCATATATAGTATAGCAGCAGCAGCAGCCAGTGTAACCATATACTGTATAGTATAGCAGCAGCAGCAGCCAGTGTAACCATATATAGTATAGCAGCAGCAGCAGCCAGTGTAACCATATATAGTATAGCAGCAGCAGCAGCCAGTGTAACCATATATAGTATAGCAGCAGCAGCAGCCAGTGTAACCATATATAGTATAGCAGCAGCAGCAGCCAGTGTAACCATATATAGTATAGCAGCAGCAGCAGCCAGTGTAACCATATATAGTATAGCAGCAGCAGCAGCCAGTGTAACCATATATAGTATAGCAGCAGCAGCAGCCAGTGTAACCATATATAGTATAGCAGCAGCAGCAGCCAGTGTAACCATATATAGTATAGCAGCAGCAGCAGCCAGTGTAACCATATATAGTATAGCAGCAGCAGCAGCCAGTGTAACCATATATAGTATAGCAGCAGCAGCAGCCAGTGTAACCATATATAGTATAGCAGCAGCAGCAGCCAGTGTAACCATATATAGTATAGCAGCAGCAGCAGCCAGTGTAACCATATATAGTATAGCAGCAGCAGCAGCAGCAGCCAGTGTAACCATATATAGTATAGCAGCAGCAGCAGCAGCCAGTGTAACCATATATAGTATAGCAGCAGCAGCAGCCAGTGTAACCATATATAGTATAGCAGCAGCAGCAGCCAGTGTAACCATATATAGTATAGCAGCAGCAGCAGCCAGTGTAACCATATATAGTATAGCAGCAGCAGCAGCAGCCAGTGTAACCATATATAGTATAGCAGCAGCAGCAGCCAGTGTAACCATATATAGTATAGCAGCAGCAGCAGCCAGTGTAACCATATATAGTATAGCAGCAGCAGCAGCAGCCAGTGTAACCATATATAGTATAGCAGCAGCAGCAGCAGCCAGTGTAACCATATATAGTATAGCAGCAGCAGCAGCCAGTGTAACCATATATAGTATAGCAGCAGCAGCAGCCAGTGTAACCATATATAGTATAGCAGCAGCAGCAGCCAGTGTAACCATATATAGTATAGCAGCAGCAGCAGCCAGTGTAACCATATATAGTATAGCAGCAGCAGCAGCAGCAGCCAGTGTAACCATATATAGTATAGCAGCAGCAGCAGCAGCCAGTGTAACCATATATAGTATAGCAGCAGCAGCAGCCAGTGTAACCATATATAGTATAGCAGCAGCAGCAGCCAGTGTAACCATATATAGTATAGCAGCAGCAGCAGCCAGTGTAACCATATATAGTATAGCAGCAGCAGCAGCCAGTGTAACCATATATAGTATAGCAGCAGCAGCAGCCAGTGTAACCATATATAGTATAGCAGCAGCAGCAGCCAGTGTAACCATATATAGTATAGCAGCAGCAGCAGCCAGTGTAACCATATATAGTATAGCAGCAGCAGCAGCCAGTGTAACCATATATAGTATAGCAGCAGCAGCAGCAGCCAGTGTAACCATATATATAGCAGCAGCAGCAGCCAGTGTAACCATATATAGTATAGCAGCAGCAGCAGCAGCCAGTGTAACCATATATAGTATAGCAGCAGCAGCAGCAGCCAGTGTAACCATATATAGTATAGCAGCAGCAGCAGCCAGTGTAACCATATATAGTATAGCAGCAGCAGCAGCCAGTGTAACCATATATAGTATAGCAGCAGCAGCAGCCAGTGTAACCATATATAGTATAGCAGCAGCAGCAGCCAGTGTAACCATATATAGTATAGCAGCAGCAGCAGCCAGTGTAACCATATATAGTATAGCAGCAGCAGCAGCAGCCAGTGTAACCATATATAGTATAGCAGCAGCAGCAGCCAGTGTAACCATATATAGTATAGCAGCAGCAGCAGCAGCCAGTGTAACCATATATAGTATAGCAGCAGCAGCAGCCAGTGTAACCATATATAGTATAGCAGCAGCAGCAGCCAGTGTAACCATATATAGTATAGCAGCAGCAGCAGCCAGTGTAACCATATATAGTATAGCAGCAGCAGCAGCCAGTGTAACCATATATAGTATAGCAGCAGCAGCAGCCAGTGTAACCATATATAGTATAGCAGCAGCAGCAGCCAGTGTAACCATATATAGTATAGCAGCAGCAGCAGCCAGTGTAACCATATATAGTATAGCAGCAGCAGCAGCCAGTGTAACCATATATAGTATAGCAGCAGCAGCAGCCAGTGTAACCATATATAGTATAGCAGCAGCAGCAGCCAGTGTAACCATATATAGTATAGCAGCAGCAGCAGCCAGTGTAACCATATATAGTATAGCAGCAGCAGCAGCCAGTGTAACCATATATAGTATAGCAGCAGCAGCAGCCAGTGTAACCATATATAGTATAGCAGCAGCAGCAGCCAGTGTAACCATATATAGTATAGCAGCAGCAGCAGCCAGTGTAACCATATATAGTATAGCAGCAGCAGCAGCCAGTGTAACCATATATAGTATAGCAGCAGCAGCAGCCAGTGTAACCATATATAGTATAGCAGCAGCAGCAGCAGCCAGTGTAACCATATATAGTATAGCAGCAGCAGCAGCAGCCAGTGTAACCATATATAGTATAGCAGCAGCAGCAGCAGCCAGTGTAACCATATATAGTATAGCAGCAGCAGCAGCAGCCAGTGTAACCATATATAGTATAGCAGCAGCAGCAGCCAGTGTAACCATATATAGTATAGCAGCAGCAGCAGCAGCCAGTGTAACCATATATAGTATAGCAGCAGCAGCAGCAGCAGCCAGTGTAACCATATATAGTATATAGCAGCAGCAGCAGCCAGTGTAACCATATATAGTATAGCAGCAGCAGCAGCCAGTGTAACCATATATAGTATAGCAGCAGCAGCAGCAGCCAGTGTAACCATATATAGTATAGCAGCAGCAGCAGCCAGTGTAACCATATTATAGTATAGCAGCAGCAGCAGCAGCCAGTGTAACCATATATAGTATAGCAGCAGCAGCAGCAGCCAGTGTAACCATATATAGTATAGCAGCAGCAGCAGACAGTGCAGCAGCAGCAGCCAGTGTAACCATATATAGTATAGCAGCAGCAGCAGCAGCCAGTGTAACCATATATAGTATAGCAGCAGCAGCAGCAGCCAGTGTAACCATATATAGTATAGCAGCAGCAGCAGCAGCCAGTGTAACCATATATAGTATAGCAGCAGCAGCAGCAGCCAGTGTAACCATATATAGTATAGCAGCAGCAGCAGCAGCAGCCAGTGTAACCATATATAGTATAGCAGCAGCAGCAGCCAGTGTAACCATATATAGTATAGCAGCAGCAGCAGCCAGTGTAACCATATATAGTATAGCAGCAGCAGCAGCCAGTGTAACCATATATAGTATAGCAGCAGCAGCAGCCAGTGTAACCATATATAGTATAGCAGCAGCAGCAGCAGCCAGTGTAACCATATATAGTATGACAGCAGCAGCAGCCAGTGTAACCATATATAGTATAGCAGCAGCAGCAGCCAGTGTAACCATATATAGTATAGCAGCAGCAGCAGCCAGTGTAACCATATATAGTATAGCAGCAGCAGCGCAGCCAGTGTAACACCATATATAGTATAGCAGCAGCAGCAGCAGCCAGTGTAACCATATATAGTATAGCAGCAGCAGCAGCCAGTGTAACCATATATAGTATAGCAGCAGCAGCAGCCAGTGTAACCATATATAGTATAGCAGCAGCAGCAGCAGCCGCAGCCAGTGTAACCATATATAGTATAGCAGCAGCAGCAGCCAGTGTAACCATATATAGTATAGCAGCAGCAGCAGCCAGTGTAACCATATATAGTATAGCAGCAGCAGCAGCAGCCAGTGTAACCATATATAGTATAGCAGCAGCAGCAGCAGCCATAGTATAACCATATAGTATAGCAGCAGCAGCAGCAGCCAGTGTAACCATATATAGTATAGCAGCAGCAGCAGCCAGTGTAACCATATATATAGCAGCAGCAGCAGCCAGTGTAACCATATATAGTATAGCAGCAGCAGCAGCCAGTGTAACCATATATAGTATAGCAGCAGCAGCAGCAGCCAGTGTAACCATATATAGTATAGCAGCAGCAGCAGCAGCCAGTGTAACCATATATAGTATAGCAGCAGCAGCAGCCAGTGTAACCATATATAGTATAGCAGCAGCAGCAGCAGCCAGTGTAACCATATATAGTATAGCAGCAGCAGCAGCCAGTGTAACCATATATAGTATAGCAGCAGCAGCAGCAGCCAGTGTAACCATATATAGTATAGCAGCAGCAGCAGCAGCCAGTGTAACCATATATAGTATAGCAGCAGCAGCAGCCAGTGTAACCATATATAGTATAGCAGCAGCAGCTGCCTGTGTAACCATATATAGTATATAGCAGCAGCAGCAGCCAGTGTAACCATATATAGTATAGCAGCAGCAGCAGCCAGTGTAACCATATATAGTATAGCAGCAGCAGCAGCCAGTGTAACCATATATAGTATAGCAGCAGCAGCAGCCAGTGTAACCATATATAGTATAGCAGCAGCAGCAGCCAGTGTAACCATATATAGTATAGCAGCAGCAGCAGCCAGTGTAACCATATATAGTATAGCAGCAGCAGCAGCAGCCAGTGTAACCATATATAGTATAGCAGCAGCAGCAGCCAGTGTAACCATATATAGTATAGCAGCAGCAGCAGCCAGTGTAACCATATATAGTATAGCAGCAGCAGCAGCAGCCAGTGTAACCATATATAGTATAGCAGCAGCAGCAGCCAGTGTAACCATATATAGTATAGCAGCAGCAGCAGCCAGTGTAACCATATATAGTATAGCAGCAGCAGCAGCAGCCAGTGTAACCATATATAGTATAGCAGCAGCAGCAGCCAGTGTAACCATATATAGTATAGCAGCAGCAGCAGCCAGTGTAACCATATATAGTATAGCAGCAGCAGCAGCCAGTGTAACCATATATAGTATAGCAGCAGCAGCAGCCAGTGTAACCATATATAGTATAGCAGCAGCAGCAGCCAGTGTAACCATATATAGTATAGCAGCAGCAGCAGCCAGTGTAACCATATATAGTATAGCAGCAGCAGCAGCCAGTGTAACCATATATAGTATAGCAGCAGCAGCAGCAGCCAGTGTAACCATATATAGTATAGCAGCAGCAGCAGCCAGTGTAACCATATATAGTATAGCAGCAGCAGCAGCAGCAGCCAGTGTAACCATATAGTATAGCAGCAGCAGCAGCCAGTGTAACCATATATAGTATAGCAGCAGCAGCAGCCAGTGTAACCATATATAGTATAGCAGCAGCAGCAGCCAGTGTAACCATATATAGTATAGCAGCAGCAGCAGCCAGTGTAACCATATATAGTATAGCAGCAGCAGCAGCCAGTGTAACCATATATAGTATAGCAGCAGCAGCAGCCAGTGTAACCATATATAGTATAGCAGCAGCAGCAGCCAGTGTAACCATATATAGTATAGCAGCAGCAGCAGCCAGTGTAACCATATATAGTATAGCAGCAGCAGCAGCCAGTGTAACCATATATAGTATAGCAGCAGCAGCAGCAGCAGCCAGTGTAACCATATATAGTATAGCAGCAGCAGCAGCAGCCAGTGTAACCATATATAGTATAGCAGCAGCAGCAGCCAGTGTAACCATATATAGTATAGCAGCAGCAGCAGCCAGTGTAACCATATATAGTATAGCAGCAGCAGCAGCCAGTGTAACCATATATAGTATATAGCAGCAGCAGCAGCCAGTGTAACCATATATAGTATAGCAGCAGCAGCAGCCAGTGTAACCATATATAGTATAGCAGCAGCAGCAGCCAGTGTAACCATATATAGTATAGCAGCAGCAGCAGCCAGTGTAACCATATATAGTATAGCAGCAGCAGCAGCAGCCAGTGTAACCATATATAGTATAGCAGCAGCAGCCAGTGTAACCATATATAGTATAGCAGCAGCAGCAGCCAGTGTAACCATATATAGTATAGCAGCAGCAGCAGCCAGTGTAACCATATATAGTATAGCAGCAGCAGCAGCCAGTGTAACCATATATAGTATAGCAGCAGCAGCAGCCAGTGTAACCATATATAGTATAGCAGCAGCAGCAGCCAGTGTAACCATATATAGTATAGCAGCAGCAGCAGCCAGTGTAACCATATATAGTATAGCAGCAGCAGCAGCCAGTGTAACCATATAGTATAGCAGCAGCAGCAGCCAGTGTAACCATATATAGTATAGCAGCAGCAGCAGCCAGTGTAACCATATATAGTATAGCAGCAGCAGCAGCCAGTGTAACCATATATAGTATAGCAGCAGCAGCAGCCAGTGTAACCATATATAGTATAGCAGCAGCAGCAGCCAGTGTAACCATATATAGTATAGCAGCAGCAGCAGCCAGTGTAACCATATATAGTATAGCAGCAGCAGCAGCCAGTGTAACCATATAGTATAGCAGCAGCAGCAGCCAGTGTAACCATATATAGTATAGCAGCAGCAGCAGCCAGTGTAACCATATATAGTATAGCAGCAGCAGCAGCCAGTGTAACCATATATAGTATAGCAGCAGCAGCAGCCAGTGTAACCATATATAGTATAGCAGCAGCAGCAGCCAGTGTAACCATATATAGTATAGCAGCAGCAGCAGCAGCCAGTGTAACCATATATAGTATAGCAGCAGCAGCAGCCAGTGTAACCATATATAGTATAGCAGCAGCAGCAGCCAGTGTAACCATATATAGTATAGCAGCAGCAGCAGCCAGTGTAACCATATATAGTATAGCAGCAGCAGCAGCAGCCAGTGTAACCATATATAGTATAGCAGCAGCAGCAGCCAGTGTAACCATATATAGTATAGCAGCAGCAGCAGCCAGTGTAACCATATATAGTATAGCAGCAGCAGCAGCCAGTGTAACCATATATAGTATAGCAGCAGCAGCAGCCAGTGTAACCATATATAGTATAGCAGCAGCAGCAGCCAGTGTAACCATATATAGTATAGCAGCAGCAGCAGCAGCCAGTGTAACCATATATAGTATAGCAGCAGCAGCAGCAGCAGCCAGTGTAACCATATATAGTATAGCAGCAGCAGCAGCCAGTGTAACCATATATAGTATAGCAGCAGCAGCAGCCAGTGTAACCATATATAGTATAGCAGCAGCAGCAGCCAGTGTAACCATATATAGTATAGCAGCAGCAGCAGCCAGTGTAACCATATATAGTATAGCAGCAGCAGCAGCAGCCAGTGTAATCATATATAGTTAGCAGCAGCAGCAGCAGCCAGTGTAACCATATATAGTATAGCAGCAGCAGCAGCAGCCAGTGTAACCATATATAGTATAGCAGCAGCAGCAGCCAGTGTAACCATATATAGTATAGCAGCAGCAGCAGCCAGTGTAACCATATATAGTATAGCAGCAGCAGCAGCCAGTGTAACCATATATAGTATAGCAGCAGCAGCAGCCAGTGTAACCATATATAGTATAGCAGCAGCAGCAGCCAGTGTAACCATATATAGTATAGCAGCAGCAGCAGCAGCCAGTGTAACCATATATAGTATAGCAGCAGCAGCAGCCAGTGTAACCATATATAGTATAGCAGCAGCAGCAGCCAGTGTAACCATATATAGTATAGCAGCAGCAGCAGCCAGTGTAACCATATATAGTATAGCAGCAGCAGCAGCAGCCAGTGTAACCATATATAGTATAGCAGCAGCAGCAGCCAGTGTAACCATATATAGTATAGCAGCAGCAGCAGCCAGTGTAACCATATATAGTATAGCAGCAGCAGCAGCCAGTGTAACCATATATAGTATAGCAGCAGCAGCAGCCAGTGTAACCATATATAGTATAGCAGCAGCAGCAGCCAGTGTAACCATATAGTATAGCAGCAGCAGCAGCCAGTGTAACCATATATAGTATAGCAGCAGCAGCAGCCAGTGTAACCATATATAGTATAGCAGCAGCAGCAGCCAGTGTAACCATATATAGTATAGCAGCAGCAGCAGCCAGTGTAACCATATATAGTATAGCAGCAGCAGCAGCCAGTGTAACCATATATAGTATAGCAGCAGCAGCAGCAGCCAGTGTAACCATATATAGTATAGCAGCAGCAGCAGCCAGTGTAACCATATATAGTATAGCAGCAGCAGCAGCAGCCAGTGTAACCATATATAGTATAGCAGCAGCAGCAGCCAGTGTAACCATATATAGTATAGCAGCAGCAGCAGCAGCCAGTGTAACCATATATAGTATAGCAGCAGCAGCAGCCAGTGTAACCATATATAGTATAGCAGCAGCAGCAGCCAGTGTAACCATATATAGTATAGCAGCAGCAGCAGCCAGTGTAACCATATATAGTATAGCAGCAGCAGCAGCAGCAGCCAGTGTAACCATATATAGTATAGCAGCAGCAGCAGCAGCCAGTGTAACCATATATAGTATAGCAGCAGCAGCAGCAGCCAGTGTAACCATATATAGTATAGCAGCAGCAGCAGCAGCCAGTGTAACCATATATAGTATAGCAGCAGCAGCAGCAGCCAGTGTAACCATATATAGTATAGCAGCAGCAGCAGCCAGTGTAACCATATATAGTATAGCAGCAGCAGCAGCAGCAGCCAGTGTAACCATATATAGTATAGCAGCAGCAGCAGCAGCCAGTGTAACCATATATAGTATAGCAGCAGCAGCAGCAGCAGCCAGTGTAACCATATATAGTATAGCAGCAGCAGCAGCCAGTGTAACCATATATAGTATAGCAGCAGCAGCAGCCAGTGTAACCATATATAGTATAGCAGCAGCCAGTGTAACCATATATAGTATAGCAGCAGCAGCAGCAGCAGCCAGTGTAACCATATATAGTATAGCAGCAGCAGCAGCAGCAGCCAGTGTAACCATATATAGTATAGTATAGCAGCAGCAGCCAGTGTAACCATATATAGTATAGCAGCAGCAGCAGTGTAACCATATATATATAGCAGCAGCAGCAGCCAGTGTAACCATATATAGTATAGCAGCAGCAGCAGCCAGTGTAACCATATATAGTATAGCAGCAGCAGCAGCCAGTGTAACCATATATAGTATAGCAGCAGCAGCAGCCAGTGTAACCATATATAGTATAGCAGCAGCAGCAGCCAGTGTAACCATATATAGTATAGCAGCAGCAGCAGCCAGTGTAACCATATATAGTATAGCAGCCAGCAGCCCAACCATATATAGTATAGCAGCAGCAGCAGCCAGTGTAACCATATATAGTATAGCAGCAGCAGCAGCCAGTGTAACCATATATAGTATAGCAGCAGCAGCAGCCAGTGTAACCATATATAGTATAGCAGCAGCAGCAGCCAGTGTAACCATATATAGTATAGCAGCAGCAGCAGCAGCCAGTGTAACCATATATAGTATAGCAGCAGCAGCAGCCAGTGTAACCATATATAGTATAGCAGCAGCAGCAGCAGCCAGTGTAACCATATATAGTATAGCAGCAGCAGCAGCCAGTGTAACCATATATAGTATAGCAGCAGCAGCAGCCAGTGTAACCATATATAGTATAGCAGCAGCAGCAGCCAGTGTAACCATATATAGTATAGCAGCAGCAGCAGCCAGTGTAACCATATATAGTATAGCAGCAGCAGCAGCCAGTGTAACCATATATAGTATAGCAGCAGCAGCAGCAGGCAGTGTAACCATATATAGTATAGCAGCAGCAGCAGCCAGTGTAACCATATATAGTATAGCAGCAGCAGCAGCCAGTGTAACCATATATAGTATAGCAGCAGCAGCAGCAGCCAGTGTAACCATATATAGTATAGCAGCAGCAGCAGCCAGTGTAACCATATATAGTATAGCAGCAGCAGCAGCAGCCAGTGTAACCATATATAGTATAGCAGCAGCAGCAGCAGCAGCCAGTGTAACCATATATAGTATAGCAGCAGCAGCAGCCAGTGTAACCATATATAGTATAGCAGCAGCAGCAGCCAGTGTAACCATATATAGTATAGCAGCAGCAGCAGCCAGTGTAACCATATATAGTATAGCAGCAGCAGCAGCCAGTGTAACCATATAGTATAGCAGCAGCAGCAGCAGCCAGTGTAACCATATATAGTATAGCAGCAGCAGCAGCCAGTGTAACCATATATAGTATAGCAGCAGCAGCAGCCAGTGTAACCATATATAGTATAGCAGCAGCAGCAGCCAGTGTAACCATATATAGTATAGCAGCAGCAGCAGCCAGTGTAACCATATATAGTATAGCAGCAGCAGCAGCCAGTGTAACCATATATAGTATAGCAGCAGCAGCAGCCAGTGTAACCATTTATAGTATAGCAGCAGCAGCAGCCAGTGTAACCATATATAGTATAGCAGCAGCAGCAGCCAGTGTAACCATATATAGTATAGCAGCAGCAGCAGCCAGTGTAACCATATATAGTATAGCAGCAGCAGCAGCCAGTGTAACCATATATAGTATAGCAGCAGCAGCAGCCAGTGTAACCATATATAGTATAGCAGCAGCAGCAGCCAGTGTAACCATATATAGTATAGCAGCAGCAGCAGCCAGTGTAACCATATATAGTATAGCAGCAGCAGCAGCCAGTGTAACCATATATAGTATAGCAGCAGCAGCAGCCAGTGTAACCATATATAGTATAGCAGCAGCAGCAGCCAGTGTAACCATATATAGTATAGCAGCAGCAGCAGCCAGTGTAACCATATATAGTATAGCAGCAGCAGCAGCCAGTGTAACCATATATAGTATAGCAGCAGCAGCAGCCAGTGTAACAATATATAGTATAGCAGCAGCAGCAGCCAGTGTAACCATATATAGTATAGCAGCAGCAGCAGCCAGTGTACCCATATATAGTATAGCAGCAGCAGCAGCCAGTGTAACCATATATAGTATAGCAGCAGCAGCAGCCAGTGTAACCATATATAGTATAGCAGCAGCAGCCAGTGTAACCATATATAGTATAGCAGCAGCAGCAGCAGCAGCCAGTGTAACCATATATAGTATAGCAGCAGCAGCAGCCAGTGTAACCATATATAGTATAGCAGCAGCAGCAGCAGCAGCCAGTGTAACCATATATAGTATAGCAGCAGCAGCAGCCAGTGTAACCATATATAGTATAGCAGCAGCAGCAGCCAGTGGAACCATATATAGTATAGCAGCAGCAGCAGCCAGTGTAACCATATATAGTATAGCAGCAGCAGCAGCCAGTGTAACCATATATAGTATAGCAGCAGCAGCAGCCAGTGTAACCATATATAGTATAGCAGCAGCAGCAGCAGCCAGTGTAACCATATATAGTATAGCAGCAGCAGCAGCCAGTGTAACCATATATAGTATAGCAGCAGCAGCAGCCAGTGTAACCATATATAGTATAGCAGCAGCAGCAGCCAGTGTAACCATATACTGTATAGTATAGCAGCAACAGCAGCCAGTGTAACCATATATAGTATAGCAGCAACAGCAGCCAGTGTAACCATATATAGTATAGCAGCAGCAGCAGCCAGTGTAACCATATATAGTATAGCAGCAGCAGCAGCCAGTGTAACCATATATAGTATAGCAGCAGCAGCAGCCAGTGTAACCATATATAGTATAGCAGCAGCAGCAGCCAGTGTAACCATATATAGTATAGCAGCAACAGCAGCCAGTGTAACCATATATAGTATAGCAGCAGCAGCAGCCAGTGTAACCATATATAGTATAGCAGCAGCAGCAGCCAGTGTAACCATATATAGTATAGCAGCAGCAGCAGCAGCCAGTGTAACCATATATAGTATAGCAGCAGCAGCAGCCAGTGTAACCATATATAGTATAGCAGCAGCAGCAGCCAGTGTAACCATATATAGTATAGCAGCAGCAGCAGCCAGTGTAACCATATATAGTATAGCAGCAGCAGCAGCCAGTGTAACCATATATAGTATAGCAGCAGCAGCAGCAGCCAGTGTAACCATATATAGTATAGCAGCAGCAGCAGCCAGTGTAACCATATATAGTATAGCAGCAGCAGCAGCCAGTGTAACCATATATAGTATAGCAGCAGCAGCAGACAGTGTAACCATATATAGTATAGCAGCAGCAGCAGCCAGTGTAACCATATATAGTATAGCAGCAGCAGCAGCAGCAGCCAGTGTAACCATATATAGTATAGCAGCAGCAGCAGCCAGTGTAACCATATATAGTATAGCAGCAGCAGCAGCCAGTGTAACCATATATAGTATAGCAGCAGCAGCAGCCAGTGTAACCATATATAGTATAGCAGCAGCAGCAGCCAGTGTAACCATATATAGTATAGCAGCAGCAGCAGCCAGTGTAACCATATATAGTATAGCAGCAGCAGCAGCAGCCAGTGTAACCATATATAGTATAGCAGCAGCAGCAGCCAGTGTAACCATATATAGTATAGCAGCAGCAGCAGCCAGTGTAACCATATATAGTATAGCAGCAGCAGCAGCCAGTGTAACCATATATAGTATAGCAGCAGCAGCAGCCAGTGTAACCATATATAGTATAGCAGCAGCAGCAGCAGCCAGTGTAACCATATATAGTATAGCAGCAGCAGCAGCCAGTGTAACCATATATAGTATAGCAGCAGCAGCAGCCAGTGTAACCATATATAGTATAGCAGCAGCAGCAGCCAGTGTAACCATATATAGTATAGCAGCAGCAGCAGCCAGTGTAACCAAATATAGTATAGCAGCAGCAGCAGCAACCAGTGTAACCATATATAGTATAGCAGCAGCAGCAGCAGCCAGTGTAACCATATATAGTATATAGCAGCAGCAGCAGCCAGTGTAACCATATATAGTATAGCAGCAGCAGCCAGTGTAACCATATATAGTATAGCAGCAAGCAGCAGCCAGTGTAAACCCATATATAGTATAGCAGCAGCAGCAGCCAGTGTAACCATATATAGTATAGCAGCAGCAGCAGCCAGTGTAACCATATATAGTATAGCAGCAGCAGCAGCCAGTGTAACCATATATAGTATAGCAGCAGCAGCAGCAGCCAGTGTAACCATATATAGTATAGCAGCAGCAGCAGCCAGTGTAACCATATATAGTATAGCAGCAGCAGCAGCCAGTGTAACCATATATAGTATAGCAGCAGCAGCAGCCAGTGTAACCATATATAGTATAGCAGCAGCAGCAGCCAGTGTAACCATATATAGTATAGCAGCAGCAGCAGCAGCCAGTGTAACCATATATAGTATAGCAGCAGCAGCAGCCAGTGTAACCATATATAGTATAGCAGCAGCAGCAGCCAGTGTAACCATATATAGTATAGCAGCAGCAGCAGCCAGTGTAACCATATATAGTATAGCAGCAGCAGCCAGTGTAACCATATATAGTATAGCAGCAGCAGCAGCCAGTGTAACAAATATAGTATAGCAGCAACAGCAGCCAGTGTAACCATATATAGTATAGCAGCAGCAGCAGCCAGTGTAACCATATATAGTATAGCAGCAGCAGCAGCCAGTGTAACCATATATAGTATAGCAGCAGCAGCAGCCAGTGTAACCATATATAGTATAGCAGCAGCAGCAGCCAGTGTAACCATATATAGTATAGCAGCAGCAGCAGCCAGTGTAACCATATATAGTATAGCAGCAGCAGCAGCCAGTGTAACCATATATAGTATAGCAGCAGCAGCAGCCAGTGTAACCATATATAGTATAGCAGCAGCAGCAGCAGCCAGTGTAACCATATATAGTATAGCAGCAGCAGCAGCCAGTGTAACCATATATAGTATAGCAGCAGCAGCAGCCAGTGTAACCATATATAGTATAGCAGCAGCAGCAGCCAGTGTAACCATATATAGTATAGCAGCAGCAGCAGCCAGTGTAACCATATATAGTATAGCAGCAGCAGCAGCCAGTGTAACCATATATAGTATAGCAGCAGCAGCAGCCAGTGTAACCATATATAGTATAGCAGCAGCAGCAGCCAGTGTAACCATATATAGTATAGCAGCAGCAGCAGCCAGTGTAACCATATATAGTATAGCAGCAGCAGCAGCCAGTGTAACCATATATAGTATAGCAGCAGCAGCAGCAGCCAGTGTAACCATATATAGTATAGCAGCAGCAGCAGCCAGTGTAACCATATATAGTATAGCAGCAGCAGCAGCCAGTGTAACCATATATAGTATAGCAGCAGCAGCAGCCAGTGTAACCATATATAGTATAGCAGCAGCAGCAGCCAGTGTAACCATATATAGTATAGCAGCAGCAGCAGCCAGTGTAACCATATATAGTATAGCAGCAGCAGCAGCCAGTGTAACCATATATAGTATAGCAGCAGCAGCAGCCAGTGTAACCATATATAGTATAGCAGCAGCAGCAGCCAGTGTAACCATATATAGTATAGCAGCAGCAGCAGCCAGTGTAACCATATATAGTATGGCAGCAGCAGCAGCCAGTGTAACCATATATAGTATAGCAGCAGCAGCAGCCAGTGTAACCATATATAGTATAGCAGCAGCAGCCAGTGTAACCATATATAGTATAGCAGCAGCAGCAGCCAGTGTAACCATATATAGTATAGCAGCAGCAGCAGCCAGTGTAACCATATATAGTATAGCAGCAGCAGCAGCCAGTGTAACCATATATAGTATAGCAGCAGCAGCAGCCAGTGTAACCATATATAGTATAGCAGCAGCAGCAGCCAGTGTAACCATATATAGTATAGCAGCAGCAGCAGCCAGTGTAACCATATATAGTATAGCAGCAGCAGCAGCCAGTGTAACCATATATAGTATAGCAGCAGCAGCAGCCAGTGTAACCATATATATTATAGCAGCAGCAGCAGCCAGTGTAACCATATATAGTATAGCAGCAGCAGCAGCCAGTGTAACCATATATAGTATAGCAGCAGCAGCAGCCAGTGTAACCATATATAGTATAGCAGCAGCAGCAGCCAGTGTAACCATATATAGTATAGCAGCAGCAGCAGCCAGTGTAACCATATATAGTATAGCAGCAGCAGCAGCCAGTGTAACCATATATAGTATAGCAGCAGCAGCCAGTGTAACCATATATAGTATAGCAGCAGCAGCAGCCAGTGTAACCATATATAGTATAGCAGCAGCAGCAGCCAGTGTAACCATATATAGTATAGCAGCAGCAGCAGCCAGTGTAACCATATATAGTATAGCAGCAGCAGCAGCCAGTGTAACCATATATAGTATAGCAGCAGCAGCAGCAGCCAGTGTAACCATATATAGTATAGCAGCAGCAGCAGCCAGTGTAACCATATATAGTATAGCAGCAGCAGCAGCAGCCAGTGTAACCATATATAGTATAGCAGCAGCAGCAGCAGCCAGTGTAACCATATATAGTATAGCAGCAGCAGCAGCCAGTGTAACCATATATAGTATAGCAGCAGCAGCAGCCAGTGTAACCATATATAGTATAGCAGCAGCAGCAGCAGCCAGTGTAACCATATATAGTATAGCAGCAGCAGCAGCCAGTGTAACCATATATAGTATAGCAGCAGCAGCAGCCAGTGTAACCATATATAGTATAGCAGCAGCAGCAGCCAGTGTAACCATATCAAGTATAGCAGCAACAGCAGCCAGTGTAACCATATATAGTATAGCAGCAGCAGCAGCAGCCAGTGTAACCATATATAGTATAGCAGCAGCAGCAGCCAGTGTAACCATATATAGTATAGCAGCAGCAGCAGCCAGTGTAACCATATATAGTATAGCAGCAGCAGCAGCCAGTGTAACCATATATATAGTATAGCAGCAGCAGCAGCCAGTGTAACCATATATAGTATAGCAGCAGCAGCAGCCAGTGTAACCATATATAGTATAGCAGCAGCAGCAGCAGCCAGTGTAACCATATATAGTATAGCAGCAGCAGCAGCCAGTGTAACCATATATAGTATAGCAGCAGCAGCAGCAGCAGCAGCCAGTGTACCCATATATAGTATAGCAGCAGCAGCAGCCAGTGTAACCATATATAGTATAGCAGCAGCAGCAGCCAGTGTAACCATATATAGTATAGCAGCAGCAGCAGCCAGTGTAAACATATATAGTATAGCAGCAGCAGCAGCCAGTGTAACCATATATAGTATAGCAGCAGCAGCAGCCAGTGTAACCATATATAGTATACCAGCAGCAGCAGCCAGTGTAACCATATATAGTATAGCAGCAGCAGCAGCCAGTGTAACCATATATAGTATAGCAGCAGCAGCAGCCAGTGTAACCATATATAGTATAGCAGCAGCAGCAGCCAGTGTAACCATATATAGTATAGCAGCAGCAGCAGCCAGTGTAACCATATATAGTATAGGCAGCAGCAGCGGCAGTGTAACCATATATAGTATAGCAGCAGCAGAAGCCAGTGTAACCATATAGTATAGCAGCAGCAGCAGCCAGTGTAACCATATAGTATAGCAGTAGCAGCAGCCAGTGTAAAGATATATAGTATAGCAGCAGCAGCAGCCAGTTTAACCATATATAGTATAGCAGCAGCAGCAGCCAGTGTAACCATATATAGTATAGCAGCAGCAGCAGCCAGTGTAACCATATATGTATAGCAGCAGCAGCAGCCAGTGTAACCATATATAGTATAGCAAGCAGCAGCAGCCAGTGTAACCATATATAGTATAGCAGCAGCAGCAGCCGTGTAACCATAATATAGTATAGCAGCAGCAGCAGCCAGTGTAACCAATATAGTATAGCAGCAGCCGCAGGCAGTGTACCCATATATAGTATAGCAGCAGCAGCAGAAGCGGTCCAGTGTAACCAATATATAGTATAGCAGCAGCAGCAGCCAGTGTAAACATATATAGTATTAGTCAGCAGCCAGCAGCAGCCGCTCCGTGTAACACATATATAGTATAGCAGCAGCAGCAGCCAGTGTAAACCATATATAGTATAGCAGGCAGCAGCAGCAGCCAGTGTAACCATATATAGTATAGCCACGCAGCAGCAGCAGCCAGTGTAACCATATATAGTGATAGCAGCAGCAGCAGAAGCCAGTGTAACATTATATAGTAATGCAGCAGCAAGCAGCCAGTGTAACCATATATAGTATAGCAGCAGCCAGCAGCAGGCCAGTGTAAACCATTAATTATAAATATAGCAGACAGCAGCAGCAGCAGTGAAAACTCATATATAGGTATAGCAGCAGCAGCAGCAGCCAGTGTAAACCAGATATAGTATGCCGCAGCAGCAGGCAGCCAGGTTAACCATTATTATAGTATAAGGGCAGCAGCAGCAGGCCAGTGTAACCCAATTTATATAGTATAGGCAGCAGCAGCAGCAGCCAGTGTAACC
>JAVRFV010002387.1:55000-177614 GCA_032716605.1 Paralithodes platypus | reverse complement strand
GACAGAATGTTGTATGTAGATATTTTTCACAAGGCACCAAAGCCGCAGTTTCTTTTATTCAACAAACCTTAGGGGGAGGAAGCGACACACACATGTTCACATGAAGGTTCAAAAACGAATATAAGTAACAATATATATGCTGATACTGTTAGTGAATACCTGGGTTTTACCCAAAGGTGGACGTTTTATGAAGTGGCGGTTGCGTTTTACAGCGTTCAGTCAGTATCTATATGTTTGTGTACTAATCTTTGTACCAGGCCATTTAAATGTAAACCTCACTGGCAAGCCGAGAGTTGAGTGGTTATACATAAATGGGTACGGATAAGGATGGACTGAGGGGCCACTATAACATTAACCCCTAACTGGCGGAACTGTGAACCTCAAAACATATGTTCGAATGAAATAAATTGTGGCCTAAGTTGAGTGGCGGCGCACGGACATCTGTCGAGCGACCAGTCATTTCAGCACCGTAATGTTGCTGAGGAGAGAGGAGGCGAGAGGAGCGTGAGACGGTGGGACGAGAGTTTTTAGCATTTAACGTAGCGTTAGAAAAACCATTGACCGCTAAGTCCCCACGACCACCGTGGACATACTGAACTCGTTAGTCTACTTTACCCCACCCACTTTCTCAACTCGCTACACAGGGAAAGGAAATTATGTAATAGGGAAATTACCTTATTTTCAGGGGTTTGTTGCACTACTCGTGTTGCAGGGATCATTGCAAGAGAACCAGTTTGTCCGTTACATAGGATGGTTCGGGTGTCATTTGGAAAGGCCTCTTTGGGTTTATGCCCTTTCAGGGATTAGATATTTGTTTTACGATCTGGATCTTATTAGGCAATGAAAATGATCACGTAAACAACCCTATTTAGGGTAAAACCCCCCCCGCTGTGCGGTACGGTCAAATAGACCGCCTAGCCCGCCAATAAGGTGTTAAGGACCTACGAATCTGGGTTAGTATCACTACTGAGTGACCTCTGTAAAACAAAATATACAGATACAAACAACAAATACCGGTAATAACAAAATAACGCCGATTAACATATTTCAGATCCAAAGCATATCCTTCTTACAGTAAATCACTTTAACATACAACCAAGAAAACAGATATACACATCATCGAGCAAGATTAGAAACAAACAGATTTGTAACGGTATCTATATATGGTTTATTATTTAGCTTGTAATCTATACACTACTGAAGGACCAACCATATCATTTGAGGGTTCTTTGAAAATATCCACTGCCTCCTATTATATAAATTCTGAGTCTCTAGGATTACTTGTGTATAAAGGTGATGGGGGGAAAATAATATAAAAAAAGGCAGACAGTTTACGAAAGCGACGTTTTGTTTATCAAGTCTAAAATCACAAGACACGCGGTGCTTTGAGTCCTTTTGTATGTGCAGAGAGAGACGGAGAGGAGGAGAGCAGAGGAGAGAGATCGAGAGTTGAGGGAGAGAGAGGATGGAAGGGAGTCGAGAGAGAGAGAGAGAGAGGAGTGAAAGAGATGAGAGAGGGAGGCGAGAAGATTGAGAGAGAGAGGAGGGCGATTGTCTTTAGAAAGAGAGGACGAGAAGGGAGAGAGAGAGAGAGGAGAGAGAGATACGGGAGGGGAACGTTGTAAAAAAAACTGTAATAATGAATACATTTTCAGTGGGGCCACTACCAAGAACAGAAGCAAACTAATACGACAATATACTGTATAGATATAAAGTGTCCGATATAATATCCATCTAGTACCAGTCGCCATTACACTTCAGCTGGAATTACACAACTTGACAACATGAATGATAAACTTGAAACGGTGGACATTAACCGTGAGGGGAAAAACACTTCCTTCTGACCTGGGTGTATGTGTCATCAAGGGAATCTGTTTCTAAAAAAATCTTACATCAACGTGAGTTTTAAGTTATTCATTACATTTACGCCAACTAATTACATGCAGTTGAGTTGGTGTACAATTTGTCACCCCGTTTTGCCAGTATTGTGTGTGTGTGTTGTATAAAATCTTCCCACCAGTAAAAAGTATTTAATGTTTAAAAGTAGTTAAGGGGTTTGCGGGAACGAAACGAAACTCTGTTCTCAGGACATATAAACTTTTCAAACATAAATTTGACAATAAAAAGTATTACTTGCTACATTTCTGTCTGAGTGTTTAGCAGAGACCACGAAGTTCTATTGCATTCATTGGTGGTTTGTTCAAGAGACCCAACAGGGAAGAAAGCGAAGAGTGAAAACGGAAGTTAGAAGTAGGAACATTAATGAGGGTTGAGGGAATTGTTGAGGGAGAGCAAGAAAGGAAACACGAGTGGGGAGGGGGTGGGGAGAACGAAAAGCTTGTATGAGAAAGATAATGTGAGAATGCAAGAGCGAGAGAGAGCAAGACGAAACAAGAAGCGTTTGTGTTTCGCAAAATAAAACAAAGACTATGTACAACTCGGTCAAAGAAGTATCTTCACCCCCTACGGATGATCATCTGGTGTGTATAGCTCGGTAGGGTAGATGTGGCCCCTCTGCCTGGAACTATATTCAGCATTGTGTCAGAGGACGTGTCGATTCTTTGACACCTGAGATTGGATTTATAGTTGCAGGCAAGAGTATATGGTTGCCAACCCCTATCCGAGCTTGTTACACACTAGATGATCAGCCATAATAGGGGTTTGCACTGATACTTCTTTGACCGAAGGGGTACGCGAATTGAATAGTAACGGACTCAGCAGAGAGGTTCAGAACATGTAAAGAGACTCCCTTCTAAAAAATTAAAAAAAATAAGGAAAAATAGTTTGACGCCACGATGAACCTCCCTCCTCAGGCACGGAACACACCAACACCACCACCAACAACAGTAGTCTGATGTTGTTGTTTATGATGGCGTTTATGGTGAATTTGTATCTGTGTGTGTGTGTGTAATGTGTATCTGTGTGTGTGCGAATGCCTTTCGTTTGCATGCGTGGGTGTGATTGTGTGAGAGAGACTGGCGAAAGGTGGAGGGGCGTAACAATCAATGGTTCAAAAATTTTTGGCCACGCCATGAGAGGAGGACAAGAGGAAGCAGGAATGGAGGCATACCTTAAATATTACTATCTAAAATTACTAGGCTCAGAATAGCACTCACTCTCACTCTCACTCTCTCTCGCCCTCTAAAGAAATTTGTATTATTTGTTCAACTATTCAACTGGTTATTTTCAATTATTTATTTATGTCTGAAACCCCCGGGAGAAAGTGAAAGTAACCAAAACGATTAATGTAACTACAACATACGATCAACTACCAACAACATCCTCATAAAAATACCGCCCCCGAACGAACCATATTCAAAAACTACTCAAAACAACTTTTCATATCTTTCCAACGAAAAATAATACATCTAATTCACCATGAACTCCGTGTATTACTGTAAGGTTATACAACATTAGGTCTATCACATTATTTAAATTATTAGGATTAGATTGCTGGCAGGGTCAAACGGTGTTTTGCTGTTTACTGTATATTCAGACAGTACACACCACCAACACAAGGTGAAAGTGATTAGAGATATATACACACAACACACACACACACACACACACACCACACACACCACAACACACAGCGAGATGGTTTTTTCCACAAAGCAAGCACCCCGGATCTATGATTTCCATAAAGTAATCAGACCATAATACTCACTAATTACTTTGAACCATTATAGCAAAAAACACACAAACTCCACCAACCCCCCCCAACCCCCCCTCCCCCCCCCCCGTCACACATACACTATACATTCATCACACACAGCCTCAAAACTTATTCATACTCATAACACAGGGATTCTACTATGGTAGTAACCCATCGACTCATCTCTGCCCCCCGCTTTTTCTCCTCTCTCTCTGCCTCCTCTCTCATCCTCCCACTCCTCCACTCTTCTCACAACTTTCTCTCACTCTTCTTAAATTGTCCCTGGTCCGCCAGATATGACATACCCCACTTGGCTGCTGCATTGGATACAAGCCTGCATCTCATCTCCATGTGTTTACCAAAAAAGTGTTGTCTTGTGAGGCAGGACGGCAAGGTTGAATTACTCATCCTGTAGTGAACGGGCAGACACGATTAGGTGATCATGGGAGATTGTTGTGAGTTAGGGGAGAGGCAGAGGGAAAACGAAAAAAACGGACCCCTGAATTAGGGATATAGGACACCTGAGGAAGAATGTTACCCTTTTATCGCAACATATTTTTCACAATTTCATCCCATCTCCCTCTTGTAGATAATTCGCGGGAACACCTCAGCTGCGGAATGTGTAGACTTGTAGGATTTTTGTATTTGCAAGTTTTCTCACCTGACAGTGCCAGATAATATAAGACTCAGGGTTATAATTGGGTTGAAGTACGAACTGGTCAAACAAAAATGGTTGAAGACCCACGGCAATCAACAATATACAAAGAAGCAGACAATCACAGAACAGTCAGAGGAAAGATCCTCCTAGTGTAGCAAAAATATCTCTGATTAATGAAACGAAGAGAACGCAAGGGAGAAAATATGTGAAAAAAAAACAAAAAAAAAAAATCAGGGCAACGACAAGGGCAAAAGATAAAGCAAACACTATAAAACAGTAAAGTCATTGAAATGGATCATGTTACAATAAAACCAGTAACCCCATAACCAGTAATGAAATAGATATTTACAACCAAATATGCATATACACTTTATAGCAGAGGGGAAGGGACAAACCCCCTAAAAAATGTTAGACTACCCAAGAACTAAATATAGCTTTGCCCTCTTCTGTTAGAAACATAAAACTAGACCACGTTATGGATACACACTATATATTGTACCGGTGCGGGATTGAGACGAGTCGGCTGGGGGGATTACAACACCAAAGGCGCGGACGGCCAAAGAATATGACAGGTAATACACCAAATAATAATCCAAGAAGAAAGAAAATCGTAGGTGATAAAAACCCCGTGCGGGTTTTTTTACACCATATTTGCAGCACTCTGCTGGGAGATCCATTAAATTATCGAGTACGTGTCTGGACAGAAACTTTATTGCTGATGTGACGCGCTGTACCACAAGTAGCTAGCGCTCTCTCATCCCCTTATTTCGATTCCTTCTACTATCTCTGACTCTCTCTTTTTGTGCGGTTCATCTGCATATCCCCTCTTATTCTCTCCTCATCTCGCCCTGTTTTTTCTCCTTTTTCTTTCCCTCCGGCTTCGCTCTACGCCGCTCCTCTCTCTCCTCTCCTCTTCTCTCTCATCTCTTCCCTCTCTCTCTCCTATTCACTCTCTCTCGCGCTCTCTCTCTATCTCTCCTCTCTCCGCATAGCAGCTCTATCTCTCATCTATTCTCGATATACTCCCCTCCATCTCTCATTCTCTCTCTCTCTATCGATCTCTCTCTGCTCTCATATCTCTAATATCTACTCTCTCTCTCTCTTCTCTCTATGTGTGTCCGGGTGTGTCTAATGCTGTGAGACCCTCTCAAAGGTCTTCCTCTATCTCCTCTCTCTCTCTCCTCCTCTCCCTATCTCTACCTCTTCTATCTATCTCTCTTCTCTCTTCTCTCTCTCTCTCTATCTCTCTACCATCTCTCTATCTCTCTCTCTCTTCTCGCTATATCTCTCTCTGGGTCTGTGTGTGTGTGGTTGTTGTGGACCCTCGGTCTTTTCCAAACAGGCTCGTCTTGCAACACAAACGTAATTATCTGAGACCTTTGTATCCCAGAATATCTCTCTACTCTCCTACATCCGTACCATTACGCACGCACACACACACACACACACACACACACACATTATCTCTCTCATATATATTGTGCAAATACCTCCAAAGGAAATTTGTACCCATGTTTAGAAAGACATATTGTGGTAGATAGTTTCCCTGGCATAAACAATAAGAATATACTGTAAAAGAAGAAATATAATGTATTAGAGAAAGAGATAAATTGAGAGAATCTACACTATACTTAAATGGTACAGTCGTGATCATAAATTTATCAGTACACCAGTTCGAATCATTGAACCTTTAAATCCAAGTCCTGAATCATCGGGGCTATAGTAAAGAATAATATAGTAAAGAATATTATAGTAAATAATATTATAGTAAATAATATAGTAAAGAATAATATAGTAAAGAATAATATAGTAAAGAATAATATAGTAAAGAATAATATAGTAAAGAATATTATAGTAAAGAAAATAGTAAAGAACATAGTAATATAGTAAAGAATAATTGAACCTTTAAATCCAAGTCCTGAATCATCGGGGCTATAGTAAAGAATAATATAGTAAAGAATAATATAGTAAAGCAAATAGTAAATAATATAGTAAAGAACATAGTAATATAGTAAAGAATAATTGAACCTTTAAATCCAAGTTCTGAAGCATCGGGGCCCCTATAGTAAATTATAATATTGTCTGGTTTGCGTTGGATACTGATTCAAATTGGGTGCGTGGCCATTATGTTCTTGACTGTACTACAGAGGTCAACTTATGGTAGGTAGACGAGTGTAACCTTAAGTGTTGTATTATCCCTACTTGGTAATATTAATATCAATAATGCCTGAGGTTATGGTAGGTAGACGAGTGTAACCTTAAGTGTTGTATTATACTTGGTAATATTAATATCAATAATGCCTGAGGTTATGGTAGGTAGACGAGTGTAACCTTAAGTGTTGTATTATCCCTACTTGGTAATATTAATATCAATAATGCCTGAGGGAAGATTTATATAGATTTATATACAGTAGATCCATGCAAATGTTCCCTGCTGCTATTATTTTATATTTATCCTTCTGACAACCCTGGTATGGTGCACTTTAACTGCACATATTAATCGTCTGCTCGCTCTCTATTTCTGTGTGTGTGTGTGTGTGTGTGTGTGTGTGTGTGTGTGTGGTGAGTTACATAGGGTTACATAGATACACAGACCTATAAGAGAGAGAGAAGATGGAGGGGGGGGGGTAATAGGGAGGTGTGTGAGGGAGGTATGATATGAGGGGGAATTATAAGAGTAAGTTGATTTTAGGAGTGCTAAAGATAAAATGAAGAATTGGCATTTAGAGTCAAACTTGATGAGCCGTTGTATATGTTAAATTGTGTGGTGCCCTAAGAGATATTATAATATTATTAATCCTATTAATTTGATTAATAGCTACTGTATCAAAGTATAACTAACTTTTCCAAAAATAACTAAATATACGTCTACAGCACCATAAGGAACCTTGTATTAGTTCCTGCAGTTTTGGAAAATACAAACAAGCAAAATCACAGACACGGCATAAATAATACCTTGTGTCAGAGGTAATGAGCAGGAGCTACAAGGAGGAGGAGGAGGAGGAGGAGGAGAAAACGGGGTAATTGGCAAAGGGAAGAAGGAAAAGAAAACTTCCAAGAAATAGAAGGAGGAAGACGAAGGGCAACGACAAAGAATGATAGTCAAAACGATATAATATAACTATATAAAGACCGATGAGGAGGGTAGGGAGACAAGGAGGAGAATGAGTAGAAGCAAAATATGTATGGAGAGAAATAAAGACAGACCAAGAACAGTAACCAACCAACCAACCAACACAACGAACAACGCCCAGTACAACATTAAGGAAGGAAGGAGGGAAATAAAGGAAGACGGAGGAGGTGATGACCAGGAGGAATAAGGAGGGAAGTGAGGAAGGAATGGGATAATCTATGGGCAGGAGTAGTAAAGGTAGAGGACTGAAACAAGGCAACCGATTGCGAAACATATATTAGTAATTAAATACAATGAGAAAGATATGAAAAACAGAATCAACCTACCACGGGGTGAAGAGAAATATAGAGTAGAACATGAAGAGATGGAGGGAAGTAAGAAAGGAAGGAAAGAAGGAAGGGCAAGCGAAGGTATGATTAAAATTACAAAATATATTTAAAATAATAAGCTAGTGAGAAGAGGAACAGTGAAGAATGTGTAGAAAGAGGTAGTGGGACCAACAAGAGAGTAACAAGGAAGGAATTGCTCACATAACATAATTATAAATAATAATCTCAAGGAAGGAGGGAGTGGAAATATGCAAGGAATGTAGGTGAGAGGCAAAACACGAATGAAACGGCTAAAATAAGTAATACAAAACATTTATAGATAATTAAATAAATCAAGAACTATAAAACATGTATCAAGCATAATGACCTAAAGTGAAGAGAGTATGAACGATATAAACAATATGTCAGAACGATCAAATATAAAACAAAATATATACACATAGAGAGAGAGTAAGCTTTAACAATATAAAAGAGCAAAATGTTATGCAGTTCGACAAGGACAATAAACCATAACGAACAAATAAAGAGAACACGAACGAAACCCGTAAAAGGAGTTACAGATAATAAACTGGAGAGGGTGAAAGGGTTACGGGCAAGAGGTGATAAACTAAGAGCAGAATGGAAGGACACAAGAAAAGAAAGACACTGATAAAAAGAAACACATATTATAAACTAGAAAGGTGGAACAGGAACATATAAACGAAAGAGGTTAACCCCTTCTGTACCGGTGACGTCTTTTTTATTTGATTTCAGCCACATTTAGACGATTTTATGAAGCTTAGGAAGAATATATTGTAGCTAAAAGTTTAATTGGGATAGCCTGTAGTCTTTTAATGGGTAGACGTCCTTCCTACGCTAAATAAAATCGTCTAATTGTCTCCAGAATAAGAAGGACATCACCGGTACTGTACGCTGAAAAAAGAAGGTAAAGTGTCAAGGAGCGGGAACGGTGATGAAAGAATAACCGATGATAAAAACGATATATCAGGAAGAGAAGGGGTGAACAGATTCCAGAACAAACTCAAAGTGGTGATGCAGGCAGGAGCTGGCTGGGTCAGTGAGAATTGTGGAAGGGAAGGAGGAAGAGAGGAAGGAAAGACATCGCAAAAGGTGAGATAAATGAGGAGTAAGCAGGATTAAGAGGAAGGTGAGAAAAGGGACGAAGAAGAGAGCGAAAGGAGAAGGAGAGGAAGGAGGGAGGAGGAATACGACGTCAAGGAAGAGGGAGGAGTATGAAGAGGAAATAGAAGAGCAAAAGTGTCTAAATATTTTAGGTAGTTCAGGTTAATTTCCCATGTATGATGAAAATATGTAACTCACTTAAGGGGACCGCCCATTGTTGGTGGGTGAAAATCGATGGCATTTGGCATGTTTAGCTGAACCCAGAAACATTAATGTACGTCATTCATCCGTCAGTGTGTCAACTCTCAAGGCAAAATAACAACGAGAAATTGGTCTAAATCGATGTTATTTCAAACTTTCGCGGGCGCCGTAGCACCCCGCAACGGGACAAATATGTACTACTTCTACTCTTTCGCTCTGTTAACATAAACTGGGAGAGTTTAATAAATAAATAATAGCGTGGTTTATACTGACCAAAACACAAGACGTCGATAGTTGTCCAGTCTCTGCTTACTTTATAAAGGGCCACAACTTTTCACCAACTTCACGCGCCAAATTAAAAGAAAAAATCGCTTAACTGTATCGCATTACCGTCAAACTGGCCCCAACACCTTCCTGGCAGCTATGAGACAGAACAAAATATATGATACTACAAACTATGAATAATGACTTTAGGGTTTTGCCTGAACGATGGTGGAAGTTGTGGAAGGAAGATTTAGGGTTTTCTCTTGGCTGGACGATTATTTCTGTTCTCCATACTGCTATACTGGTTAATGTTATACTGTGTTCAATTCATCGGTCTCCAAGACTGATATAAAATGCATAGAGATCACACACACACACCCACACCCACACACACAGAGAAGAAAGACAATAGTACACAGGCAACATCCCTACTCGCTACAGACACACAGACACACCGACACACCCCCACACACACCCAACCACCCACCCACACACACAGAAGAAAGACAATAGTACACAGGAAACATCCATACTCGCTACATACATGCAGTAAAACTCTTAGCCTAAATTGACCACGTACACGCACACACACGCACACATAACTACATAAAATCCAAACACTGGCTGAAGCTCCGTGTGTTGTGGGTATATATTCCATACGTACATACCATGAATTCGGTTATATATAACTCTTTCTATCTGGGTATCTGACACATTAACATAAGTTTTCTAATATGAACACAAAATACACACATCAACACGCAAGTGCATAAAGTCAACATAAATTTTTCACAGACTAGTTAGACACCACATATTTTACCAGCACGCTAACCTCCGTGTAAACCTCAAACTAACTATAAGGTAAACACCTTATAATACATCCATCACTAACAATGACTATACTTAACATAGAACACTTATACTGCCTGTAGTTTATAGTTCACAGACACACAAAGGTAAAATATAACATACATAAATATACTGAAAGAAAGGTGCAGGCGAATGTGTGTGTGGGTGTCATAGATATAGAAAGATAAAAAGATACAAAAGTTAACTAGCTGCTTGATAGATAGATAGATAAAGAGACTCGAATATCCACTAACGTACCATCAGTATGTTCTTGTTAGTTAGTGTGTGGGTGTGTAATAATAATAATAATAATAAACGGTTTATTAAAGAATGGCAGCCTCATGAGCTGAAAATACAAATTTTACAATTTAGTGGATGAACATGAGATGTACAGATATGAAGATGGTAAGCTCAGTTTACAAAAAAAAAAAAAAAAATACAATAATGATGCAGGTGCAGAATACAAATTATCATAAAATAACCATGAGAGTAAGTGATATACAGCACATATACACATTTATTTTACTTACTCATATACAGAACATACATATATACACGTACGTACACATATACATACACATACATATACATACATATATAAGAACATGCAGTAAGTGTGCACATGTCCGTATACACAAACGCTCACGTATGCACACAAACATACATACATACAAAAACTGTTTTGGTATGGTCAGGGTAAAGGGTAAAGAGGGAGCGGCAATTCAAGTCCGTATAGGTAGGGTCAGGTAAAGCCTACTACAATGGGAGGTTAATCCTCGGTAGTGTAGGTGTGTGTGTGTGTGTTCGTTCGTGTGTGTGTGTGTGTGTGTGTGTGTGTGTGTGTGTGTGTATGTGTTTGTGTGCATGTCTGTCTGTGTGTTTTGTGAAGGGTGTGGTATCTTATAATTACACACACTCTCACTCTCTCTCTCTCTCTAGATTTACAACTGTACTTTTATAGATATATTGTATGCAAATACTAGAAACTCCACTTCGACCATTCCTATGCAGATTAATAAACTTAACCTAACCCATCAAGCCTAGCTTATGATACATTTTAGCTAATTTGCCTGGGTCTGGGAAAAATAAGCAGTTTTAGGTGCATTCTGAGGCCTACTGAGGCATATTATTAGAGACTATTTAGATGATATTTTAGGTGCATTCTGAGGCCTACTGAGGCATATTATTAGAGACTATTTAGATGATATTCAGCTTAGCAGTAATGGCAAAATGATAAAGGAAGACCATGACGTTGGCTAAAAAAATAAGGCTTTATAAGAGAGCATTATGGGATGTAGAACAAACAAAAATCTGCAAGTCCCAGATTAATGTACTTTGTCTACGAATGTGAAAATTCAAGCTCATAGCTCGCACACGTTTATTGTATAATCTATTTGTTATTAATTTCACCACACTACCAAACACCTCCAATGAAATTAATGAAAGCATATATGTGATCCACCGGATTCGAACCCGGGTTATCACACATTGTGTGATGCCTTTGCACCAAATATCAACAATAAAAAAATAGTGAAGGTATTCAACAATAATTTGACTTGACTCACAACTATGATTCTATACATTCATATCTTACTCAACATGAGACAGGTATTAATACACCAAAGAGCGAGCCAAATATATAAATAACAGCTATATATTTGGCCACTGTACGTTAGCAAAAAACAAAACAAAATGTCTGACCTCACATGCATTGAACATAATGTAAATGAATACAGTTTCCTGATATGGGCATGAAACTGCTATATAATATTACAGTTTCATAGCCTATATTAAATCCAAGTAATGGTAATTACAGTATATTGTTTCAGTAGAGTATAGGTACCAATATATTTAGTGTAGCTTAATCCTACGATTATCGTGTCGGCTATCAAACTCATCAACAAAACTCTCCAAATCAATCCCCTCAGCCCGAGCACTATCAATCGATAGTAGAGCGATGCTACTCAATCTGTCACTGGTCATAGAATTTCTGAGAAATGTTTTCACTAATTTCATTTTTGAAAAACGTGTTTCACATGAAGCGCTGGTAACAGGAAGAGTTACAGCTATGAACAATAGTTTGTACAAGCAATCAAATGCGGCCTTGTAAGGAGTTATGAATGATATGAATTGCACTAAGGATGTAGGTTGGTTAGGTTCTTTCATGAGTAATGTTTTCACCAGGAGGATCTCGTTTTAAATCACTTTGATTTACTGAGTATGCATTTGCAAAAACAATGTTTCTCCTCCAGGACAAAGAGCTGAAACACCATAAAAAATGGAACATGATTCTTTAGTAAAACGACGATTCCGATTTCTCTCCAGTGTCCACTGGTACTTGTAGCCTACAAATGTTCCTCGTTAGTTTTAACATTTGTATTGCTTTTTAGAGTTTTTATTATTATTTAACATACCTTTTTATTGTTTTTTTCTTGCTTTATTTCCTCTACTAACTTATTTTCATGTTCTTCTTTAGCATGTACTTTTATCATTACCTGTACTTTATTCTTCTGCCTTTTGTAAGCCTCAAAATGTTCTTCTTTCACCTTTAAAATGTGTTCCTTTCTGTTTCCCTTTGTTTACCTTGCGTCGCTACATCAAGTCTGCGTGAAATTCAGAACATAGTTCTAATAATACAATCACTGTAATAATAATAAACATTGACGAATTTAGAATAATATTATATTATACTAACACTAATTAACAATATCAGAAACTTTAAAGTAAAATTATATTCATGTCCTCATGAAGGAAAACGGAGATGGCAGACGAAAGACTAGGAATAACTATAATGTTTTATTTCTTTATGGTGATACGAGGTCTTGGTTAGTTGGTTACATGTTATGAACTTATGATGATGTTACATAATACCTTGGGTAATGGCTAAAGCCCAATTATCATTACATTATCCATTGTGTTTATTATCAAGGAGTCAAAATGCCATTACCAATTTTACAACATTATAATAATAGATGTAGGAATATAAACTGGGGGGGGGGGGGGCAACTCAGGGGCCAGCCCCAATTCTGGGGGCCACGGCCCCCCCTGCCCCCCCCCCCCCCCCCCCCCCTTAGAATACTATATATATATATATATATATATATTATAATAATCATCGGCAGGTAATTTGGAGTACAAGATCATTATAATAAATTAGTTTCAGAGAACCCTGTAATTAGCCCACATAATTGCTTGCTGATAAATCAAGATATTTAAATTATCTGGAATAATTAACACCACTATTGAAAATAATGGGGTTGAGTTTAAGTTTATAGTAAAAGTAGGAAAGTAGAAAGTGTAACCCAGCTAATTCAAACAGTTACTTTAGATAACGATTATTTATAACTATTAATAAATATACCGCTTCTACTGAATGATTAAACCATTATTTACATGTATTTAGCTCTAGATGTGTGTGTGTGTGTGTGTGTGTGTGTGTGTGTGTGTGTGTGTGTGTGTGTATGCGCGCGCGCGTGCGTGCGTGCGTGTGTGTGTCCAAGGTAAACATCTCTATTGGACTCACTCAATAATTCAACTTTCTATTGGCCTCAGTGAATTATGTGCCCGTCAATTGGTCCCTCTGAATACTTTAAAAAGTCCCCCTATCAACCCCCATGAACTATATATCGTTGTCTGGATTTATGTATCGACCATGTTTAACTTTGGATGGTCGTGCAGGTTAATGGTCACTTCGCTCACAATCTTTCCGGCTTCACTCCAAGTCACTTCTTCCACACTATGGTTCAGTTTAAATGGGTTACAATAGATTAAGTTATGTTAGGAAAGGATAAATTAAGGTAATTCAATGTAATGTAATATAGTGTGATCAAAATATTTGTTAACAAACCGTATACAGAAGTTGAATAGTTATGGCAAGGTAAGTTCGGCTAAGGCTGACTGGCAAGACATGGAAGGGTAAGGAATGGTAAGCAAATCAACTCTGGATGTTGGAAGACGTGACTGCGACCGAAATTACTTGTAGAAATACGACAACACATCGTCCTATTAAGCGATGTCACACGGTACACATTAGATATCCGGTACTTCATTGTTGTCCGTGATCGGTATTGCCGCGTGTGGTGTGTGATAAATATTGCAGGATAAAATACCTGGGTGTGGAAGTGAGACGGTAACTGGTTTTCAGGAGTTGTGAGGAGATGGTCGACTGATTAAGAAGGTGGTGACAATGATTGATATAATAATCGGTGCCAAGTCAGCTTATACGCAGGAATGCACAAACAAAAACAAAACACACACACACACCCACAGTTATAATGGAAGAACATTTATATAGTATTTCAGATACTGCCGTACTGTGTATACACTCTTCAGCTAGCTCAAGACTATCTATATATATATGCTCAGGCCCAATCCCCACTTTTCCTATGTTTTTATTTTATTTTTCCTCTATTTTATTTTTTATTTTTATTTTTGTTTTTCCTTGGGGGTGGCCGACTCAAGACAGAGCAAGAACAGGAAAACACAAGACAAAACAGCGAACAAACACAGACAAAACACAAAATTCACACACATCTAGGTCACCCAGGAGAATACCCAGAGACCAGGGTCACCAAGGTCGCTCCAGCACTCCCCTGGCCCCCGACCACCCGGAGAGGCTCCTATCTCGGCAGGCAGACATGTAGCGGAGCCAAAGCCACAAGCCCGCCCACCACACTTCCAGGCGCACCCTTCATATTAATCGTCTCCCCGGGCCAGGCGCCTGATGGACTATTATCTAGTCCAACTTGCGCCCGACCCCTATAATAGTCTAAGTAAATAAATATTATAAAACTTTGTTACACACTATAGCCTAAATGAAATTATGTAAATCTCTCTCCACACTTCACCATGGAAATCAATCAATAATTATACACACACCCACCTATGCATTACCATTCGTACAATGTAACTCATCCATAACTAGTTAATAAACCAAACACTTAATTATTCACCCATCCGTCCAAAACTACCCACACCCATCCACCTACATTATACCACATTATCCACCAACACATATATTCACTCATTCAATAGCCCATATCTAAACCATCTATCCATTGACGTCATCACTGTTTGTAGAACTCATTATAGTCCTAAATCACGATCATGATCAGTAACATTATTATCACCATAACCACAATCACCAACAATATGACCATCACCATCATTCTCACAAACGTCATCATATCTCTATCCTCCAAACCCTGGCTCCTACATTAACCAGTCATTCCTCCTGCTCTGAATTCCACCAGTGAGCACAATGACCACAATGTATCACAGTATCAGTTCTCCTTTACCCGCCGCCATCATCCCATCCATCACCAATACCACAACCACCACAACCACATCAATCATTAGACTTATCACAACCATAACAGCCACCAACCTAAACACAAACATCCCATAAAATCCAATGTCCATCTCTACAACCCCCACACAAGCATGACCACCTTCCTCACAACCTCCCTTATCAACGGCCAGCAATAACAGTACCTCTTCATCCGTCCCGTTATCTTGTAATGGTCGTGTCGTTAGTGATAATGGTTCCGGCCAATCTCAGACATTCAGAACGACTCTAATGGCTCCGGTAATTAGGCCGAGTAGGTTAGGATAGGGATGGAGGTTGGGAAGGAACATGGGCTAATATAAGGTGTGAGTGGGAGAAAGTGACATATAAAGTGATTGGACAGAGATGGTCTCAGTGGAGTTTCATGGTGTATGTGTATTGAAGTGTTTGCGGTACTCTAACTGAAGCATGGGACTGTATGATAAGTGTGATGTGATGGGAGGTATGATTGGTGGTGTGATGGTGTCCATTGTTGTGTTATTCATAGCAATACTATTATGTATCTGTACAAGTTTATAATATATAATTATTTGTATTATCCTGTATATGTCATGGAGGTGAATTACGAGACCTGTGATCAAGGGATGTAAATGTGATAGATGGACACAAATATACAGTATATGGTAGACAGCACAAAACAAAAGATGCCTGAAGAGGACGAAACGACAATGGGTGTGTGTATGAGTGATGAGAAACAAAGACTTAATTACGATAAAAAGAAACATTAATATTAAATTCTTCTCGTCAATAATTAATCAATGCGTCTTACCTCTATTCATCACCACCTTCATTGCAACTATTGTTAATACAGATAAACTAGTATTGATATTCTGAAGGGCCCTCACACAAGCTTGTACCATTCGTCTGTAGCCTATAGCCTCTAATATTACACTTTACTGGCCAGCCCTGGATCTTTAAGCCCAAAATTATTTCTTACTGATCTCCACTACACGCTCACTCTCTCTCACACACGCACAAACTCAAACTCTCTCTCTCTCTCCAACTTTATTCAATATTGTTTATCTAAAGTATATACAATTAAATATGCGAACATATATTAAATAAAGTAGGTGTGCAGTTTTCGCATTACCAAAAAAACAAAAAACAAAACAAAAACTGCATAGGCAACTCTGCGACCTAGAATTCTGAAAGTAGTATTGAATCTCTTAGGTAAAATCGGTATATATAATATTATATATATATAATAATACCGGTATATATATATATATAGGCCAATATATATATATATATATATATATATATATATATATATATATATATATATATATATATATATATATTGTTACGTATCTTGATCCTCAAGTGGTTAACTTGATGAATCTAGATAGCACAGAGATATATATTAAGGTATCAGTCAGCTGAAGGCAAAACAAAAGTAAAATCTAATAAAATAATTTCCTGTTGTTGCTTCCTTTCCTTTTGGATCTTAGGACTTAGTATCCTTTATTGACTGATACTCTTTAATTATGAAAAATACTGAAACTAATTAAAGTCATGTAGTATTTATAAAGAATTATTATTTAACCGAAGCTTAGTAGGCTATGGTTATGAACCGAATAAGTTATAGCTAAAGAAGGACTATTAATTTTATAAAAAGTCTTGAAAGATAAATAGTAAAGTAAGAATATTTCTGTCTCTTACCCTTTTTGAAATGAATAGATAGTTTTCTTCTATGTCCTTTTATTTATATTTAATGTAATTATTCTTGGTTCTTGTCTTACGTTAATAGTATTATTATTATTATCATCAGGAGTAATATCAAAGTCACATAAAAAGTTAGATATATATTTAATAATTAGTTAAATTTATTTCTTAACCACGTAACATTGAGGTTTGATTATGAGTAAATAAAGTTACAGGATCGTTTCATAGATTCGATTCAGGTCTCACTCAAATAATATGAAAAGCAAAATATAATATTTTGAAGCAAAAGAATTTTCTTCAGCTTAGGAAATCACTAGAAGTAATATTAACACAGCCATGTTAGTCTAAGGCGATATTACTAATACGAGCCAATAGCATCACCGTACTAAGCACCATTAAGCAATGTAAGCTTAATTCAAAGAAAATGAAAGAACTCGTAAGTATTAATATAAAACAATAGTATTACTTTCATCATAACCCAATTACTTAAAGAGTTGCTTTAGTCCACAAGTTAGTCAACTAAAATAGTTAAGTACATAATAATAGCGTTAACGTTAATTCCCAATCAAATAGTTAAGTACATAAATAGTAGCGTTAACGTTAATTCGCAATCAAATAGTTAAACACATAATAGAGTTCACGTTAATTCCCAATTAAATAGTTAAACACATTACACACATTAAACACATCACGTTAATTCCCAATCACATATCTCACTAACCAACATAACGTAAGTGTTTACACCGAACACACTTAACACACATTTATATAATCTGACTGACAGTCACAATCCCATTATAATACTTCACCCCGTCTTCCTCCAGCTGCAAGTTCACCTTCCCCAACTCCAAATGAGACTGATTTGAATGCCCACAACTCGGGTCTTATATACCAAACAATGATGGTGTAGGAACGAATCAGGAGGCGAGTGATGGTGCGCGCTCCAATCATAGCTCCTCGAATCACATAACAGGTGTGTCGTCCACTCACAGCTCCTGGCGTCGATCATACGTCATAGCATCGGTCATCGAGGTATGGGGCGAGCTGGTATGGGGCGAGATGGTTTGCCCACTCGCTCGTTCGCTCGCTAGTCTGCTTCACCACTTGGGTAGTTTGGCTCCTTCAACTCTAATTCTAACTCTTAAATTAACATACAGGGCTCCGTATGTCAGACCTCCCCCCTAGAAAAGAGTTTAAGGAGTATAGTACATAATATTAAACATAATACATAAATAGATTCACCACCAGATTGGCAACAGCAAGATTATAATGAGGATATAATAAGGATATCACCCAAAGTAGGCAACGTCTCCAGGTACCACATCAGAACATAGCCGGAACGTAGCTGGAGCGTTATTCGAACTGCAAGGCATCTCACAGCTGAAGGCTTAAAAGCGCACTACAAAAGCATGATATTTACCTCGCTACAAGGGAGAGCTAATTGCCAAAAATCCTCTCATTAAATTATACTTACTGCTGCATGAGGCCAAACTGGTAAATGCAATCTTTGATCCGTGGCAGTGGGTAGGTATCGTTCTTTGTGACAGCATTGACTTGCCTATAGTCCCTACAAAACCCATGGCTCCCGTCTGGCTTCGGCACAAGTATGACCGGACTACTCCACTGGCTGAAAGCCCTAGTGATCAGTTCATTAGAAATCATAAAGTCAAGCTCGACCTGCAGTATACTCCTGCGTTGTGGCGAGACAAGGTAGGGAATAGTTTAATGGGAGTTGCATCCCCTACGTCGATGTCGTGCACGGCCAAAGAAGTGAGCCCTGGAGTATCGCGGAACACATTGGGAGACAGAGATAAAACAGAGATTAGTTGGTTCGCTTGATCAGAGGGAAGATGACATAGTTTAGATGGTAATTCCCTCAAAGCCACTGAATTATACTGAAAGTTGGATAGGCTACATGACAAGTCAAAGTCTGCATGGATACCTTCAGGCTCTGGAACAGTCTGTTGCGGGTCAGTAAGAGAACTGAAGACTTTGTCCGCACCAGGCTGCTCACAGGTCCTGACATTCACTGCCACAGTGGGAGAATCTGGAGGAGAGGAATCAGGGGACCTATGGTAGGGCTTCAACATATTTATATGGAATACTTGCGTGGGCTTTCTCCTGTCTGGGGTAGTTACTAGATAATCGGTAATGCTCACCCTCCGAATGATCTTATATGGGCCCCTGAACTTGGCAGATAAAGGTTGGCCAAAAAGGGGGAGCAGGACCAAAACCTCATCACCGGGCTTAAACTTCCTCTCACGGGCTTTTCTGTCATACCATTTCTTCATGGAGCTTTTAGCCACTGTCAAGTTTTGAGCGGCAAACTCACATGAGGATCTCAGCCGGGTTTTGAAATCTGAAACATACTTGAGGTTTTGGTTCCCCTCCTGGCCAACTAGGCTATCCTGCAATAGTTGCAAAGGACCTCTTACCTGGTGACCGAAAACTAGCTCATTAGGGGAAAAACCCAGGGATTCAGTTGGAACCTCACGAGTAGCAAATAAAAGAAAAGGTACCCCCTTATCCCACTCAACTCCGGTCTCTGTACAATACTTACGTAACATTCCCTTTAATGTCTGATGATATCGTTCGAGAACCCCTTGACTCTCTGGGTGGTAGGTGCTAGACTTTACATGCTCGATACCCAACTCCTTCAGAGACTGCTGGAAAATGTTAGAGGTAAAATTAGTTCCTTGATCACTTTGCACCTCATGGGGGAAACCCATTCTGGTGAAAAATTTGAGCAGTTCCTTGATTACAGTTGGAGCAGAGGTAGTCCTTAAGGGTATTTTTTTTTTTTTTTTTTTTTAAGAGACAATGAACGGAGGAAGGAAAAACCTCTGGGTAGCGAGTTGCCATGTCCATGATAGTTAATAAATAAATGTTACCTTGGGAAGTCTTAGGCAATGGGCCTACAATGTCCACTACCACCCGAGTAAAAGGATTCTCGAAAACGGGCAAGGGCACCAGAGGATGTACAGGCACCTTCTGATTGGGTTTTCCTGTCATCTGGCAAGTGTGACACACTCTACAACACTCCACTACATCTGCACGCATTCCTGGCCAGTAAAAGTGGGATCTGATTCTGTCTAGAGTTTTTCTCACACCTAGGTGTCCTGCCAATGGTATACAATGTGCCATTTCCATGATATCTTTACGACAAGGTTTGGGGACTACTACTTGATGGACGTCCCAAGCCCCGTCATCGATTGGTCTGTGTGGCGGTCTCCATCTTCGCCACAATACTCCTCCTTTGAGGTAGAAACATTCACCACCCTCCTTCTCACATTCCTCTTCACTCACGGACCTGGCAGCTAACTCCTTGCATTCACAATCATCTCTCTGTAGCTCTACCAGGCCACTAGGACAATTTGGAGGGGTTTCATGGTCATCGTTAGGGTCAAGATGAGCCATAAAGGTGTCAGATAAATCCACCTCAGTCACATCATCAGGCACAGTTGGAGCATCATTCACACTCTCATCATCCCTTTCATCATCTCTTACATTCGGTACATTTCTGTCTGAGGGAACTGCTACTTGAGACATTGAACGTGTGACAGCACACACAGGGAAAACTGTTGGCATCTCCTTCTCGAGCTCACCGGTTAGTGGCTCGTTAACAGGGGAAAGTGACAAAATGGGGTCTGGTCGGACCTTCTCACCTGCTAACATCATTCCCCAAAAGGAGAGTTACCCCAGGCACAGGGATATCTTGGGACCTACACAAAGCTATGGTGGCCTCACCCTGTAGTAACTCACATTCAATTTCGCCTTTTACCAAGTATGCATAAAACTGGCCTCCAGCACCTCTCATTACAACTGGTTCGCCAGGTGGGCACTCAGTGTAAGGATTCACCATGAGGGTGCTAGTAGAACCTGTGTCTCTCAGAATTTTTACCTCATGCATGCAACCATTTAATCTCACGTTGCCAGATGAAATAAAGGGACGGTAACTGTCCTGCACTGATGGTGAAATTATTATTGGCTTAACCCTAGTGGGTTGCACCACACATGCTACTACACCCCTGTCTAGATGATTTACATTAGCTGCTAGGTACTCCTTCTGTCGAGAGTCCTGCATTAAAGGAACTTTTGGTGCTAGGTACTCCTTCTGTCGGGAGTCCTGCATTACAGGCACATATGGAGTTTGAGATACGGCGGCAACTGTCTGCCCCGATCTCTCGGTTCTCTCCTTGGCCCAGCACTGATAAGCTAGGTGGCCTCTCTTGCCACAAAAAGTACATACTTTAGGAGATACGGGAACGTTCCCTCTTTGAGCATTACTATTAGTTTGGGGCCCACCTCTGTTACCATTGCCCTGAGTCGCATTTTTAGTTGGGGGAACATTTCTATTTTGGCTAACTGGGGAAGACGTTATAGGCTTGTGACTGGGTCGGTCAGATTTGTGATTGGGATACTTAAAATTAGAACTAGAATTATCGTAGGGCTTCTTTCCACGAAATTTGTTGTTGAGCACGTATGTGTCAGCCATGTCAGCGGCGTCGGCAAGACAATCTACCTTTTTCCCCTTTAAATGATAGGATACAGAAGAATCAATTTTCCATAGGAAATTTTCTAACAGGACCAACTCCTTCAGATCGTTGTAGCTTGTGACTTTCTTACTCTTGACCCAATGATTGAAAGTTTTAGTCATGGTCCTGGCAAATACCTTATGGGTTTCTTCTACTTTCTTCGGGTTTTTACGGAAAGATTGCCTGTAAGCCTCAGGCTGCAATTGATAGGTTTTTAAGATAGCTTCTTTGAGATTGTCATAATCCTGCCTAACTTCTGCTACTTCTGACAAATACGTGGCTCGAGCCTGCCCTGTCAAAACAGTTTGTAACATAAAAGGCCATTGATCTCTTGTCCACTTCATACCTCCAGCAACTTCCTCAAACAAAACAAAGAAATCCTGCACATTATCCTCAGTGAAAGGTGGAATGACACTAGTCATAGTCAATCCCAGAGGGGGAGCAATTTCGGGAGCATTTGTATTGACATTTAGTTGAGCCGTACGATATTGATATTCACATTGTTCGGTCGTTGCACTTGCATTTAGTCTGGCTTGTTCGGTCTTTGCTTCGGCATTTATTCTGGCTTCTTCGGTATTTATTCTGGCTAGTTCTATTTTTAGTCTGGCTTGTTCGGCATTTGCTTCGGCATTTAGTCTGGTTTGTTCGGTCTTTATTCTGGCTAGTTCCAGTACTTGATCACCGGTCAAACCAGGTGGCAATTGTTCATCAAGTTGGCTAGGTTTACTCGGGATCCCACCAACTGCTCCGTCTCCCTCCCCGCCTTCTACAGGGAACAGGTGGGTTTTTATGGTCTGAGCCACCTCTACTTTAGACATGTTTGAGACAGTTAATTGGAGATGTGAGGCAAGCACTTTCAGTTCAGATTTTGACAGACAGTCAATATCAGGGGCTGTGGGTTCTGATTCTATGAAAACTCTAGCATCTTCTTCATTAATTAGTTGAGGCATGATTAATATTTGATTTTTAAGTAGTGAAACGTTAATGAAACTGAGTGAAACTGTATGAAACGAATCCTGGCAAGGTCGCCACTCTTCTGTTACGTATCTTGATCCTCAAGTGGTTAACTTGATGAATCTAGATAGCACAGAGATATATATTAAGGTATCAGTCAGCTGAAGGCAAAACAAAAGTAAAATCTAATAAAATAATTTCCTGTTGTTGCTTCCTTTCCTTTTGGATCTTAGGACTTAGTATCCTTTATTGACTGATACTCTTAATTATGAAAAATACTGAAACTAATTAAAGTCATGTAGTATTTATAAAGAATTATTATTTAACCGAAGCTTAGTAGGCTATGGTTATGAACCGAATAAGTTATAGCTAAAGAAGGACTATTAATTTATAAAAAGTCTTGAAAGATAAATAGTAAAGTAAGAATATTTCTGTCTCTTACCCTTTTTGAAATGAATAGATAGTTTTCTTCTATGTCCTTTTATTTATATTTAATGTAATTATTCTTGGTTCTTGTCTTACGTTAATAGTATTATATTATTATTATCATCAGGAGTAATATCAAAGTCACATAAAAAGTTAGATATATATTTAATAATTAGTTAAATTATTTCTTAACCACGTAACATTGAGGTTTGATTATGAGTAAATAAAGTTACAGGATCGTTTCATAGATTCGATTCAGGTCTCACTCAAATAATATGAAAAGCAAAATATAATATTTTGAAGCAAAAGAATTTTCTTCAGCTTAGGAAATCACTAGAAGTAATATTAACACAGCCATGTTAGTCTAAGGCGATATTACTAATACGAGCCAATAGCATCACCGTACTAAGCACCATTAAGCAATGTAAGCTTAATTCAAAGAAAATGAAAGAACTCGTAAGTATTAATATAAAACAATAGTATTACTTTCATCATAACCCAATTACTTAAAGAGTTGCTTTAGTCCACAAGTTAGTCAACTAAAATAGTTAAGTACATAATAATAGCGTTAACGTTAATTCCCAATCAAATAGTTAAGTACATAAATAGTAGCGTTAACGTTAATTCGCAATCAATAGTTAAACACATAATAGTAGTGTTCACGTTAATTCCCAATTAAATAGTTAAACACATTACACACATTAAACACATCACGTTAATTCCCAATCACATATCTCACTAACCAACATAACGTAAGTGTTTACACCGAACACACTTAACACACATTATATAATCTGACTGACAGTCACAATCCCATTATAATACTTCACCCCGTCTTCCTCCAGCTGCAAGTTCACCTTCCCCAACTCCAAATGAGACTGATTTGAATGCCCACAACTCGGGTCTTATATACCAAACAATGATGGTGTAGGAACGAATCAGGAGGCGAGTGATGGTGCGCGCTCCAATCATAGCTCCTCGAATCACATAACAGGTGTCGTCCACTCACAGCTCCTGGCGTCGATCATACGTCATAGCATCGGTCATCGAGGTATGGGGCGAGCTGGTATGGGGCGAGATGGTTTGCCCACTCGCTCGTTCGCTCGCTAGTCTGCTTCACCACTTGGGTAGTTTGGCTCCTTCAACTCTAATTCTAACTCTTAAATTAACATACAGGGCTCCGTATGTCAGAATATATATGTTTTTATACTCACAGCCGGACTTGAACCACCGACAGTCAGAACAAGTGCCCATACTTTAATCCACTATACCAAAGCGTGATAGAGGATACTTGTGTGCAGTGGATTAAAGCATAGACACTCGTCCTGACTGTTGGTGGTTCATGTCCGCCTGGGATATATATATAATTACATTTATGATCGCATTGAATCTTAACCATTGAAATATTTATCTATAATAAGGTCAGCGTAACACTATTTTGAAGCATTTTGAATATGGTGTAATTCAAATTTAGAATATATATGAGAAAGAAATAGTGACCATAATCTGTGACCTTCACCATTCACCTTGACCTTTGAATAACAAAAACACAAAATTTGGACAATCGTTGCATTGACCAACCGAATTTGCCAGAAAAATTTGGTGACGATACGTAACCCGTTCAGTACAGTTCTGTTAGTTTCATTTCATACTGGATATTAAGACGATTTTATTTAGTTTATGAAGGGCCTCCATAAAATTAGCAGGCTTTCAACTATCTTAATTAACCCTTTTTACTACCACAGATCCTGTGTACGATCCAAAAAATCGTCTAATTATAGCTAGACTACAATAAAAAAGACGTCACCGGTACACAAAGGGTTAAACAGTCTAGTAAGAGTTTAAATAAATTATTAACACTCTTCTTTTGTTCTTTGACTTAGACCTTTAACCTTAAGTATTATTATATACTATATATATATATATATATATATATATATATATATATATACCATATATATATATATATATATTATATATATGGTTGAAATGTATGATATGTAAGTAAAAAGCAACTAACAGTCGTCAACTTATCGAAAATTGAGTATTTTTTATAATGAAGGTTAACTTATGACCTTGGTCTGTGACCTTGACCTTTATGTAGGATTATATTTTTGTTTGCTTTGATATAACCCTAGAAAATCAAATAAGTGTGTCAAATTTCATTAAAAATCATCAGTTAGTTTCAGAGATATTACAGGAATAGTTGACCTTGACCTTTGACCTTCATCTTGACCTTCACGATGTCTGAAAAATAAAAAATTGAATTTTCCCTTAAAGAACAACTGTCTCAACGAATTTTGTGAAGCTTACATGAATAGTAAAGAAATTAGCATATTGACCTTATATTTGATGTTGACCTGTGACCTTGACTTATCAAATGGAATTATGTTTATACTTGTATGACCTTGGTCTAGGCATTCAGAATATGCATGATATGCCTAATGAGAATCTTACATTAAATAGGAAATACTAGTATATAGCATATTTCGAACTTTAACTTTGACCTTTGACCTTGACCCTCGAACTTAAAATTTCTTATCAAGGATTTAGTTAGATTAACACCAATGTTCATATTAACTAGCATTATGAATATGGAGTAATTCGTATAAAAACATATTGATTACAAATAGTGATCATATACTGTGACCTTGACCTTTGACCTTTGACTTAAAATAAAATACATATATTTGGATGGTCGTCGCATTGATCAACTGAATTTGCCTGTATAATTTGGTGACAATACATTAAACAGTCTAGGAGGAGCTTAGGGTAAATGACAAATACTCTTGTTTTGACCCTGACCTCTGACCTTAACTATTACAATATTTATGTGAAATTTGATATATATGATATTTAAGTAATAAGCCATAACACAACCAGTTTTCCAAAAATTTGAGTAATCTTTTATAATTAATAATATTAGTTGACCTTTGACCTTGACCTGTAACCGTGACCTTTATGTAAGAGTACATTTTTGTTTGCATTGACTTTGCCCATGAAAATCTAATAAGCATGCCTAATTTCATTAAAGCCCATCAGTTAGTTTCATATATATTAAGAGAATAGTTGACCTTGACCTTTGACCTTTATCTCGACCTTTATATGTCTCAACATTTATTATTTTCCTTTTCACTTAAAGTGCAACTATCTCACCAAATTTTGTGAAGTTTGCATGAAAAGTAAAGACAATAGCATATTGACCTTTTAGTTGACCTTACCTGTGACCTTGACCTTTCATATGGAATTGAATAGTTTCTTGTATGACCTTGGCCTAGGTATTCCGAATATACATGGTAAACCTGGTGAGAATCTAACAGTTAGTATAAGAAATACTAGTAAGAAACCTATTTTGACCTTTGACCTTGAACTTTGACCTTACCATTTAAAATATTTATCTAAGATTTGGGCAATACGGTATCAAGGTTACCAGTAACTTGTATTGTGAAAATGAAGACATTTGAGTAAAAAGTAAAATAAATAGTAAAAGTTTACCTTTGACCTTGACGTTTATGTAAGAGTAAATTTTGTTGTTCATTGACATTGGCCAGGAAAATCAAATAAGGATGACTAATTTCATTAAAATCCATCAGTCAGTTTCATATATATTTTTAAAATAGTTGACCTTGACCTTTGACCTTCACCTTGACCTTCATGATATGTGTCTCAAAATGTATTATTTATCCTTTTAATTTAAAGTGCAACTATATCACCAAATTTTGTGAAGTTTGCATGGAAAGTAAAGAAATTAGCATATTGACCTTTTATTTGACCTTGACCTGTGAACTTGACCTTTACTATGGAATTGTATAGTTCCTTGTATGACCTTGGTATAAGTATTCCGAATATACATGGTAAGTCTAGTGAGAATCTGACAGTTAATATAAAAAATACTAGTAAACAAAATATTTTGACCTTTGATCTTGACCTTTGACCTTACCCTTCAGAATATTTATTTAAAATGTTGTCAATAAGATATCGAGGTTACCAGTAACTTGTATAGTGAAAATGAAGAAATTTGAGTACAAACTAAGACACATGAAATATTGACCTTATTTTTAACCTTGACTGTTGACCTTAACCTTTAAGTTAAATTGAAAATTTATTTTTGACTGACCATCGCATTGACCAAATGGATATACCTGTGAAATTTGGTGAAAATCCATCGAACGGTCTAGGAGGAGTTTCCGGATGGACGACGGAAGACGACGGACGACGACGGATAAGCTGAATTGTGGTGCACAGTATACGGGCGGGATCTGTGTGTGCGATACCACTCTGCTTTGCAGAGTTGATAAAATGGCATAAATAATCTCTCAACTTTTCTCTCCACCATCTATTTGTGAGGTAGTGAATTATGTTGGCCAGTATATCAACTTAAGCCTGTGATCACACCAGCTTATAAACCACAACACCATCATCCTCTGGTCCCACAACCTGTCACACTCACCTGGAACAACAGGTTACTGGGGAGGAAGGAGGGAGAGAAAAGAAGAAAGGGAGAAGAGGACAGGACAGCAAAGAAGGGAAAAGAATAAGAGAGGAGAGGACAAAAGAGAAGACAACATAATAGAAAACGAGCGAAGAGGATAGACGACGGAAAAGATTATAGCGAGGACATAAAGAAAAAAAGAGGAGAACAAAAAATGAAATAAAAGAGGAACGAAGAGGACACTAAAGAAATCATAACAAGTGCAAATAAAATACGAGAATCAGAAGATAAGCAGATTTTGTTCAAGATAATACTGCCGAGAAGTATCGGACTATGACCAGGGGATTAGAATAGGCATGATAAATGAACATAGTAATAACACATATAAACATACGCAGATCACTAGGATATAATTATACAATGATATTCTCGTATTCCCAACAACAGTATAGCTCAAATGTCATCAGTCAGAATTCGTCCTGTATTAAGAAAATTGATTCTCGCGAACCAATTTGCAAAAATGTGGCAAAATACAGATTTGTGACATGTAGTCAAGAAAATATGGCATTGTCCCGGCTACAAATAATATAACTTTACTAATTTACGAGGCCATAACTTGAAACATTATGACCTACTTGTGGACCAAGAATTATAAGCCTTTCTTTCAAGACACTTAAGATAATTAATAGATTTAGCTTGCAATTACATAAGACCTAAGAAATTATGACCAAAACCCCATTTCCTCACCCTCCAAACCCCGAATCTCGTTCACAACATGGCATCGTTAATATTCATCATAACATCAATTGACCACCAAACCCCTCCATACTATACTAAAACCCCTGCTATCCCAAACCCAAAATAATGAAGCCAATTACCCTTCCTCTTTTCCTAAATCTCCACATAACCGGGTTCCCACAGAATGTATTATTCAGCCATCCACTACAGTCATCGGGGACATTAACAATTCAGCTGACATTATAAATTTTTCTAGCAAGTAATTACATTTGGACAGTTGGTAACTCGCAACACCGGGAGAGCAGCCAGAATATTGGGGTATTGTAACATGTCTAGCTTGCTTGGCTGTCTGATTGATTGATTGATTGGACGACTGACATGTTGTCATACATAAATGAAAAGTATTGTCCTTTTATTAGTAATTTCAAACAATTCATACAAAAATATACATAATTCAGTGTCCCTCTCCCTCGAAAGAGAGAAGATTCCATCACGTTCTATTCACTATTTTTCTGACAAACTCCCACCATTTTCAAAGTCTCTCACCAGATGAAAATTTGCAACATTAATTGTGTTTATGGCCTGCCTCTCTAGTCATTGTGGCATTTACAACATTGGCCGTAAAATGTTCCATAAATAGAGCAGTATACTTCCCATCGACATGCCTTTACACACACACACACACACACCCACACACACACACACACACACACACACACACACACACACACACACACACACACACACACACACACACACACACACACACACACACACACACACACACACACACACACACACACACACACACACACACACACACACACACACACACACACACACACACACACACACACACACACACACACACACACACACACACACACACACACACACACACACACACACACACACACACACACACACACACACACATGCAATCAAACAAACAGAACAGAGACCAACATGGCTAAACAAACACCAAAGTGGGCCCAGAGTGACAAGTGCAAAAACAAACACTGAACAAATGGAGATTCGAAAGTGGAGGAGAGGGGAAAATATCACACAATATATATATCAGAGGAAGAAGACAAAATAACAAGAACAAACGAGAACAAATACGGGAAAGGCAATGAACTAAAGAAGCAAAACTAAATCAAATATAAAATAAAAACATAATGTTTACAAATAAATTAATGGAAACAAAAAGAACATAATAATGAAGACTATTACGACAAGCATAACAGAAAATATTAAACAAATAAACAATAACACAGAATATAAACGAAGAGTGTGCGCATGAGTAATACATAATTATCTAATATGAAGGCTATACTGTAGAATGTACCAAAAGGGTAATTTAACACATACAACAGTAAATAGACAATGAAAAAGGGGTAAAAAACATCTAAGGACTAAGACATTAATTATATGATAAATGCAGAGAAACAGTAATAAAATATAATGATCCGGCAATAATACATTTGTATAAATGATTGTTTTGACATACAGTACTATTAGCAGAGTAACTAGAAGATAATCGATAAATATGCAATAATGTTAAAGGAATACTGTATGTTTAACGCAGAGTAAATAGAAGAGAATATATTAATATGCAATAATGTTAAAGGTATAATGTATGTTTAACGAGAATAAATTATGAAGATGAACACAGAGTATTAAGAATAAATACAATAACAGGAAAACAATGAGGACAAGAATACAATAAGAACATTGCGGTAATGAGTGGCAGGGAAGAGAGAGGACGTGGCAAGATATCCAGGTATAAAATATAGGTAAATGGTAAAGAGGGAAGATCTAACAAGTAATAAATAAAACACATAAATCATAGAACATGGAGAGAGAGATGGAAAATTAAAATATGAACAAAGATATAGAGGCAGAATAATGTTATACAGGGATAGAAAATAGAAGTAATATAGAACTAGAGGCTAACATAATAATTGTTGAAGATTAAAGTCACTAAAATTAAAACGAAAGAAATTGCATACATGTTAATGATTAAGAGAGTTGAAAGAATACGGATGAATAAGGCTCTGAATAAACATGAGTAAACATGAAAATGTATAAAAAAAAATTAACTATGAGTCTGGTTTGGTACGAATAAAAGAGCATACTATGGTGTGTATGTGTGGGGGGGGGGGGGGGGGGGGTGTATGTGTGTGGGGGGAGGGGGGTGTCACAAGGACACAATAACGATGTAATAAAAGCAAACTAATAAAAACAAAAAACAAAACTGGCAAAATAATGTAATCAAATACAGATTGGTTAAATGACAAGTAAATACATAGAAACACGATCTTTATGATGAATAGAACAAATAATATACTGCCAAACAAACAATACTAAAGAGACAGGAAGTCAAGTACAGATAGACAGAGGAGAGGATAAAGTAGGTTAAGCCAAAGCTTTAAACCCGTAAAAGAAAAGAGTGGACACGAAGAAAACGCCAGAGTTTAAAATACATGTAACAGGAAGAGGAATGAGTGAGAACAAAATGTGGTGTTTTTGTATAGATTTAGGGGAATAAACTGGGAAAGGAATGAGAGAGAAAATAACGCAGGTATGTTCTATCATTAAGGGTAATCAATTGATGAGCCATTGTTAACTCCATATGATAGTAATGTTGCCCTATTTCTTTGATGATTCATGAGCAATATATTATTGAATCATCCATGAATAAATATATATACGTTTACTACAGGTTATCCTCACACCATTTCCTGCAGTTCTGGGTAAACAAACAAGCAAACACATATTCAGACATGGTAAAGAAAAACCTTGTGTCAGAGGTAATGAAGGGAGACTAAGGAGGAGAAAGAGTGTGGGAGAGGAGGAGGTATAGAAGGAGGAGGGAGTGGAATAATGAAGGGAGACTAAGGAGGAGAAAGAGTGTGGGAGAGGAGGAGGTATAGAAGGAGGAGGGAGTGGAATAATTGGCAAAAGGAAGACAGGAAGAGGAAATATTTAGATAATTAACAGGAAGTGGAGAGTTAAAAGACGTCGGAAACAATTTTGAATTATGCATTTGTTGACATTCTCAGTTGAAACAGGTGAACAGCATACTCAATCCTGTGAATCCACGGCGACGCACATACTGAATTGGACGAGTTATCTAGTACCAATAAGTGGTCGGACATTAAATAGTGGCTGTAATAAGACAGTCACTATTTGTTCACAGGTTCACACTAGGGATCCGGTACCAAGATCGGCTATCTTTTTCTTTGGACACCATTGAGGTGCCTTATTTATGATGTGTAAAGGTTATATGCTATTCTCAATCATGTAAATTTGAGTTCCAAAAAACAAACTATATAACCTGCACATATATTATCAAACGTTAATTTTTGGTATGAACATAATATATGAGTGTAAACAAAGACTAATGACACCAGTAGCCCCTACAGTGTGTGTTGGATGTTGGCTAATTTATATTACTATAGGATATCTAGATCAAACCAAATTCCGATATTGTGATGCTAACTTTATGAGTATTAGGATATGTTAACATAGAGTTGATGTATTACAAGCACATGAGACTACTTTTCGGAAATTTACCGATATTACCAAACTTTCATGGGTGATTGTAGATTATCATCAATATGTCTCTCCATAATACATTCTTTCAAATGATGGTTTATATGAAGTCGATCTATTAAACACATTACTGGTACAATAATAAATAACGCTATATAACACAAAATAACGTAAAATATAAATGGGGTTTTGTGTAATGAAATTTACGCGAAGTATATGGAAAACTAACACGTTTCAATATTTAGCTGGCGACTTAAGTAATGTGTAAATATATAATAAACAGCCAAGTAAAACATATTACTAGTTGATTTAATAGAATTAATGTAAACGAGGGAAAATAGTTACATAAGAGTGAAAGTAATGTAGAACTGAGTACAAATAGTTACATAAGAGTGAAAGTAATGTAGAACTGAGTACAAATAGTTACATAAGAGTGAAAGTAATGTAGAACTGAGTACAAATAGTTACATAAGAGTGAAAGTAATGTAGAACTGAGTACAAATAGTTACATAAGAGTGAAAGTAATGTAGAACTGAGTACAAATATCCTTGTAATAAGTGATATAGGCTTTGTTTATAGAAATGAAGGCCTTCCCAAAATAACAATATCATAAAATAAAGTAAATAGATCAAAGTAAAGATAACACTACTTACCGTGTTCCCACAATGATCGCAAGAAAATTAGATAAACAATTACAATAATTATATGCTAAAATGAAAACCATAAGTAATGTATACTAAAAAATGTGAGTCTACATACGGTACGTTAAGCTACTGTACATATTGGAGTAAACATAGTAAGCTAATACACAACATCTAAGATATAAATACTCGCTAACCCAGCTATATATTGCAATTGAATTAACAATTAAGATATATTATAATACAACAAAAATAAAACAGTATTTACCTTGTTCCACAAGACGGCCTTTACCAATCATCGCGTCTCTGGTCATCACTCTGAAAAGAATGTAAGAATCAGTTGTTACATATTTTTGAAAACACTGAAATTGGAATCACACGGGAAAATGTAGCTGATTGTATCGGATTCTGGCATATACAGTATGTGGCGAATATCTGTACATACACATTTATCGGATTATGGCATATACATAATGTGGCGAATATCTGTACATACATATTTATCGGATTATGGCATATACAGTATGTGGCGAATATCTGTACATACACATTTATCGGATTATGGCATATACAGTATGTGGCGAATATCTGTACATACACATTTATCGGATTATGGCATATACAGTATGTGGCGAATATCTGTACATACATATTTATAATATCTGTACATACACATTCATAATATCTGTACATACACATTCATAATATCTGTACATACACATTCATAATATTTGTAGATACACATTCATAATATCTGTACATACACATTCATAATATATGTACATACACATTCATAATATCTGTACATACACATTCATAATATCTGTACATACACATTCATAATATCTGTACATACACATTCATAATATCTGTAGATACACATTCATAATATCTGTAGATACACATTCATAATATCTGTACATACACATTCATAATATCTGTACATACACATTCATAATATCTGTACATACAGATTCATAATATCTGTAGATACACATTCATAATATCTGTACATACACATTCATAATATCTGTACATACACATTCATAATATCTGTACATACACATTCATCATATTTCTCGTTCTAACCTCTAACAACAGTGGCTTAATATCCTCTCATTTTCTGGCCGTTTACTCTCTTAATCACAGTGGCTCAATGCTGCTTCCGGTATTTGTATTTACCACTTTTTTTCCTCCCTCCCTCCCTCTCTCTCTCTCTCTCTCTCTCTCTCTCTCTCTCTCTCTCTCTCTCTCTCCCTCCCTGCTCTCTCCCTCCCTCCTCTCCTCCCCCCCTCCCGCCTCCCCCTCCTCCCCTTCCTCCCTCCTCCCTCCCTCCCTCCTCTCCCTCCCTCCCTCCTCTCCTCTCCCTCCTCTCTCTCTCTCCTCTCTCCCTCTCCCTCTCCCTCTCTCTCTCTCTCCCTCTTCCCTCTCTTCTCTCCTCTCTCTCCTCTCTCTCTCCCTCCCTCTCTCTCTCTCTCCTCTCTCTCTCTCTCTCTCTCTCTCTCTCTCTCTCTCTCTCTCTCTCTCTCTCTCTCTCTCTCTCTCTCTCTCTCTCTCTCTCTCTCTCTCTCTATCTCTCTCTCTCTCTCTTCTCTCTCTCTCTCTCTCTCTCTCTCTCTCTCTCTCTCTCTCTCTCCCTCTCCCTCTCTCTCTCTCACACACACACAGAGCACAGTGTTTCCAATACAATTTTCAATATTCGGTTGGTCATCGACTACCTCACCTCTATAGCTGCTACTTCAGCCCTTATGGTGTGTGTGTGTGTGTGTGTGTGTGTGTGTAATAATAATAATAATAATAATAAACGGTTTATTAAAGAATGGCAGCCTCATGAGCTGAAAATACACATTTTACAATTTAGTGGATGAACATGAGATGTACAGATATGAGGATGGTAAGCTTAGTTTACAAACAAAATAAATAAATACAATAATGATGCATGTGCAGAATACAAATTATCATAAAATAACCATGAGAGTAAGTGATATACATTACATATACACATTTATTTACTTACTCATATACAGAACATACGTATATACACGTACGTGCGCACATACATAATATATAGGAACATAAGAACATGCAGTAAGTGTGCACATGTCCGTATACACAAACGCTCACGTATGCACACAAACATACATACATACAGAAACTGTTTTGGTAAGGTCAGGTAAAGAGGGTGAGGTACTACAATGGGAGGTTAAATCCTCGGTAGTGTAGGTGTGTGTGTGTGTGTGTGTGTGTGTGTATGGTGTGTGTGTGTGTGTGTGTGTGAGACAGAAGGCGAAATATGGAAGAGCTGGGCGTTCTATTGTTAAGGGTGGAAATACATGGATGAAGATACGCGAACACTTAATAATAGATAATGCCTATGCATAGATTTATAATCAGAAGTTGCGCTAGTGAGCAATAATGTTCTCGCTCATATGTATATTTACATACATATGTGCATATGACCATATAAATATAAATACACGTACAGTACATATATATTATATACCTATATTCTCAACGGGCTCGAACCATTGACAGCACGTACACACAGACATACATATACATAAATATATGCACATTACATGCATATATGCTCTTCTCTTATCCTACCTGATACTCTCAGCCGGGCTCGAACCACAAACAGTATACACTATACACATATATATATACATAAAAACGCATACATACACATATACGCACACATACATACACATATACTGCACATACATATACATATATACACATATACATAAACAAACTCAAGCAAAAACATACATAATTATATTCTAATACACACACGCACACTTATGCATATATTAAAGGTGGGCGCGTATATAAGGTGTGACAGACCGTTATTACACATTATTAATAATATTAACAATGGTTGGGATAGGACTATTTTTATATCTGTCAGTTCTTGCTCTTATTGGTTGGAGTGTGTTGAAATGACGAGCTGCACGTGTAGGTCTAGGGGCGTCTGGTGGAAGTAAGTTTCTGTGTCGTGGGTGAACAAGCAGCTTAGATGCAAACTGTTTGAGTGTGTTGTAGTGGTGGGTTTTCTGTGCATTAAAGGAAACTAGATTCTTTTGTCCCCATTCATTAATTCTAGAAAGGTCCTGGTTCAGAGAAATTGCAGTGTTTATTTTTGAATATATAAGATCGGGTTGGGTGAAAGAATTGGTAAATGTGAAGGAACTGTGGAGTGTTGAGTCATCTGCGTAGGAATGTATTGGATTATGAGTGGTAGATATGAGATAATGGATATGAATGAGGAACAGAGTTGGGGCCAAAACTGATCCCTGGGGAACACCAGCATTTATTGAGTGAAATTGAGAATAAAGGCCATCTACTATTACATATTTTTCTGTTATGAAGATAAGAAGAAATTAGTGGAACTAATGATGCAAGGCCGTAGTGTGACATCTTCGACAATAAGGATTGATGCCAGACTCTATCAAATGCCTTTGATATATCCAGTGCTATTGTATGTGTTTCACCATGTTGGTCTGTAGCTTGGTTGATTTGATGCGTAAGAAGGCAAAGAATGTCTACAGTTGATTGACAACGTCTAAAACCATATTGCCTATCACTGATTAATTTATTATTCTCACGATGCTTAAGTATGTGATGATTTAATATAATTTCAAAGACTTTACCAAGAGTGGAAGTTATAGCTATTGGTCTGTAGTTGATGGATCTGAAGAGGCACCTTTTTTAGGAACTGGATGGATGTTTGCTTCTTTCCAGGGTACTGGGAAGCATGAGGTATGAGTACACAGACGGAAAATGTTTGCCAATACAGGAACGAGCACCAAGGAGCAATTCTTAAGTACTATTGGAGGAATTTCATCTGGACCAGGAGCCTTATCTACTGAGAGATTCTGCAAAATAGTTTTGACATGCCTGGTGTGGATCTTAAGTGAGGGAATTTCAGGCGAATTAAAATTAAGTACAGGGACATCTTGATTTATTTCATCTAAGGTTGAGTTGGTGGAGAAAATATCCGCAAGAAGGTTAGCTTTACCTCGTGGGTCACTTACAAGATTGCCAGTCGGAGATTTTAATGGTGGAATGGATGAAGCAGTAGTGAAGTTGGATTTGAATGAGTTAAGAGTAGACCAAAATATTTTGTTATCATTTGGATGATTTAGAAGTTTATTTGCCTGCTTGTGGAGAAAGTTTGATTTAGTTAGGTTTAATACAGTTTTGGCATGATTTCTGATGTTTCTAAAGTAATTAAAGGCTTCATGTGTTTTTGATCTTGTGTATGCATTGTAGGCTATTGCTTTTTGTTCAGTTACTCCAGCACAATTATGGTCAAACCATTTAGGTGAATTAGATCTTTTACTGTACTTTTGATGAGGAATAAAAGTTTCCATTCCAATTTTTACAAAATCTTGTATGTGGCTCAAGGTGGAGTGTGCATCATTAGAAAAGAAAGAGGTCCAGGGAATATCAATAAAGAAACCTTGAAGACCCTCCCAGTCTGCCCTATCGTAATGCCATTTAGTCACCAAAACAGGTTCAGAGTGGGAAGGTGTGGTAGGTGATAGACAGGTGGCCTGTATCAGACCGTGATCAGAAGATCCAAGCGGGGACCTCACTGTAACATCATAATTTTCTGAATTGGTTGTTAAAAATAAGTCCAGTAGGTGGGAATTATGATTAGGATTATCTGGTACACGGGTGGGTTGGTTGACTAGTTGAGTGAGATTAAATGAGTCTGCAAATAGCTCACATTCAAGACCAGCATCATCAGTCCTGGCTGAATGAGTGAGCCATTCAACATTATGGACATTAAAATCACCCAACACAGTGATTTCAGAAGAAGCATTTAAGTTGAGGGCACTGAGTTGTGAGGACAGAGAATCAAAAAGACTTTGCTCTGGAGGAGTATTTGGGGAACGGTAGATGCAACATATGTATTTAAATTTACCAGCAGAAATTAATTTGTATATAGAATAATAAAAAAAGGGACAATTGAAACTAGTAACCTCCTCCAGGGCAATTTCAGATTTTGCGAAGCAACATACACCTCCTTTAGGTCTGAAATTTTGGAGCAGTTGATAACCTGGAAAATTAAATCTAGACGTGTCAGATGTGGATGTTACTTGAGTCTCTGTCAAAAAAAGGAGAGTAGGGGATTCTGCTTGAAGAAATTGGTGTACAGAATTGATGTTAGAGTGAAGTCCCCTTATATTACTAAAGAAAAAGCTGCACAGACGAGCAGCTTTGGGACGTTGCAATGCTCTTGACACAGTCGCATGATGACGACCGGGAGGGCCCTGTGTCAATGACCCAACCCTGCCGGGGGTGGATATCCGAGGGACCACCAGGTTTGCTCTTAACAATTGTACTGCCATATTTATTAGGTAAGTGTATGGTGTTACATGTATGATATGTAGTGGGAAGAGTAGTGTTTTATGGATAGAGGATAGCGATGTAGGGCAATGTCGTGAAGTTGGATGTGTAATTGTGTATGTTATATAAAGAGGGTTTTCCTGATACCCCTGATGTGTGAGGCAGAAAGATATGTATCCAGCTACCAAGGCCTGGGAGAGAAAATGGAATTCAGGCTATTCCCTGAGTCTCCCGAAACCTTGGCGGTAGTACTTCCCTGGGCGGGGCTGCCTACCCCTACTACCTACAAACGCCATCCTCTTAACCTTCACCTTAATGTTCAGTCTAGTAAAGCTTCAGTGTTCAAGGAATTTTACCGGTACATATTTTGTATATATGTTATACACGTATATCAGAGGTTAAGGACTTATACTTCAATTATTTTCAACATGGAAAAATCGCAACATGTCCTAAAGATCAATAAGAAAGTCAATGTACAGGAAATTACCGGTGCAGTCATGAGTGTTCAAAACAAATGTTTTAGTAAAACATTGTTAATGGAGTGACCCTTATAATAATGCGTTTATGTTCATCATACTGGTACAGTATTACCTTAACCTTTCTCACCTCCCTTCCCCTCCCACCCAACACCCCACAGACATCTAAGTTTACACATTTTAACATCTTGAAGTTTCTTTCCAACTTCCTTTTTAAACTTCCACATATAAGTTTGGTGTTATCCTCTTGCTTCAAGTCTGCCTGTCGTGTGGCTCGATAACTTACGCTCTTGTTCTCCCTTCTTAACTTCTGTCTCCACTTTACCATCATATTTCATCCACTCTCTTGTTCTCCTGGCTATCCATATCAATCCAATCTTCCTTCATTAACCTTTATATTTCATCATTCATATATTCCCACCCCCGTTGTTACACTGTCACTGTGTGTGTGTGTGTGTGTGTGTGTGTGTGTGTGTGTGTGTGTGTGTGTGTGTGTGTGTGTGTGGGTGTGTGTGTGTGTGTGCGTGTGTGTGTGTGTGTGTGTGTGTTGTGTGTGGAGGGGGGGGGGGGGTTACTGGAATATTACATAAGCAAAAATATATGTAAATATAATATGATCATACAAACTTAAACTGTATCCAAACTCCATTATCTACCAAAATCACAAATATTGAAATAACTCGAATACACATATATTTGATACTACACTATTACCAGCCAAACATACACATATGATAATCTAACTAAAATATAATATCCATGCTGTATATAATAAAAATGCTAGCGTACATGACAAGTTGGGTGACAAACATTCAACTCAATTTTAAAACGTAGGCAAAACAAAGATTGCGAGAAAGATTAATGGAGTTATACGTTTAAGATTGTGAGTATGAGAGCTTAGTGGAACTGAGGGAAAATTCTTTATTTTCAGAGAGGGGAAAAGGAAGGGAAGAGATCAAACCATAAAGGTACTGTCAAATATTATATTTAAGTTATAAGAAAATATAAAAAGCCAGAAAAGGAATAGGCATTGTGAGAGAATGATTTATAGTGATAATATAAAATACAACACACATTGAGCAATATTAACTTTAACAGACGTACGATATAGATGAAACAAAAATGGGGCGAAAATATGATTTAAAAAACAGAGTAAAAAATATATTGAATCTCGATCAAGGAAACACAATTCAAAGGAACTGCAAAAAGAAAAATATGTTAACACAAGAAAAGAAAATGGCACATCAAAAGAGAGGAAGGAGCAGTGAGAGAGGAAGGCTAATTAATATTTGAAAGTGAAAGTGGAGTTAAAGAGGAACGGAGAGAGAGAGAGAGAGAGAGAGAGAGAGAGAGAGAGAGAGAGAGAGAGAGAGAGAGAATTATACACACACAAATATGCGTAATATAAACTGATCGACAGAACTAAAATGATAGCGAAACCAGCATAAGAAATAAAAAATCAGTTAGAGAAATAGAAAAGGCAATAGAAGTGTCAGAAAGAATGAATGAGAAAGAAGAGAAAACAGTGACAATGTAATCAAGGCAAGGGGAACATAGTCATCAAAGGAGAGGAGATTATTTATGACAGGAAGTAAGAGGCAGTTGATATTTTATTGATAAACAATTTGTAGGATAACATTATCTTTTGTAAACACACTGCCTTCCCCCCAACAACCCCTTTAATAACTAATATCAACCCTTCCCCTTCAACTGACAGTTCAAGGAACCCAAATAATTAATACTATATTCCGGGAGCCAGACGTCTGGACACGAAAACCTGAAATGTGTCCACATTTTACAATTTTACAGGAACCTATAAATGTGAACCTTGACCTGCTGTTGTGAAAATATTAAACCTGGTCTGTGTATATTGATCCTTTTACTGCCTTGGCGTATTGTTTAAATTATTCTTGCAATTACTAGGCATTTTTATACAGTTAGGGAAGTATCTCTAGCAATCATGACGTTATAATCTATCTCAACTTAACCTTTGCCATACACAGATCCCTTTCAACCTTATTAACATATTGTTAAATATTAGCCAGAACACAATTACAGAATGCATCATGACATACTGAAAGGGTTAAATCACCTATATATTTATCTATCTATTGCCTGACGCCGTGATCCCCAAAGGAGTGGCCACGAACGAAACGCCCCCATGCACCTCTGTTCCCAGTCAGTCGACGCCCCTCCTCCCAACCAGCACCGCCTTCATCCATATACTTCCTCACTCCATCCTTCCACCTCTCCTTCGGTGCACCTCTCCCTCTGTCCTTTCATCTCGCTCTCGTACACCCTCTTAGTCATTATCTCGCTTTCCATACGTTCCATATGGCCGAATCATCTCAAGTGGTTCCTGTTCACACTTTCCAGCATATCTACCTCCACATAACTCATTTCCACCGCTCTCACTGGTGCCTTTACTATACTAACAAAAATTGTGTTACCGATGTTTTGAAAATTCACAGAAACACGTTCATCAACCTTATTCAGAAATCCACCAACACTTTGAATTATGACCAAATAGTCGACTAATGAAGCTCGTGAGAAACCAAAATTCCCTGTGATTTACGGACCAATCGATGTGGAGAATGTGTGTGTGTGTGTGTGTGTGTGTGTGTGTGTGTGTGTGTGTGTGTGTGTGTGTGTGTGTGTGTGTGTGTGTGTGTGTGTGTGTGTGTGTGTGTGTGTTTCAGTAGTGTGAGTGTGTGCGGTGTGCGTGTGTGTGTGTGTGTGTGTGTGTGTGTGTGTGTGTGTGTGTGTGTGTGTGTAAGATAGAGTTGTATTTCCGTGAGTGCAATTAACAGGTGTATGTAAGTGTCTTTTGTTTTAGTTGTATAAGAGAGAACTAATTAACTGCAATAAATTTAGTACATTTGACACTATTTATTTAATGGTGTAGCCAATAATAATCCAGTGTTTTCCAGAATGGGATAATATTGTTTAGAAGAATATAACATCAAACTAAAAGGAATGAATAATATACACTCTTGTGAGACAGGGAAGTTCTAAATGTCTAGATGGTGGCTCACTGTCTGTTATCGGTCCTCATAAATATGCAAACGTGTGAACTTCTTGACCCCCTTCTATACACGTACCTGTACGCACGCAATCACCAGCACACACATACACAACACACACACAACACACAACACACACATACACACACACACACACACTCGTTCTCTTCCCCACCGATATCCTTGACCCAATAATTTTTCTGATCACGTTTTCGCTCCGATAATATCATATCGTAGTTTGTGTTACAAATGTCCTTACACTTTGTCTCAAATCCTCGTGTATGTGTGTGTCTGCCTGTAGGATCCTCTTTTGATTAATTAGACAATTTAACGATATTAGAAGGGTTAGAAAGATTAAAAATTCTTATAACCCAGATTTTTCTTTAACAAGAAGCAGGCAATAAGATTCGTTCACACTGCAAGAGGGAGCACGCGGAAATGTCATTTGTGTTTCAAATAATGTTGATAATTGTCAGTCTTCGGACAAATTACAGCCAATAATGTTTTTGAGTCAGCACATTTACTCTTCCAACGTTTGTTTTCTCCATCCGACACTCAACAAATATACTTTCCCGTAATTTACGTTGGTCATGACCCTTCTCTCCCACACTCTGTCTCAGCCAAGAGAGGGAGTTGGTTGGTCTCACACAATCTCAGTAAAAGCCTCCCTCTCCCTCCCTCCCATGTTACTCTCACTCTCTTTTCAACTCAATTTCCCTGACAGACTCTCACCTAAATCACCCTCCACCTTGTGGGCCAGGCTGCATCCCTTTTGTTTTTAACCGCTGTGGTAAAAATATTAAATTCCTTTGGCACGACCTAACCTTGCAATAACAAGTTGGGACAAATACAGGCCAGAATGTGAAATATACTGTACACTCAGATGACATAGTCTCTAGGCCCCTTATAAATATTCATGGACTTCATTGTTTCCCCCTATGTGTATGAGGGAGACAAAAGGCAGGTTGCCTGTAACTTATGAAAGTATATTTCTGGAAACGAAATTATGAATATATTCTATATATTAACTAAAACAAAATATATAGTATTTATTGAAGCACGTTCTCTCCAAAAATTAATCCAGATAGTTATACTTGCATAAAAAAGCAAAGAGAGTCCAGGAATTCTTAAGAGTGAGCTAGAGACTATGTTATTGAATTGTACCATCTTGTCACGGCCGACCACTGCTGCATTACTCTTCCTGGGACGGACGAACGTGACTGGTGTATTTTGGCCTGAGGTACTGTAGTGGGTTGGTGTTGTGATAAAGTGTTACTGACTGAATCTGTTGGTCAGAGTTCTATACCGATTGAAAACAACTGTCAAATATTTAACTAAGATGGTGAACCGTCCGTAATGATTAGATTGACAATTGAGAAGCTTTGATTAATGCAGCTGTTCTTGTGTACCTGGACAATGGGTATCACAACTGCCACACAACATATATATAAATACACTAGAGCATAACCTTCATTTTTATTTTTCTATTAACCTCAATATCTCGGGGATAATTAGGTCTAACTCTTATTGCCTTCAACCCTTCTACCATTATCTGTACTTTGACCTGGGGATATTATCGCGTTTGTCTAGCATTCTCGCTCTCACTCACTCTCTCGTTCTCTGATACAATTTGCGTTTAATTAAATTTCACCTCAAAACCAACTGCCTGTGCAGTTCTGGTCTCCTGGCCTCAGTAAAGATATAAACTGATTCGAAATAGTCCATGTTAGGGTTACCAAACTTGAACACATACTTTAACTTTGTATATATTTGTCACCCGAAGCATGATCACTGACAGCCTAACTTATTCAGGTATTTAACCCATACAGTATCGGTGAAGTCCTTTTAACTTTATTATGGCTATAATTAGACTATTTTATTCAGCTTAAAAAGGGACTCCATCAATTAACAGGCTTTGAAGTATCTCACTTAACCCTTTTGGCTACCACTGATCGCTGGTACAGAAGGAGTTAAATCGCTAAATTGTTTTGACCAGGTTAATTCGAGTATGAATACAATAAATATGCATGGTTCGAAATTTGAACTAAATATAAAAATGTAGAATGTACATTTTTGTTCACATAATGTCTGCGTTATCTGGTACACACTTAGTTCCAGGTTGTTAATGGCTCTAGAGAAAACCAATTAACAGGAAGGTAGATAGTTTGTCTGTTTATGTTTGCACAGTATACAATGAGAGTGGGGCAACATTGTTTGTCCTAAGTAAACCACCTTCGTGGAATGAACTGCAAGGATTTTGAGATACTAACAGTCATTATAATACTATTTATCTCTCACGTTCTTCTTGCACTTTTTAATTAATCCCATCTCTTTCTCTAGCACACAGACCAGCTCTAATTGGATTAAGCCTCTCTTCACACTTCAGACTCTAGCACCTGTTCATTTCCCTCAGACTCTCTCTCTCTCTCTCCACTATCATAACACTGTTCCACCTCATCAGTTCCCTTTCTTTAATATCACTAATGCTTATTGCCACATCACTTCCATAAGGCCCTACCTTCCCTTTCTGCTATAACTCCCTTCACCTGAGTAACCTCCTCACTGACCTTAATATGCTCTTACTTTAATTACACGTGTTATTAGTGTGCTCTCTCTCTCTCTCTCTCTCTCTCTCTCTCTCTCTCTCTCTCTCTCTCTCTCTCTCTCTCTCTCTCTCTCTCTCTCTCTCTCTCTCTCTCCCTCTTCTGCTCTCTCTATCTCTCTCTCTCTCTCTCTCTCTCCTCTCTCTCTCTCTCTCTCTCTCTCTCTCTCTCTCTCTCTCTCTCTCTCTCCTCTCTCTCTCTCTCTCTCTCTCTCTCTCTTCCATATTTTTAATATTAGTGTTGGTTATCGTCTCTCATCCTGCTATAAGGCCCCGAGTCTCTTCCTTGTATTACTATCTCGTGTACTTAGTCATTCTCCTCGACCATCTTGAAAACGTGCATTATCGGTAATTAATTTGTCTTACCCTAAATACCATATGGCGTACATCTCTCTCTCTCTCTCTCAGCCAGCCCCCAGGTAACACTTGTATGATGAACGGAGACGGCTGCCACCAACAGATCTTCCTGATTTGATAACACGCCTGCCTGAGCATAAACCTTTAATGACATAAATACCTGCTGTAGTGTGTGTGTGTGTGTGTGTGTGTGTGTGTGTGTGTGTGTGTGTGTGTGTGTGTGTGTGTGTGTGTGTGTGTCCCCAAAGTTGAAAGTGATAGTCGGTGTATTAAGCGTTTTTTGTTTTGTTTTTTAATTGGAAAGAAGTGCGTTGGGCTCGTTTAGTGTAGTGAAATGAATAAGAGGAGGTGTTTGTGAGAGCTACCCCGCATGTGTTGCTGGCACTCCTGCTTCATTGTTCTGACTTCCCTCACTGTTTCTGTCTGTGTCTCACCTACACAGAGAATAACCCAGCTAGCTCTCACAAACACCTCCTCCTACTATCAATGTCACTAAACTGAACAAGCACACCACTCTTCTTTCAAATACTGTAAAAATAAATAATAATAAACAAAATATATGAAATAACAAATTTAATTTAGCTCTCTCACTCTTTCAACTTTGGGGGAGACTCTTGTTAAAGGCAGCTTCAACTGTTGTCTCCTTCATACATATAGGAACAAACACATGAATTACTGTCTGTGTAGGTGAAAAACAGCGAGGGAACCCAGACAAATGAAATAGGGGTTCCAGAAGCTTCTTATCACATGCCTATGAGGCCTACCCTGTGTATTTCCTGGGTATAATCGTGGGAAAATTACAAACAACGTTTCTTTGAATCCACATGTATTCATAAAGGCCTTATGATAACACTGTTTGTATCATGAATGTTGCCAGCTCTCTAAGAAGGTTTATCGTCTTTAATATTCTCTCTCTCTCTCTCCTCAGTCTGACACTCCTATCGTCCGACATCTCTCATCTCCTCATCTCCTCTCTCTCTCTCTCTCTTTTTACCAGTTGTACGTTGTATACAACTGAACCGTAAAGGGGCCAGTCACCTTTACGAAATTGTAGTTCCTACTATTGTGTTAAGCTACGTGGTCATATTATCTTTGACTGTTTTGAGATTATATCCTATGATCTTGCCCTAAAAGCTTCTTATTATAATTGTTCTCTTTCTTTCTCTTTATATATACTGTATATGCAGTATATATATATATATATATATATATATATATATATATATATATATATATATATATATATATATATATATATTACTAAATCAATATCCTTCTAACTATTTATCTAACCACACTGTGAATAAATGTGTATAAATAACCTTTTTCGTGTTACCATCACCAATATCACACAACCAAAGCCACTAAACTAAATCCTCTCTATTAACCCCACCATAACAACTACCCCCCCCACCACTACCACCATAAAAACAAAAAAAACACCTACCCCTGCCCCGGGCACTTCCACCACCAATGACCATCACTCACAAACTGCAATATCTGTCACCATACCAACTCTCAACTATTCCTTAGATAACCTGCTTCTTAACAAACACACTACCACATATATCACAATTTGGATAACAAGGTGTGCTAAAGGGTTAATGAATATAGACATAAGGATGAGCTACTTTGATAGGGATAATGTAATATCTGTAAACATACGTAAAGGTATTAATAGATGCATACCGGTACTGCAAACAAAGCAACCTTCATTACTGACAATGTTAAGGTGAGACTGTCGTGGTAATAATGTACTAATGTAGATCAACAGTTCTTGGAAGATTATAATGATTATTTATGGTGATGACAGAGGGAAGGGATCAAGGACCTGGAGGGGGTGGGTTGGTTCATGGTCATGTAAACAACTAGTCTGGTCAGATTATTAATCAGTCAGGTTGAGGTTAAATGGTGTTTATGTACTGATATTTTGTCTATTTTGTAATACATTTGATGTGTATGTGTGTGTGTGTGTGTGTTTAATATCGTATTATAATTATCTTTGTTTAATTAATACATAAAACTTAAACAAACTTTATAAATATCGTTTACTTATCAATGTAAAAGACCTATTTATAATTACTTGTGATAGTGAAATTGCATAATCAATGTATCAAGTCCTTGGTACGAAAACAAATCAAACATGTTAGTATCTTCTTTCATTACAGTGACCTGAGTAATAAAAGGGGATAATCACACACACACACACACATAACAAACGCATGCACAAACAAAAATACGAATCAAGCTATTAGTAGTCATGGGTTGGGTCCTACAGAACTCTCGTGTATAATTTGCACCTTTATAGCATTGCTGCCATAAAAACACGTAACAAGACAGCAACTATATGAAGAGAGGACAACTTGATTAACACATAATATATATTTCTTGTTTCTTTAATTACATTTTGAACATAATAAATACAATATTTTGACCATTTAAGATTTTATATGAAACATGTTATTCTCTAAATTACCTCAACAATGCAATAAATGTTCCACGCAACTTAAATGCCTAATACATCTACTCTTGTTTACATAATTTGTCTCCTGCAAAAAATATATCTTGTCACTAACTTTTAGAGATTAGAAGTGGGAAGATGTAAAGAAATAATGAAGTGTAAGGTTCGGCTAGAATTGTCTTCCTACATTTTGTATCAACTCGCCAGTGGTACAAAGAGAAATTGGAAAATCTGATAGAACAATGTTGGAATCAGTGACGTCATAAACCAGATCATCATTATCATAACATATTTATAAATATAACCACAGTATTTAACAATATGATTACTGTGCAATAATCCTTACCACCACCACCATTATTACCATCATAATAATCATCCTTACCATAATATATCACCAACGTCACCATGGTTATATCCTCCTAATGTTCTCATATTAATCACTGTCATTCTTACCATAATATATCACCAACGTCACCATGGTTATATCCTCCTAATGTTCTCATATTAATCACTGTCATTCTTACCATAATATATCACCAACGTCACCATGGTTATATCCTCCTAATGTTCTCATATTAATCACTGTCATTCTTACCATAATATATCACCAACGTCACCATGGTTATATCCTCCTAATGTTCTCATATTAATCACTGTCATTCTTACCATAATATATCACCAACACCACCAATGGCCACTAATTACCTCCTGTTCCATCCCTGTTAACAGTTAACGTCAATTTAGTCTATTAATAGTTTTAACTTGTGAGTGTATACTTGGTCGATGTCGGCTAAATAACTATTACACACTGGTTGATGGCATTGTAATATACATTATGAGTTTGTTTTGGCAAATATAATTATATTATCCTAACACGCTACCATCCGCTAAAGAGCTCAAAGAGGAATGTTCTGACTCAATGTAACCAAGTGCAAACTCAGCAAGTTATATATTAAACAAACAAATATATATATATAATAAAATAAATATACATATATATTAGTGTTGGTGTTGTTAGTGATAATGGTTGGAACACTGCCGACACAGCGATAACAACCCCAATGACCCCGGTATTCCTACCCCGAGAATGGTGGTGTACAGGTCGGTATTTTGGTGGACTGTTGTTGTTGGTAGTGTTGGTGTTGTTAGTGATAATGGTTGGAACACTGCCGACACAGCGATAACAACCCCAATGACCCCGGTATTCCTACCCCGAGAATGGTGGTGTACAGGTCGGTATTTTGGTGGACTGTTGTTGTTGGTAGTGTTGGTGTTGTTAGTGATAATGGTTGGAACACTGCCGACACACCGATAACAACCCCAATGACCCCGGTATTCCTACCCCGAGAATGGTGGTGTACAGGTCGGTAATTTCACTCAGACCGTAAGGAATGAACTAATTTAACTCCTGCGAATAAATGTGCAAACTTGTGGAAAAATACAGACTTGTGACGTGAGGTCAAGAAACTACGACATTGTTCTGTGAAAAATAAAAAGTTAAGGGGGTAGTAGTCGCTTTTTCTGGACCCCTTTCTCCCTCATGTTTAGCATAATAATTTTGAGATTTTAAGATCTTCGTTCCGTTAGTTTGGTGATTTGGAGATCTTTCGCCTCATTTCTTTGTCAATTTTATGACCTTTCGTGCCATATAGGTGTCGATTATTTCCTGGCCAGCGATGGCGAGCCTGTAATTTTAGTGTTATAGTGTTCCGGAAATCGACTCATATACTGTATATTGGAACAAGTCATAGTCAAGGTGACTATGACTTGTTGGGGCTTAAGTTACCTCAAGTAACTCAACACAATGATACCTTGTTTTAACTGAACTGAATTCCAGCTATTATAGAGCTTAAGAGGGATATCGCTCGTATTCAAAGGGATAAGCTCTAAAATATGCACGCATGTTCTTCCAGACAAACGCTATATAACAAGGATGCAACACACACACACACACACAATGTAGCAAGGGAGATGGAGGAGTCAATAATTACGACTCACACCTTCAAAGGGCTACTTGTGTTGGCACGGTGATGACTGTATGTATCACAGTGTGTGTGTGTATTAGTAAGAGCATACTCGGGACTCTTTGCATGTAGCTTTAACGTAGCATATGTTCCTTTCCGTATAATATTCAGCGGTTATCGTATGCATGTGGGTACGTATATATCCCTGGTGTTAATGTAAAATTAGCTCACCTGACTGACATACGTTAGCATTACCTTGCTGTACTACCTGGGCACACGAAGGATTATAAGTATTACATAACACTATCACCACCACCACCACCACCACCATAACACTATCACCACCACCACCACCACCACCACCACCACCACCATACCAGTCATTATCACTCTATAAACTACACCACCAACATCCTTGTCATCACACAAATGTCAAACACAACTAACAAGATTACTAACAAAAAAATCCCAGACATCACCGATGATCAACAATAACTATTATCACTATTACCATAATCTATACAACCTCTATCACTACTGCCACAATAACTATCATCACCATAGTAAGCGCCAATAAAGTAATTGCCACAATAATAATTAATATCATCAAACAAGCAAATTCCCAAACGTCCTGAAGAGCAGCCTGTCACCAGATGACAAGTTACATTACTTGGTGTTAGGACCTGTCTCTCCTGTTATTGTTACATTTATAACAACAAACACTTATGGCGCGAGGCTTAACACTTTCAGTTAAATGATAATACTATATGCTATGTTTACTGTGAATATTGTCCTGCCAGGCGGCTTTACTAAACTTAGGAATGATCACAATGATTCAAAGTCCTGTTTTTTCCTATAAAGAAACATTACTATTCCATGCGTATCCAGTTGAATACAGATGGTAACATATACCGGTATGCATGTGTAATATATAACCATAAGCTTGTCGGTATTTGTGCATATGGGCCTCGGTATAGTCAAAGATAAATGAATGGTATTACCATAAGGTAAAGTGTGAAGAAAATGCATGAACAAAATACATACAAAAACATACATACAGAGGTAAACAGTAATAATTATACAACAAAACAGGCAAGGAGACAGACAAGCTTATTCACAAACAGACACACAAATATACACAGACAGACAACAAAACAAACAGGATCAAAGAGAAGCCAGAGTGGGATAAACACACACCGATACAAATCAACACTATAAAGTGCAGGAGACTGAAGTAAAACTATAGAAAAGGAGAACAAATCAAAGAGAAATAAAAGGGAAAAACAAAAAACACGAAAGAGAGAAAGAACAAGACTGAAAATAAACGAACCACACAACAAAGAAAAGATAAAATTAATATAGTAGAGAGTACAAAGGAAAACAAGCAACAAGATATCTATTGATTCTTGAGAGGCTGCTTGTATCTAATCTACCTAGTCAATTTGGAAACACAAATATGGGGAGGCTATTCATTTGTAAAAGCAGTTACTTGACGCTTAAGTACGATATATTTATCAAGTCGATTATTGAACGATTGAACAGTACAATATTCAAAAACATTTCTAGGCAGTCCATTCCATAAATTAGTCACTCGATTGAAAAATTAATGCTTTGCCTCGTGTGAATGAAAAGGCCTTCAAACAATCTTACAACCATTTCCTCTAGTGTAATTTGCTTGGTCAATTTTGAAGTACTTGTTGACATAAATATTGGCAAGACCTTTAATAAATGTATATTCCTGAACTAAGTCTCCTCTCAGTCTGGGCTCTGACAAACTAAAAAAATCAACTCCTTTAGACGTTATTTCCATTTTTAAGTCTAGGGATCATTTTAGTTATTCTTCTCTGTATTCTCTCCAGTTTATATATGTCCTTTTTGATAATATGGACACCAGCATTGTACGCAGTATTCTAGATGAAGGCGAACCAATGAGCTGCATAAGGTGAGCAAAACGTCTTAGGATTTGTATTCCAATGATCTACCAAAAAAAAATATATCCATATCATCTTGAACATGTGTATGTGTAAAATAAGAATGTAACTATTATATATATATATATATATATATATATATATACAGGTATATACACACACACACACACACGCACACACACACCACATACACACACCACACACACACACAAACACACACACATACATTGAGCAGAGGATAAATATGTGCAGGTATAATGGTACATAACAAGACGGTAATAAAGAAAAGTATAATAACAGGACAGATGTATGTAAATCTTCCCTGTTGCTATTATCGGATGTCTTTCCTTCTTACAATCCTGGACGTTCCATTTCACTTGCACATCTTCATCCTCTTTTCAGTCCGTGTGTGTGCGTGTGTGTGTGTGTGTGTGTGTGTGTTTTACATATACACGTATACTCACTCACTCTCATAACCCCTCCTTCCTCCAATTCCCCCCTCACCCCTTTCTCTCTCACTCTCACATACACTCAACCTCTCTCTCTCTCTCTCTCTCCCTGTGGCCAGTAGGATATATTACTCCAATTTTTCATACCAAGCCAGACCTTAACTTTTTCGTACATTACTTTTCCGACTCCAGCTGTACAGAGAGAGAGAGAGAGAGAGAGAGAGAGAGAGAGAGAGAGAGAGAGAGAGAGAGAGATAAACAAATGAAGACAAACACAAATACAAAATTATCGATAAAATATATATATATATACATAGACAGACAGACAAGCAAGCAGGAAGAGCCACACAAGATACAAATGGATAAACCGAAACCTTAAATAACGTACAAGGAAGGAGGGAGCGAGAAGAAAAAGTGCGAGTTAAAAATGCATGTGACAGAAAGAGGAATCACACGGATATATGAGAGAGAGTGAGTGAGTGAGTGAGTGAGTGAGAGAGAAAGATAGTATACGAAAATGTGTCAAGGAGGTATGAGATGAGGGGAAGTAATAAAGTTAGATGACGTTTAGGAGTTCTAAAGCTAAGAAGAAGAATTTGGGTGGGAAGAGATGAAAGGGTGATAGTGAGGGAAGGAATGGTTGGAGAAAGGTTAAGGGGAGAGGTGGAATGGTAGGAGAAGGAAGAAAGAAAAAGGAGAAGAGGAGAAAAGAGGAACATGAGCAGGAGGGCAAATAGGAACATGCAGTGGAAAAGTGCAAAAGAAAAGGAAAAACGAATATTCAAGAGTAGTAATATGTATGGTATGTATGTATATATGTATGTATGTATGTATGTATGTATGTATGTATGTAATCAGGCCCAGTCCCCACTTTTCATTCTTTTTGTTTTCAATAATACGCACAGAAACGGACACAAATAATAAAAGGCGAATACAAAAAAGAAAAGAAAAAATGGAAGAAAGCATAAATGATAGACACAAATACAAAAACAAAGGGAGGATAATAAGAATGAGGAATAGTGAACACGTAGAGGAATAGGAAAGGGAAGAAAAGGAGAGGAATGTATGGAGGAGAAAATAAAGGAAGAGGTGTAGGAGGAGGAAGATAAACGACAGACCAAGAGGAGGAAGAGGGAGAGTATGACCAACCAAACGACACCGACGCCAGGTAATAAAACCAACATATTCCAGCGGTGAGAAAAACTACCAAGTGTAACATTAAGGAAGGAAGGAAGGAAGGCGGACCAAACGAAGGAGGTGATGTACAGGAGGAATAAGGAGGCAACCAAGGAAGAACTGGGGTGAGATATAGACAAGTGTGAGAAGGAGAGAGAGCTGGTGAAAGATTATCTAGATATATGAATATTTATACTAAATATACATTAAGTTAACAGGCAAATACACAGAGCGAAGAGGGGAACTGTAAGTGCGTAGGAGGGATGCAAGGGATGAAAGAAAAAGCTAAACAGAAAAGATATATAAGCATTAAAACAAATATTGTATATAATATGAAATTTGCTTGTTAGATGAGAAAGCAAGGGCAAATATTTACATATCCAACATAGACAAACATTACCTGAAAATAACAATTATGAAAAGACAAATAAAAAGTAAAAAAAAGACAATATATATATATATATATATATATATATATATATATATATATATATATATATATATATATACAGTATATATACCGTATATATTATATAGTATATAATAATACAGAAAATGTGGATTACGAGATTAAATAAAGATATATGAAAATGGAGCTAATCAAAGACAATAATTGATTGCAAACGAGCCCATTGTTTAGGTCAAAAGTGATATATAATACGCAGAGGCAGGCATGGAGCGAGGAAGGAAGATAATGAGAGAAGTTAAGGCAGGAGGCAGAAGGGATATGAAAGCTTGGTGGGTGAACACGGAAGGTAAACAGTTTGAAATTGTTCCTGGAGGGAGGTAGGGAAATAAGAGAAGGAAGGGGAGAACGAGAAAGATGAAGAGGCCAATAGACGGAAACACTTGGCATGGAAGAAAACAAAGGAACATTAGTTTTTAGGAAAGAATTAGGAAGTGGTGGTGGTGGTGAATAACATAAGGGAGAGGATATTGGTAGATGACGAGGAGCGGCAGCAGGAGTAGACAGAGGACGAGTTATACAGGGAAGATGACGAGGAGCGGCAGCAGGAGTAGACAGAGGAAGAGTTATACAGGGAAGATGACGAGGAGCGGCAGCAGGAGTAGACAGAGGACGAGTTATACAGGGAAGACGAGGAGCGGCAGCAGGAGTAGACAGAGGACGATTTATATAGGGAAGATGACGAGGAGCGGCAGCAGGAGTAGACAGAGGACAAGTTATACAGGGAAGAAAGAGGAGGAACACGAACACTGGGTAAGGTGGAGAATTGGCAAATGAAGAATAGATAGAGAGAATGAGAAGCCGAATGATGGGTAGCAAGGAAAACTAAAACAACCACGACAGAACACGAAGGGCAAGGAAATGGGAGAGAGAGTATACAGAGGAAGAACATGAGGGTAGTCAAAATGAAGAAGACCCGAAATACGATAATGTTCTCTGTTAATCACCCCACAAAGCCCTGTTGGTAATTATATAAATAGATATGTAGGAGGGGGATGATGATAAGGTAAGAGAAGTGAATACAGGAAGGAGGAAGTATGAGAGTAAAAGGTGACGGGCTGTCTGTCTTCCTGTGTAAGAGACCTGAAATATTATGTAATTGACCTCTGAATTTGTTTAAGTCCTCATATTTAATTTTCTCCACAACAGTTGGCGAGACTGTGTCAGTTCTTGTGTGAGGCAGGATTTATGATACTACCACCCGGCCTCACACAGTGTTATATTTTACGCTGCAACCCAAACACAAAGGTTTTTCTAATAGCTTTTAAATATGTTCGCTAAATAGTAACTTAGTTACACAGTCAGAGAGAGAGAGTAAAAAAGATTGATTTCAATTCATAATTAATTCATTATAATTTATTCATATTTCTTGACCCTTGAAACCTAGAGTTAGACACCAAAATCACCACTCTATGTTGAATAGTAATTGAGATATAGCTAGTTTAAGCTCCCGGTCGCCATCTTGGAAATTACCCTATTTCCTGGGTTAGAATCAACTAGAATTTTAGTATGTAATTTAGCATGCCCAATAGTGCCATCATCAGTTGCAACCCTTTTGTATTAATATGTTCTACTGTGGGGTTCACAATATATTGCGCCATTTTAATAATGTGCTGAGAGAGAGAGCTGACGGCAGGTTAGTAACCAGCCTAACCTTATAACCGCTCACCTCCAGGTTACTGATATTACCATCCAATTCCTCCACTCTCACACTCCAGGAATTATGCAGGAAATTACCTAATAGTACTTTTTTGCTGCACGATCGTTGCAAGAGAACCTCGTACAAGGTTAATATGGTCGGGGTGTCATGGAAAGCTCTGTTACGCCCTTTCATGGATTACCAGGGAATATTATGCTTGTTTACTCTGGGTTCTTATTTATCAACATAATAATAACCTCCTTTTAGGGTTAAAAAAAAAACGCTGGGCGCTACGGTCAAATAGACCACTAGCCCGCTAAATAAGGGTAACCTCCTTGTAGTCATTGTTTAGGGTTCAACCATATATTCGACCATCTAGTTTAATAATGTGACTTGCCTGAAACCTCCTTTACTCCAGGTTAATATATTACCAGCCTAATAATAACCTCCTTTACTCCAGGTTAATATATTACCAGCCTAATAATAACCCCCGTGGCTCCGTAAACTGCCACCAACCACCAATTAAGAACAGTTTACTCGTCACTTATAACACTCACTGGATCACTTATCCACTGAACCAGCCTTTAGCCTCTTTAATATACCACCACTCTTGCTGCAATTTGACCCCCTCGGCCCTCATCAGCCCCCCACTGCCCTCATCAGCCCCCCACCGACCCTCTTCTACCCCCACCGACCCCCTCGTATTATCCTTTACAATGCAAAGATTTACACCATTTTGGGAGCTTTTATCGCTAACAGAATGTTTCACATTATATAAAGCATAATACACAATAATTTAATAAAGTTTCACAGATGTTGAAGACGCAGATCAGTAATTAATTTGAGTATTTTAAGTGACTGTTTCTTGTTGTTGTTGGACAATAGTTAGCAAATTAATTATGGCGGCATGAGAACCACTGTCCAACCCTTTACAAAACTCCGGCAACATGCTCGCCAAGTCTTTCGTGAGAAATAAAAACTCACGTCCTTGTCGTATGGGGAACATATTAATTGGGCTTGGACAACTTCTTACTCTTGCAATACCGTTCTGTTATTAGGATGATCACGGTAAATTATCTTAGCCAAACTGAAATAAACTAACCTAATTCCTGCCTACATTAACGCTTGGGTCACGTTAGGTTATGCTGAGAGTGCTCAAAAATAGATTAAATTGGCCTGTGTTAGTGTAAGTTACCGTAACCTTCCTGGTAAAAGAAAAGTAGAGCAAGAGCAGCAGGACCAACTCCACAAAACTTAGGAAACAAATTGCCGGGGAAGTTGAGATTGACAGATTGATTAAAATAGTTTGCGGCAGGGTAACATGAATCAAGATGAGGTAAGGCAAGTCAGGATAGAGCAAGGTAGGATTGGACCAGGTAAGAACAAACAAGGTAGGTAAGGTACGGTAGTGGTGGTCAGAACAATAACAGCATAATTAAGTATTGATTTCAGTAACAACACCTTTGACATCAATATCCCTTATCCTATAATGACCAATAATGATATATGGGATGATGGTTGGAATTAATCAACTTGGCTATAGACTTTTCTTCCACCTGACAATAACATTTTAATTTACCCATGTTATTAAACGTTTGTTTTCCTATTATTATTTTTTCTACCTATATTTAGAAGGTTTAGTGCAGCTTGATAAGGATCAGTGGTAATAAAATGGAATAATTAAGATAGTTCGAGGCTCTTAATTGCTGGAGGCCCATCTTGAGCTGAATATATTCGTTTAACAGTAGCCAGCATAAAATTAAAACGACGGCATTGGTGCTGTATTAGTTAATAAGATGTATAGACTTGGTTGGTCGCCATACTGCCTCTCAAGTCTAAACACTAACTACTCTGCCTCAAAGTTTACTAAAGCCGGTGTCACACACGTATCTTTATCGGCGAAATTATATCCTAATTTGGAATCCAATATTAGTTACCCTGTCATCTTGAAGGGCTTAGAGCCTGACTACCACACAACTTTTGGTACGGTACTGGGGTAGAGGGTGGAACTTAGTACAAAGGAGTATAAAAGTAGTACAAAGGAAATCAAGGAACAACAGGTCTAATTACCCCTCTAGGCTGCTTGTCCTCCAAAACACTGAGGATCAAGTGTCCAAACAGTGATTTACAGTGGGTAAGGGAACATTGGAGAGGGAACAACTGCCCTGCAACTAATGTCCGTGGCAGGATTAGGAAGATAGTAGGAGACAGATGGGTTAGTAACATAACAGTTATAAGTGATCTTTCGTATATCTGGGAAAAAGAGAGTAACGTTTTAGTAATATATAAACGCAATAATCCTTGATGAATTTGAGGGGGGAATAAAATAAAGTTATTCATTTACAAACGCAGTCAGTCGCAGGTTTGATGCAAGATATTTGTCTATGCAAAGTTTAAAAGAATCAACGGTGCTGCAGTCTATGACATCTCGGGGAAGCCCATTCCACAAGTTGACAACTCGATTGAAGAAGACATTCTTAGATTCGTGTGAGTTAAAAGATTTACCAATAATTTTGCAAACGTTTCCCCGAGTGTAGTTAGATTGGTCGATAGTGAAGTACTTACTACAGTTCACATTGTCGATGCCTTTGATGATTTTGAACACTTGAATTAAGTCGCCTTTCGCTTAAATCGCTGCGCTGGGTTAAAGGAAATATATTTAATTCTTTAAGACGCTCCTCGTATGGTTTGTTCTTTAGGCTAGGTATAATTTTGGAGAGAGAGAGAGAGAGAGAGAGAGATAAGATTTAGTGATAATTCATTATATCGTAACATTGTAAATCTTTTATATAAGTCCATTAATTACTAACCAGTTAATCGCAATGTAGTTCTTACCAAAGTATTTTAATGTTAGAAATATGTACCGGTACTTCAATTATAAGTCAAACTGACATGTGAATATACAACACATGGATCACAAGTATATTAAATTATTGACAATATTTGAACTAACAGAAAGAAGCGAAGTATATGTGTGTTAGTAGTGTCAGCGGGGCGCCGGACAGAACCTGTTGTTAACTTGGGGTTCCTCTCTCCACCACTTTCACTCGTTCCACCTGCCGATCTTAGTCCAACTTCCCCTTACTTCCCCTCCACCTTTACGCCACCCATATCCCTTTGTTTATCTCTTTTCCGCCCTCCTCCTTCCACTTGCTTGCCCTTCTATCTCTCCTACCTCTTCACCCTCTGCCTCCCTCCAACCCTCTGCATCCCACCATCCCTCCTTCATTTCACTACCCTCATTCCCTTACCCTCTCTCCCACAATCCCACATCAGATGATCTAGTTTCTCGTCCATGTTCTCTACAGCAACAGGAACCGCTTGTCAGGTATTCCTGTTCCTTGTTGTCCCTCCCTTGGAGTCTTTACCTGTGGTTGTTTGTGCCAACCCACTAAGTCCAAGCACAGCCAGACAACCAACACCAAGACCACATTCCACACAACAACACCAAGGACCACATTCCAACACTCAACACCAAACGGGCGGAAGGATGTAGTTAATATCACATAAATATCCTCGGAATGGCCCACAAAACACGCGCGCACACTACAAAACACACTACCAAAATGAAGAGGTGGCTGAAAGTGGGAGGAGCTTATTGTGAAACGTCACTAATCCAAGAAAAATAGCCCATCTCCAAAATTCAGCCTCAATTAATGGTCGATTTTCTTGAGTCAGGCATCATATAGTTTTAATATATAACACAAGATATTAATGTAAAGTGAAATATTGAATGTTGCTATCGTAGAAGTAATTGTAATCATACAGATAATTAAATCAGCACACAGCAACCGAGATAAAAGGAGGAAACCAGCGGTATTTTTGGCGAGGCAGTCCTTGTTGTCACTATACTATAATGTAATGCCTTCTACCCATTGAACCCTCCCAAACATACCCACTAAAAAGGAATATAGAGATAATTGATTCACTGACAATGACATAGACTTGATTGGAGTAAAAGAGAGGCGGAGAGCTTGGTGTATGAACGAGAGGATGGGGGAAGGGAGGGAAGGGGGGAGACTTACACAAGTCAAAGACTCTTTATATAGTCTTGCATCCTCCCTTACGCACACACACGCGCACACACACGCGCACACACACACACACACACCACATCACACATCACACCACACACCACACACACCACACACACCACGCCAAAAATGAGATTTCAATGCGGATACTAATGTAAAAGTTTGTACTACCATGTCGGATCTGCTCTAAATGAGAAAGCAAAACTATTAGATGAATGGCACCTCGTTCAGGCTTAAGAATTGTAAACAGAGGAAACCCGATCTGGAGGATACCAATATCGAGTAACCTCAAAACCGAGTCAAACAATGTTCAGCAGTTGTTCCGAACGGCCAAAACAACATCTTTTTTTCGAATTGGCTTTATAGGCATTGGTCATCTTGAGCATAAATCCAAAGAAGTTATCCTAACCCTTTACACTTCCTTATGTCGCCCTCCTTCTGCGAATTTACTGCGGTCTTCAAGCCTGGTGCCCTTATTACCAAAAAGATATTAAAAAGCTAGAACGAGTTAAACGTAGAGTTACCAACATGATACATAGCCTAAAGAACAAACCATACGAAAGGCGTCTTAGAGAATTAAATATATTTCCTTTAACCCAGCGCAGCTTAAGAGAGGACTTAATTCAAGTGTTCAAAATCATCCAAAGGCATCGACAATATGAAACTGTAGTAAGTACTTCACTATCGGACCAACTCTAATTACACGCGGGGGAAACGGTTTGCCCATTAATTGGTAAATCTTTTAACTCGCACGAATGTAAGAATTATTGTGCAATCGAGTTGTCACCTTGTGGAATGGGCTTCCCCGAAAAACGTTATAGCATGCATCACCGGTGATTCAGTTAAATGCAGCCTAGACAAAATAGTCTCTCATCGAAACCGCGAATGGCTGCCGTTGTAAATGAATAACTTTATTTTATCCACCCCTCAGGTTACTACCCAATACTGTCCTCTACTAACTTCCTAATCCTGCCACGGACATTATTTCCAGGGCAGTAATTCCCTTTCCAATGTTCCCTTACCCCACTCTAAAACACTGTTTGGGGACACTGGATCCTCAGTGTTTTGGAGGACAAGCAACCTAGAACGGGTAACTAGATCTGTGGTTGCTTGATTTCCTTTGTACTCTCCCTCTCTCTTTCTTTCTTTCTTTCATTCTTTTCATTCTCATATGTTGAGGGTCTTTAGCATTGGAATCGGAAACTCCACTTACGGTCTGTCACCCACTCGAAACCAGAAATGAAACCCCCTTAGACTTTCACTATAAACTTAGTGGAAAAGTAATTTAAATAATTTATACTATTGATCAATTTGTGTAAAATACTAGTGGATGAGATATATATTTATGGAAAGGGGTTCACGAGTTGTATTTTCCCAGGGGCGAATACAACTCGTCCTAATTGGTACAATTATACTCCACTAATCAAGAACCTTTTCGGGAACTCCAGGCATTGTGGAACATGACCGAGATGGCTTATATTCGGCTTCATTGCTTGTTGGGCGACAGAAGTAATGGGCAATAATCAGTTGAGGGTTTCGTTTTATTCGTGGCAAGGGTTCGGCGGAGATGGTTGTCCTAGGCAAAATGGCAGCTTCGGTGTCATTGGCTCTCTCTTCGTGGTGAGTTACAACCCGTTGCAAATGAGGTCGTTATTTTGAGAGTGTGAGTTTCAAACTTGTCTCACAACCAGTTGCAAACATGGTTGTTAGCTCACTAGAGGTTTCTGTTCCAAACTAGGGATGGTAACTTGTTGAAAGCAAAGTTATTCCTACACTACCAGTTACAAATGAAGCAATCAAGCTGATATTTCCACCATTTGAAGGGTCAGGCAGTACATAATTATGTGTGGAAATTTACAACCCATTTGCTCCACACCTCCCTGAGGTACAAGAAGCTAGGGGTCAATATTACTAAACTCATCAAATGAAACCACTATTGGAAGAGATCTTCATTCAACAGAGATTCATTAATATATAACAGGTATACAGTAGCGCTGTGAATTATTTTAAATCTTCAAATTATATTTTATTTTTCACCCTTTACCACTACTATAGCTAAGTGCTCGTACACACACAAACACAATCTACCCATTACCTTTCCCCTACAGCCTATCATCCGAAACCTTCAATTAACCCATTACCCAAATCACCCACTCTGATTTTAAATAATTACCTCTACACTTACACACACACACATACATAAATACAAACCAACACCACACACACACATACACCACCCTTCCCCTATCACCTGAAACCTTTAATTAACCCAGCACCCCATCATCCACTCTATGTTTAACTAATAACCTAAATAACCAACACCCTCAGCCAACCCCTCTTAAAAATTTACACCTGACTATGCAAGCTAAATTCATTACGTTATCTGATAACCTAGGTGAGAGAGAGAAAGTGAGAGTGAGAGACTGAGATTGAGAGTCTGTTTGTGTGTGTGTGTGTGTGTGTGTGTGTGTGTGTGTGTGTGTGTGTGTGTGTGTGTGTGTGTGTGCGCATTCACTTAAGTACGGTGTCAGTCAGTCAGTAGCCAGCCCTTACTCTCACAAGGGGTAGGGAGGAACAGCAAGATACACAAGAAAGGAAAGAGAGGTGACAGGATTAGAACACATATAACAGTATGGTGTTAAGCTTTTTTTTGGCGGACTTTTTACATTTTATTCTAGAAAGCAGCAAACGATATTCCCGCAAATAAAGCCGTCACGAAGTCAACGGTCCGGGACCTGTATTATAAAATCAAACCAAAATGGCCACACTCCTAAACGGCCACAGCTAGAACGGCAGTCTTCTAATCTAACATTATCAACTCTGCATAAGCAGAGTGGTATCCCCCCCCCCCCCCCCAATATAGTGGGGTACCACCGGCCAAAATGTCTGTCGTTGTCGTTGTCGTCAGTCTGTCCCGAAACTCCTCCTAGACCGTTGGACGGATTTAAACCAAACTTCACACGTACATTCGATGGGTGAATGCGACGGTAATTTTTTTTTTTTTTTTTTTTTTTGTGCAATAAGAACACATACCAGCTAATCGATGGGCTAACTACAGTAGGGTTTTTGTGGCGGCTGGCCGGAGAATTACATAGAGTTGCAAAGAAGCTCAGAGTTTACACAGACCTTGCGGACTTTTCCATGATGATTATTGCTAGCAAGATAACCAAAGTAAAACTCTGAAGGTAGAACACGATATTGAACGTGAATGTACAGAAAATACAACAGTAAAGTAAACATACTTCGGTATTAGCCATAACACCACATTTGGAATCACATTTCCCATCTAAGGGAATCACGATGGATCAGGTCATTCTCTCTCTCTCTCTCTCTCTTGTTACGTCCTGGGATATATAAACACTGGGCTCTTTCTATTGGACTAGGTATGCGGCAACAAGCAACAACGGAAAACGCTAGATCCAACCCTTATCTATAAACCCAGGCAACAAACCACCCTAAACCGTCAAGAGTCCTGCCTGGACAACGAGGTATCCTATGACTCGGTTACAGGGTGCACGCACTATAGACTGCTGATAGTCAAGCAGGCTATATAAAAGATCACACAATTAAGTTGACTTAAAGCTTCAAGGAAAAGATAGATAACGGAATTAAATTGCAGAAACAATTTAATAACAAACTAGAAGAAAGTACATTTAACGTTACGTTAATTAATACAACTAATCACCCCTGCGTGAAAGAAGGTGAAAGCAAACAGTCCTCAAAACATCGTACAGGTAGACAAGATGCGGGTTTCTAAACTGCATGCGGCTACTGTAGGATCTGATGCTTAGCAAAGAAAGTACGTTACGGATTTAGAGAACTCTTAACTCATAAGCAGGAATAAATACTAGTGATAGGACCTACAGTGTATAATGGCATAGGTATAATTAAATAAAGGTAGCAACTCGCAACATAACCACATACAGGTGTGCTTCTCACTCTTAGTCAGGCAAGCCTGCTCGGACAGAGTCTCTAAGCCACACCCTGACTCACAATGCTCACAAAAACGGTAAACTGTGGCACAATAACAAGCATGCAGAGATAATAAACCCCTAGCTGTTAATCTGCCAGGTGGCAGAGGTCTAGCCGGACGGATATAGGCTTCGGATACCCGGGCTGAGCCACCTGCTCTAGCCTAGGGACGTTCCCAGGTCTGTGCGCCAAATTACTCTAATTGAAAGGGTGCTCTCTTGAGAGACTCAGATCGCAAGTATCTGACTCTCTCCTGGCGACCCTAAAACAAAAGCAAGACGTGCTAGCGCAGTGCTGAGTGGACTAGGCAAGGGCCCTCACACAACACAACACTAGACACACAGGGACACAGACAAGAAAATGGCCCCAGACTCCCACGGGTATCCTAGTAAAGTCGTGCGGGTCCACAGGACTCGCACCAGCAGACTTTACTTAAAGGATCGCAAAAAGCCTCCCCTCCGGTCTAGCCCCTGCTAACCTGACACAAGAACACACTAGCAAGCATGAAACCACCAAATATGAGACAACAAAAAAGCTTCCTAGGTCTCATTAACAATTACATCCCTGCATAAGGCCCAAAATCCTATCTAGTTAACTGAGAGCTCGTCGTTAATACAATAATAGATATAAGGTCTATCAAGGGGATGGGATAATTAAATAGATTGGTGAAGTAGTGGAAAGAAGGTATACAAAGTAAGAGAGAACGTTTCTAAGTGGGGTTGAGAGGGATAGATATCAAGGGGGTCCGAAGGGTACGACAGTGAGGTGAGCTCTGAGTCTTGAATCTGTCTGGACCCCACCCTAGGCATACAAAATACATCCCAGGCTTGGCAACACTCAACACTGTTGCCTGGTCAAAATCCTCTACCCCGTGCGTGAGTCGAAACTAAGCCTAACGTTGCAATCAAATGCATATGGCAACGCTTCAGGCTCGTCCCAAGCCGGTCTCTCTCTCCCGCTCGTCTCCTCCCGCCCTCACTAGACTTACATCTTATATATTATAATGAAATAATCAACTATCGAGAATAAAATATACTAAGATGCGTTGGTTAAGAATAAGGGCAGCTTCAAGCTGTGAAACAACATAAGAATATCCCAGACATTAGTTACGTTGTCGTAGGATATATACTAAGGAAAAGCCTGCCGACCGGCTGCCACCAGCCGGTTTCTAAACGGCTGGGCAGCCGACGAGCGCGCATGCCCGCACGTGGCTACTATGCAGAAGCGTCACACCTCCCCCAAGATATAAGACCCTTGACTAAGTTCTTCATATCTAACAGAAAGCTTCTCATAGTACCACACACTGTTGCGACACAAGGCACTATATAAAAAAAATAAAGACTGTTGCGCTCCACCGAGCAAGTTCAACTAACTTAGCGACAATAAGCGAAAACATTCAACTTAGATACTGCTACAACATCTTATACAAAATTCTACACGTTATAAAAAATAAAGAGTTTTTATAAGGTTTTTGCTTTTTTTTAATTTGTTTTTTTCGGCTGAACTACAGTGACAGCCTATTTTCCTCCACACTCAACCCTCAATCCTGTGGCAGTCTAACCAACATCATCCACCCTTGATAGACAATCCGCTATCACGTTATCAGAACCGGCAATATGGCGTATGTCCAGATTATACTCCTGAAGCATGAGTGACCACCTGGTCAGCCTCATATTCCGGTTATGAAACTGATTCAAGAATTTCAGAGGGTGATGATCGGTATAAACCACTACGACTGGTCCGAAAGCAGGAACATATACATCGAAGTGCCTGAGCGCCAGCACTATCGCCAGGAGTTCTTTTTCAATTACAGAGTAATTCCTTTGTGCACTATTGAATTTTTTACTGTAAAAACTCACTGGATGTTCAATACCTTCATCATCTGTCTGTAACAAGACAGCCCCAGCCCCTACGCCACTGGCATCAGTCGCCAGCTGAAAAGGTCTGCTGAAGTCCGGGGCCCTGAGTATGGGGTGGGTACATAACAGGTGTTTCACCAAGGAAAACGCCTCTGCACACTCAGGAGACCACCGGAACTTCTTGTCCTCAGATAATAAGTCAGTTAAAGGTGCAAGTACAGTCGAATAGCCTTTGATGAAGCGATGATAATAGCCTATCATACCTAGAAACCGCATGATTTGTTTCTTAGTCGTAGGCTGGGGAAACTGATCGATGGCTTTGATCTTTGTCTGTGGAGGGCACACCTGACCCATCCCCACCTCGAACCCCAGGTACAAAACTGTGGCTTTGACAAAATCGCACTTACCCAGGTTTACCACCAAACCTGCTTCATTCAGTTTATTAAAAAGCTGTCCGATGTGAGCACAGTGACTGTTAAAATCATCGTCGTATATTATGACAAAATCTAGGTACACCGTACAGTTGGGAATGTCGGCTACAATGTCGTTCATTCATTTCTGAAACGTTGCAGGGGCATTTTTCAGCCCGTATGGCATAACATGGCAACGATATGTGGCACCGTCCACCACAAACCCACACACCTCTCGCGCTCGCTCAGACAAGGGCACTTGCCAATAACCCTTAACAAGGTCTATCTTAGTGAGGAACTTGGCTTTTCCTATCTTATCCACACTGTCGTCCACGCGAGGGAGAGGGTAGGCATTTGTGTGGGTTAAACCATTCAACCTGCGGAAATCTATACAAAACCGCACCTTGCCATCTGGTTTGGGCTGCAGTGTGACTGGGGAAGTCCACCTTACTGCACCCTCAGAAATCAGCCCACGTTTCAGCATATAATCCAGCTCTTCCCTAAGTGCTGGTAATTTAATAGGGGGAACACGGTATGGCACTGATTTAAAGGGCGGGTGGTCCCTAACATCGACATCGTGCACCGCTTGAGTAGTGAGGCCAGGATGCTCCGCGAAAACAGCTGGCCTTGAATCAAACAAGTGCTGCACAGCTACACGCTGTTGCTCAGGCAGGTGCAATATCAACTCGTGAGCCACTTGTCTAGAAATCCCCGCCCACTGATCCGCGGAAACATGACAATCCCAATTATCCTCCCCCGCAGCTTGACTGTCCCTTCCTCCTTCTCCACCACGATCGCTGAAGATCAACACCGGGACAGTGAGAGGCTCGGAGGGGCGCCTCACATACTCTTTCATCAGATTTACATGGCAAAGTTGGTTCTTTTTCTTACGATCAGGAGTAGCTACTAAATAGTCGACATCAGAAACCTTCCTTACAACCCGATACGGACCAGAATACTTGGCAGACAAGGGGTGTCCAACCAGAGGCAGTAGTATCAGTACCTCCTGATCTACTTCAAACTCCCTCAGCTTCACCTTCTGGTCGTATCTGTCCTTCATCTGAGCTTGTGAACTCTCAAGGTTCCGACCCGCTACCTCCAGGTTCTTTAGCATTCTCTCACGGCTTTCAACAACATACTTTAGAAGCGAGCATGGCTTTGTGACTCCCTCCCAGATCTCCTTGACTATGTGGAGGGGCCCCCTGACCCTGTGTCCAAAAACCAACTCGTTCGGGCTAAATCCCAAGCTCTCCCCAGGTACTTCTCTCGCAGCAAATAAAACGTATGGGAGACCTAGATCCTAGTCCTTCCCATTTTCCATGCAATAACACCACAACATACTCTTGAGAGTCGAGTGCTACCTTTCCAAAACTCCCTGGCTCTCGGGATGGTAGGCAGATGACACCACAGACACTATACCATGTTGCTGCATGGTCTGCTTAAACAGAGCAGAAGTAAACTTGGATCCCTGATCAGACTGGATCTCCTGAGGGTAGCCATAATGAGAGAAAATTTTAATAGACAATTAGGTTTTTGACAACAGTCTTAGCCATCCCGTTGCGCATGGGGTAAGCATCTGGATACCGTGTTGCTACATCCATTACAGTTAGTAAAAATTTATTGCCGGCACTAGTGGGGGGCAATGGGCCAACCATATCAAAGGAGTACAAAGGAAATCAAGCAACAACAGATCTAGTGACCCTTCTAGGCTGCTTGTCCTCCAAAACACTGAGGATCAAGTGTCCAAACAGTGGTTTAGAGTGGGTAAGGGAACATTGGAAAGGGAACTACTGCCCTGCCACTAACGTGGCGGGACTAGGAAGTTAGTAGGGGACATATGGGTTAGTAACTGAGGGGAGGATAAAATAAAGTTATTCATTTACAAACGCAGTCAGTCGCGGGTTTGATGCGAGATATTTGTCTAGGCGGAATTTAAATGAATCAACGGTGCTGCAGTCTATAACGTCTCGGGGAAGCCCATTCCACAAGTTGACAACTCGATTGGAGAAGAAATTCTTAGATTCGTGTGAGTTAAAAGATTTACCAATAATTTTGCAACCGTTTCCCCGCGTGTAATTAGATTGGTCGATAGTGAAGTACTTACTACAGTTCATATTGTCGATGCCTTTGATGATTTTGAACACTTGAATTAAGTCACCTCTTAATCTGCGCTGGGTTAAAGGAAATAGATTTAATTCTCTAAGACGCTCTTCGTATGGTTTGTTCTTTAGGCTAGGTATCATTTTGGTAACTCTACGTTGAACTCGTTCTAGCTTGTTTATGTCTTTTTGGTAATAAGGGCACCAGCATTGAACGCAGTATTCCAGAAGAGGGCGGACTAAGGAATTGTAAAGGGGTAGGATTACGTCTTTGGATTTATGCTCAAATGATCTGCCTATAAAGCCAATTATTTTGTTTGCCTTCTTAACAACTTCTGAACATTGTTGACTCGGTTTTAGGTTACTCGATATTGTTACTCCCAGATCGGTTTCTCTGTTTACATTCTTAAGCTGAGTGCCATTCATCGAATAGTTTGCTTTCTCATTTAGGTATCCGATATGTAGTACTTTACATTTATCCGCATTGAAACTCATTTGCCAAATTTGGGCCCAATGTGACAATTTATCTAGATTGTGTTGCATATCGTCAACTTGATCTTTTGAGAGTACGCTATTTGCAATTTTTGTATCGTCAGCAAATTTTGAGATTGTACAGGTGAGACCCTCATCTATGTCGTTGATGTAAATTAGAAAGAGAATTGGTCCTAGTACCGATCCCTGGGGTACCCCGCTACTTACATTGGTCCATTTAGATGCCTTACCGTTTATGACTACTCTTTGCTTTCTGTCGCTGAGCCAATTTTCTATCCATTTCAACACACCATCTTGTATTCCATGCGCTTTTAGTTTTAGCAGTAAACGTTTGTGGGGAACTTTGTCAAAGGCCTTTTGAAAATCAAGGTATATAATATCTACAGCTTTACTCTCATCGTAGAGGTTGAGGATATCGTGGAAGAAGTCTAAGAGGTTTGTTAAACAGGAACGTTTTTTACGAAAGCCGTGTTGAGTATCTTTAAGTATGTTATTTTCCTCTAAGTGATTTACGAGTCTGTCTCTTATGACCGTTTCTAGCATTTTACATACAACTGAGGTTAAGCTAATTGGACGATAGTTACTGGGTAGGGATTTGCTGCCTTTTTTGAATATCGGTGTTACGTTGGCTAGCTTCCACTGATCAGGCATAGTTCCAGACTGCAAGGATTTATTGAATAGTAATGTCAGTGGTTTGGAGAGCTCATCCTTAGCTTCCTTTAGAACTCTAGGCGAGATTGTATCAGGTCCAGGCGTTTTATTTACCTTGAGTTTATCTAAACAATTCAATACTTCTCTCTCTGTAACGGTGATATTGCTTAGAACATCTGAATTATCAATCTGAATCGGCGATGGTGTAGGGATATCACTGAGGTCTTCTGTTGTAAAAACTGATGCAAAGAAGGTATTGAGGGCATTACTCATTTGTACTTCGTCTTTGGTGTATTCTCCATTTTCATCGACTAACGGTCCAACAGTTGAAGTAACTACTTTTTTCTTTCTGATATAACTATAGAATTCTTTCGGGTTTGTTTTACTTTGATTCGCAATATGTAACTCTAGGGTCTTTTTACTTTGCGTAATTAACTTTTTGGCTTTGCGTCGTAGCTCTACAAATTTCACCCGTTCTTCGTCATTTTGTGAGGATTTTAATCTATCATTAGCAAATTTTTTAGCAAGCAGGCAGTTTGAAATATCTTTATTCCACCATTTGGGCTTATTATTATGGCCTGGACGCCGTATTTTCGATGGTATGCAGTCTTGCACTGCTTTTAGGTAAGTGGTTTCGAATAACTTCCAAGATGTATTTATGTCGTTATTGTTAATTAAAAAGCTCCAGTCAGTTTCTTTAAACATAGCTCGAAGTTTATGAAAGTTTGCTTTCTTGAAATTAGGGACTTTTTCGATGCTACTATTTGGTTCGTTACTAGTAAAGTTTAAAGTGGAAGTTATCGTGCGATGGTCGCTGTTACTGAATTCATCACCAACATTCAAATTCTCTATTAATTCTTCTTTTGTTGCAAGTACAATGTCAAGAACGTTATTACCACGGGTCGGTGTTCGAACAAATTGATAAAGCGAACTCTCTTGCAAGTTCGTATACAAGTCATGTCCGGAGTGTGAAGTAAGAGTATCGCCCCACTTGGTCACAGGTAAATTAAAGTCGCCCAAAAATACGGTATCTTGTGAGTTACTTACATCTGCAATTTGTTCATAAATTTCTCGGTCAGTTTGCACAGATTGAGCTGGAGGTCTGTATATTAATGCAAGTATTATTTTTGTACCTTTATTATTCTTTATTAGCACAAAAGATGTGTCGACGTTCACAATTTGAGGTTTTGACAAGAGGGTCGGGTTAAGACTTTCTTTGATATAAAATAAAACGCCACCTCCATTTTTATTTATTCGGCTTTTCCCAAACATTACATAACCGGGAAGTGAATACTCTGCTAAAAAGTCTCTATCTACTGTATTGAGCCAAGATTCTGTTATACCAATCACATTATAATTTTCAGTAAACACTAGTTCCTCTAAATCTGAAAATTTATTGCGTATGCTACGAGCGTTTGCATAGAAAACCTTTAAAGTTGCAGTTTTAGAACTCACAGAACGTTCTTTAATCAAATTTTTGGTTCTGATCGGATCTACATTTACATTCATGGCTGACATCGGTCCTCGGTCGTTATCCCTGGTGGTTTTGAATTTGGGTCGTGTTGGTGGAGCTTTATCCAAATTCGCGGTTCTTGACAGATTAGCATTTAATTCCTTCGCAGGTTGCCGCCCTCGCTGTCTTCGGTCCTCCTTCCTGGTTGTCCTGTGCTGAGTCGATTTCTTCTCCGAAAATCCTTCACCGCATCGTTGAGAAGACGCCCAAAACGTGCTGCTCCCACCTGGTTCAGATGAACTCCATCGTCCGAAAACAAATAGTCATCGTAGTAGAAATTGTCCCAGGTGTCGACGAATCCCACGTTTTCCTTCCTGCAGAGGTTTGCTAGACAACGATGTTGTAAAATCGGCTCTCTACACCAAGCCGGGGGACGATTCCTGAGACGATGATCCTTGATGACTTCTCCTTAAACGACTTGATCAGCTGCTGGTACTTTAAAAGCAAATCTTCCGACCGGGTTCGCTGTACATCGTTGGATCCAACGTGGATGACGTACATTGTATTAGCAGGGGCCAGCTTAGATACTTCGTCAACTGCAGCAACTACGTCGTCCACACCACCACCAGGGATACAAAAACGCTTCCTGGTCTTAGGTGCTCTGGCGCAAAACTCTGTGAGCTGACCACGTATCATCGAGTCTCCCACGAGCCGGACTTCTTCTATTTCCGCTTCGTCATCTGAGTCTGCGAGTATCTGGAAGCGGTTTTGACACTCGGTAATCGGTATGGGTTTCCTGGTCTTGGGGCAAACGTTGTTCCTCACAACACGGAAGTTGTCTTGAGGGGGAAGAGAGTTACTATTTGTTTCTTGAGTATTGGAACCATCAGATGAAATGGCTACTGCAGGCGTTGAATTGTTGGCAGTTGACGTTGGGGCGTTGGTGGTTGCTGGAGTTGCGGTGACAATTGAAGTTTGTGGTACTCCAACGTTGAGTGTTACAAACTCTTGGAGTGATTCCAGCTTCATGGTGAGGACGTTGATCTTGTTGTAGGCTTCATCTAATTTCACTGTCAAATTCTCTTGTTGCTGGCAGAGACGGCAGACTTGAAGATCGACAGTAACAAACATGGACTCACCAAACCTACTGGCGCAGTTCGTACAAGTGCGAGGCATGGTAACAGTCAGTTTCTTCAGATCACTTCACTCACTTTAAAACACTTAACTCACATTAAAACACTTAACTCACTTTAAAACACTTCACTCACTTTAGAAACACTTCAATCACTTCAACCGAAAACAATGTTGAAATACACAACAATAGGTTATCAGGGGTGATAGCCTAACCGAAAACAAAAAATTTGAGATACGCAGAATTAGGCTTCCAGGGGCGATAGCCTAACCAAAAGTTTTTAAAAAATTTAAATACGCACCAATAGGCTACTAGCGTTGAATAGCCTAACCGAAAATAATAAAATTGAAATACGCAGAAATAGGCTACCAGGTGTGATAACCTAACCTTAAACAAATATATATATAACAGAATATGTAACTAAATATACAATTCACCAAATAGAGATTATATAAAAATAAAGTGTGACCGCACACAAGGGGTTAATATACTGTATCAACAGATGGCCCTGGTGTCACTGTAGCATAGTAAAGCTGTAGCCTACTCTTTTTAGATAAAACAAAACAAAATGTATCAGTCAAAGGTTACTACAAGATCGTGCAAGCAACAACTAAAATTACAGATATATATAGCTACAGTAGGATACTAAATACAATATCTACTAGAGTTAATAAGAACAACAGGTTGGCTGGCTATAGGCTAGGCTAGGTTTGGATTAGGTTAAAAGCTTGGCAGGTTGGGTTAGGCTAGGTTAGTTTGTACAAATACCACCCTTAGCTTAAAGTAAAATCACTGAGGAGAAAAAGTCAAGAATATATCTAGGGGGAAAAGATAAATGAATGCACTTTAATTTACTACAAAATTGGCTGGAATTTAATATGTATAATCCCCCAAAAAAGTTTGTTTACAAAATGGCGTCGGCGTTCGTTCCTGTAGGCAGGTTAGTTAGTACACAATATTGTTTATTAGCAAATTAATATGCAAAGCTTTAATTACATACAAGGCAGTTAAATTGATACTTACTACAGTAGGTAATGGGTAAAATTAGGGGCTACGATTTTATATCAACTAAGAAGAGAGCGTTTGTTTACAAACAAAACAAAACAACAGATGGCGCTAGTGGCGCCCTGTCCGAGCAGGAGTCTTGTGATAAACACAAAGTTTATCAGTCAATACACAGCGAAATATCGTGCAGTGTTACTTACTAAACTACAGGATGGTTAAACGTGCTCTTAACCAGCTTTCATGCACAAGAATGAAGAGGATGAGTAGTTAATACTCAAATTATGATCGATATCGTGAGAGCGTTGACAGAGCGTCTGCAGCGTCTGGCGGTAGCGAGGTAATTGTCGATATCGACAACTACTTTGCTGAAGGGCGGCCCAATGACAGGGATGGGTTGTAACGGGGCTCTCGGGATGACCTGATTGGGTTTCCCAACAACTTGACAAGTGTGACACTGTGACACCCATGACACGACACTCGCCTTTAACCCAGGCCACCAGAAAAGCTTGCTCAGAGCTGCCTCCGTCTTACTTGCCCCCAGGTGCCCTGCCAAAGGCACATCATGAGCTAATCTCAATAAGCTCTCACGGCACACCCTCGGTACTACTAACTGGTCCACTAATCCTGACCCGCCATCCCACTTTTTCTTGGGATCCTGATGTCTCCGATACAAGATCCCCTCGGACAAGAAAAAATCACCAGGCTGCGCATCCCCATCGCTCTCCAGTTCGATAGCACCATTACCACACTGACTTCAGGATCTTCCAGCTGCAAGGAACATATATCAGCAGGTGCGAGATTATCCAAGTTCATCTTAAATAATTTATTTCCACCTCCAATGTCCCGCTGAGCCATCCTTTCCTCACGCTGCGCATAACGATGCTGTCGCAGAGTCTCTTCCTGCCCTGCACCTGCACTAGCGGTGACAGGCCCCGGGGCCTCTCCAGACTCTAACATAGGTGCCAATAATGAGTCACCAAGAAACACTGCCGGCTCAAAACTCTCCAATTGACCAACACTTCCCGTTTTCTTGTGACCTTTCCTCCGCGGTTTGATAGACTGAGGTGGTGGCTGCAAGGCTCCGGATGTCTGAGAACGCGTCACAACACACGCCATGGTTTGTACGCTACACTTCTCAACCCACTCCTGTTCCTCCCTACTAACGTCGGCCGCCTTCTCGGCAACGACCAAGGGTGAAACCTTAGAAGCAGGCACCGCAAAGTCGTTGCCGAGGAGGAGGTCGACGCCCCCAACAGGCAAGTTCTCTACAATTCCTACATCCAGTTCCTTCGCCACACCACCCACCTCCAGCTCAATCCGCACCAGCGGGTAGGACTTCGTAGCATTGATCCCCTGAACTACCACCACCCGAGCAGCGTTAATCGGTCTACCAGTAAAGTTCTTTAACAAGGTCTGAGAAGCCCCCGTATCACGCAATAGCTTAACTCCTCGCCTTTCGCCAGCCCACCTCACAAAACCATGCCCTCTATGACCCCCAAAGACGTCGCGGACAGGGTTCGAGCCTTCCGGACTCTTGAACACAGGCTTTGTCCCACCCTCTGACGAACTACCCTTGGCAAACTCAGAAGATATAGGCGACACCCCTATGCTGCGGGCCAATGACACAACCTTGTTTGGTGGCTTGTTCGGACAAGCATTTGCAAAGTGACCCTCCTTGTGACATGCAAAGCACTCTTTACTCTTTGGTTTCCCTTGGGAGTGGGAGGTACCATTAGACTTCTTATACGGGACGGTATTTGGTTTATGTTCAGTTTTATTGTCAGTGCTAGATGGTTTTGTGTAATTATGTGCATCAAAATTCTTGGGAGGGGGAGGGGTACGATCCTTTGCACCCGACTCACTCCTAGCTGCTGCTTCGCACCCTCGAATTAATGACAGTCGGCGGTCAGCCATTTCTGCTGCCTCCTGGAGAGTTCTAGGATTTTTTTCCTTTATATTTAATGTTAAGTCTCCGCCTGTGCACTTAAAGAACTGCTCCAAGAGAACCAGCTCACTCAACTCCTCAAAAGTAGCTGCCATCTCAGAACGCAGCCAATGTCGTAGTGCATCAGACAAGTCCCGGGCGTGTTCTAGGAAGGTACTATCCTTGCCCTTAGTAACACCCCGAAACTTCAAGCGGTAAGTTTCTGGTTGTAACTCATAGGCCTGTAGCACAGCCTTCTTTAGCTCATCATAAACTACACAGGACTCTAAAGGTAGTGCATCATACGCTTTTAGCCCCTTTCCTAGGAGTCTTGATGAAACTAATGCTGCCCACTTTTCCTGAGGCCACTGGTGTTCCTGACACTTCTTCTCAAATCGCATAAAAAACTCAGTCACACCTAATTCATCGAACACAGGGACTAGTTTAAGCAGGTGCGACAATGATTGGTCCCGATGTCTGTTACCTCCCCCAATATTTCGCCCTGTTACCTCCACTCGAGATCTCTCCAGCTCCCTGTCAGCCCGATACCTAGTAGACTCTGCCTGCAGTTCAGCCTTTCGTATAGCAACCTCAGCCTGAGCTCTAGCAACCTCAGCCTGCACACTAACCTGTCTTTCGGCGGCCTCAACCTGAGCTCTAGCGGCCTCAACCTTGGCCATCTCAAGCCGAAACAACAAATCTGGAGTCAACCCTTGAGGAGGGGAAGGTGCATTTAATGGAGAGGGTCCCTGTGATTGAATTCCACGCTGCCATTAACCATCAACTTGGGGGTATGTACTAAATTCAGGCACCCTGACGTTTGATATGGGGGTAAAGTGGAGGGAGGGATGGGGACCGGGGCCCCCAGTCGCCTCTCCACCCAGGTCTCTCCCTTCTAAACCCAATATCAAAGTCCTCAGCTGATCTTTCCTCATGCCACTTAAACCCTAGTGACCCTGAAGATCTGCTACACACTTTAAGCCATACTTATTCAGCTTCAACACCCTGGCAGCGGTAAGGGGCACCTCTAAAAATCTTCTAGCACCCTCCTCGCTATCGACTAGCCACTCCACAGGTCTTTCTCCCTCCGAGCCCATATCGTGACCTGACCCATCACTGTGTTCTGATGTATTAGACATGCTTGTGTACTGCAGTAATTATCACGGTTATAGAATGTGCCTTATCTCCTATGCAAGTATGTATATACTATGTTATTTAAAGTCTTTAATGTGTTATATTGGTTGCTCCAAAAAAAAAAACTCTATGTCCACTGTATTCCTCTAATCATAAGGAATCTCAAAACAAATGACCACTATATTCCTCTGTTCAGTAAATCCTATGCAAGGTCGCCATTTGTTACGTCCTGGGATATATAAACACTGGGCTCTTTCTATTGGACTAGGTATGCGGCAACAAGCAACAACGGAAAACGCTAGATCCAACCCTTATCTATAAACCCAGGCAACAAACCACCCTAAACCGTCAAGAGTCCTGCCTGGACAACGAGGTATCCTATGACTCGGTTACAGGGTGCACGCACTATAGACTGCTGATAGTCAAGCAGGCTAAAAAGATCACACAATTAAGTTGACTTAAAGCTTCAAGGAAAAGATAGATAACGGAATTAAATTGCAGAAACAATTTAATAACAAACTAGAAGAAAGTACATTTAACGTTACGTTAATTAATACAACTAATCACCCCTGCGTGAAAGAAGGTGAAAGCAAACAGTCCTCAAAACATCGTACAGGTAGACAAGATGCGGGTTTCTAAACTGCATGCGGCTACTGTAGGATCTGATGCTTAGCAAAGAAAATACGTTACGGATTTAGAGAACTCTTAACTCATAAGCAGGAATAAATACTCGTGATTGGACAACAGTGTATAATGGCATAGGTATAATTAAATAAAGGTAGCAACTCGCAACATAACCACATACAGGTGTGCTTCTCACTCTTAGTCAGGCAAGCCTGCTCGGACAGAGTCTCTAAGCCACACCCTGACTCACAATGCTCACAAAAACGGTAAACTGTGGCACAATAACAAGCATGCAGAGATAATAAACCCCTAGCTGTTAATCTGCCAGGTGGCAGAGGTCTAGCCGGAAGGATATAGGCTTCGGATACCCGGGCTGAGCCACCTGCTCTAGCCTAGGGACGTTCCCAGGTCTGTGCGCCAAATTACTCTAATTGAAAGGGTGCTCTCTTGAGAGACTCAGATCGCAAGTATCCAACTCTCTCCTGGCGACCCTAAAACAAAAGAAAGACGTGCTAGCGCAGTGCTGAGTGGACTAGGCAAGGACCCTCACACAACACAACACTAGACACACAGGGACACAGACAAGAAAATGCCCCCAGACTCCCACGGGTATCCTAGTAAAGTCGTGCGGGTCCACAGGACTCGCACCAGCAGACTTTACTTAAAGGATCGCAAAAAGCCTCCCCTCCGGTCTAGCCCCTGCTAACCTGACACAAGAACACACTAGCAAGCATGAAACCACCAAATATGAGACAACAAAAAAGCTTCCTAGGTCTCATTTTTTTTTTTTTTTTTTTTTTTTTTTTTTTTCTATGTGATTGAGGGAGGCAAAAGGCATAACTGCCTATAGAGCGAGTGCCTTCCCCCCATAGTTGAAAGAGTGACAGGGCCAAAATCAAGGGGACGTTCGAGCCAAAATGCCTGGACACACGGAGAGTTTGAAAGCAATTTAAGTCATAGGAAGAGGGAAAGACTGATTCTGGGAGAGAGTTCCAGAGCTCAGCTGTTGAGTAGAAGAAAGTTTGAGAGTAACGTTTCACTCTTGGGTTGGAGAGTTGCACAGAGTAGGGGTGGGATTGAGTTGCAAGACGGGTACCACGTGCCCTACGTAAAGGAGGTTGGTATGCACTGGGATAGCTCTGAGGAACACTGATTCTTATAGTAGCGGATAGTAGAATAGCGAGAGAGATGCAACATTGCGGCGGAGAGAGAGAGAGATTGCAGAGTTGGTGAGTGGACGGGAGTTAATGATACGAAAGGCCTTCACTTTCAACTTTGTCCAGGAGAGCAGTGTGAGAGGAACCTCAGCACACATGTGGCCAATCCTCAATACAAGGGCGCCCTATGCCCCTGTACAGAGCAAGAAGCTGTACAGGGGAAAAGAAGAACCCCCTAGGCGGTGTTGAGCACACCCAGCTTCTGGGAGGCTGCCTTAGCAAGACTGGTAATATGGTCCTTCCAAATGAGAGCAGAAGAAAAAGAGACACCAAGAATATTGAGAGAAGATGAAGGGTTGATTTTTGTATTGTTGAAGAATAAGGGATAGTCCGCTGGGAGATCCTGACGGGTAGATAGATGGAGAAATTGGGTTAACAATTAACAATTACATCCCTGCATAAGGCCCAAAATCCTATCTAGTTATCTGAGAGCTCGTCGTTAATACAATAATAGATATAAGGTCTATCAAGGGGATGGGATAATTAAATAGATTGGTGAAGTAGTGGAAAGAAGGTATACAAAGTAAGAGAGAACGTTTCTAAGTGGGGTTGAGAGGGATAGATATCAAGGGGGTCCGAAGGGTACGACAGTGAGGTGAGCTCTGAGTCTTGAATCTGTCTGGACCCCACCCTAGGCATACAAAATACATCCCAGGCTTGGCAACACTCAACACTGTTGCCTGGTCAAAATCCTCTACCCCGTGCGTGAGTCGAAACTAAGCCTAACGTTGCAATCAAATGCATATGGCAACGCTTCAGGCTCGTCCCAAGCTGGCAAGCGAAGCAACGTCCCAAGCCGGTCTCTCTCTCCCGCTCGTCTCCTCCCGCCCTCACTAGACTTACATCTTATATATTATAATGAAATAATCAACTATCGATAATAAAATATACTAAGATGCGTTGGTTAAGAATAAGGGCAGCTTCAAGCTGTGAAACAACATAAGAATATCCCAGACATTAGTTACGTTGTCGTAGGATATATACTAAAGAAAAGCCTGCCGACCGGCTGCCACCAGCCGGTTTCTAAACGGCTGGGCAGCCGATGCGCGCGCATGCCCGCACGTGGCTACTATGCAGAAGCGTCACACTCTTTATTTCTCTCTCTCTCTCTCTCTCTATCACGACTACTTGTCATTAAAAATGGCTTTATTATAAAGTAGATCACAAAACTTAGTGCTTATATAGTATGGCAATCGTGGGATTTTCCACATGCAGCTCATAATAACTACAAACATAATTATTTGGCTGATGTCGGCTACATAAATTTCGGCAAATAGCTTATAATATACAAAACTAAGCTGACTATACATCCGTGCGGCCATGTTAACTTTGAGGCGCTTGGCGAGATGCACAGAACAAAATTTAAAAACAGGGCCCAGTTACGTCATAGAGGATAGATCAGAGTATATGCATGTGAAAGATAATTAATTTTTGTTCAGTAATAACCGAGAAATAACACTTTTTAATAAGCAACGCCCTACCAACAACAACATGAACAACAACAACAATGACGACATGAGTAAGCCCTATAGGTCCTCGCTTGCTCACAGACATAATAAGTGATAAGGAGAAATTGTTGAGAGAGTGGAGAGTTTTCACGATTTCATCTTTTAAAAGGCACAGGTGGCTTACATTCACAATTTTTTTTATCTGGCGGCAATTCCTGGTAAGCCTTGATAGGGAGAATTATGCGAGTGTAAGTGTGTGTGGTTGTATGTGTGTGTGTGGTTGTATGTGTGTAAGGGGGGGCGTCATCTGAATGTGTATATGTGCTATTACAATGTGTGTGTTTGAAGGGCGTGTGTGGGTTGTGTGAGTGGATTATGCTGTTACAGTCAGTCAGTGTGTGTGTGTGTGTGTGTGTGTGTGTGTGTGTGTGTGTGTGTGTGTGTGTGTGTGTGTGTGTGTGTGTGTGTGTGTGTGTGTGTGTGTGTGTGTGTGTGGTATGTGTGTGTGTGTGTGTGTGTGTGTGTGTGTGTGGTGTGTGTGTGTGTGTGTGTGTGTGTGTGTGTGTGTGTGTGTGTGTGCGTGCGTGCGTGCGTGCGTGCGTGCGTGCGTGCGTGCGTGTGTGTGTGTGTGCGTGTGTGCGTGTGTGTGTGTGTGTAAGAAGAAGAAAAGTGAATAACTCCAAAACTAATAATCTTATAACGAAATCTGTACCAGTTTTCTATGACACAGTCTTCAGAAAATGCAAGACTAGGGGGACACTTCAATAAACTGACAAAGTAAATATGCAGCCCACACAAACATACACTTACACTCACATTTACACCAACAAATACACACCCTTTCAGCTTGATTGTTACCCAGATATTTGGGGATTGTAATAATGAGCCAGTAGTGAACATAAAGTACATTATATACATACTTTCAGAAAATAATAGGCCCGATGAATGTTGGAGCTAGTACTGAAGGGTGGAAATGGAATAAGATAGATAAATACATAGATAGTTAGTTAGTTAGTTAGATATATAGATAGACAGATACATAAATAGATTGAAATAATAGTCACGGGATTCATTGGGTTATCCCTATCCTTACCTAAATGTCTTTTTCGGTGAGGACTGGTCCAATTCAGAGTGAGGTTTGGCATCCTCTACCCAACCTTAGCTGTATCTGTTTGTCTCCTTTCCTGTCCTACCTTTCCTTCTGAGGGCGGGAGGATAGGAATCTCCTTCCCCTTGTAAAATTCACCTACTAGACGAGACAGAAAAAGGGGCTAGTGAACGCGAAAGTGGTTCCGGACCCTTAGAATTGAAACTTTAAAATTTTGTTTCTATTCGGGCTCTGTCTCGAGTCGGCCACCCCCAGCTATGGGGGTATGTGCCTGAGTACATACATACATACATGCATACATACTATACAGTACATACATACATATAACCCCGCAACCTCTCTGGGAACACCCAAAGGGAAAATTTATGATTAGGATAACAAAGAGAGATATGTTTTCTTTATCTAACCATATGTCTACTTTCTGCATCTGGTGAAACATACAATCCCTTAACCTTTTCAGTAACGGTGACGTCTTTTATTATTGGATTTCAGCTGCATATAGACGATTTTATAAAGCTTAGGAAGGATATATGGTAGCTAAAAGGATCAATTGAGACAATCTGTAACCTTTGTAATGGGTAGACGTCCTTCCTAACCTGAATAAAATCGCCAGAATACAATGTGAAGGATACCACCAGTACTGAAAGGGTTAAACACTTATTTATCAATATTTAACCACTTGAGAATTATGACACGTTTTAGCAGTTTATTCTGGCTAGCTTTAGTCGATTTTACAGCATAGGAAGGATCTGTGGAAGTCAGAGCCATAATTGAGTTGGTTTTAACCATTTAGAGGTCCTTCCTAAACTTCATAAAAACCTTTAATGATAGCCAAAATATACACTCAAAATGCGTCAAAATCCTCAAAGGGTTAATAGGGAAATGAAGTTACTATATCTCTGCCTCAACTTATCCCTTTCAAGATCCGATTGCGCATTTCTTTTCTGTTTTCTGGCTATTAGTAATCGATTATATTCAGATTAGGAAGGGTATACGGAAGTCAGAGGATTAATTTCACGAGTATATATATATGTAAGTGTTGTACGTGTAGATATTTTAGAAGTATGTGAGGTTGTGTATAAACGGCCACAGATACATATACTTTAGTTACCCATTTAGAGTACGTTTTCTCTTATTCATACGTCTTCTATTACAGTATTTAAAGGTCATAATTATAGAAGTGTGTGTGTGTTACCTAAACTAAACACAAATGCTTCTTCAAACACTCTTCAAGACTCGAGCCCTAGACAATAGTTTCTAGATGGGACTGGCTGTTATTATAAGATACACCTATAGGGAAGAGTGATATTATAAGATACACCTACAGGGAAGAGTGATATGTCATATAAATCTGTCAGAACAATTGTCTCTTAACCCCTTATTAGCAGGGCCCGACTTAAGGCGGTCTAGAGAACCAATGACTATGTGGCGGGGCCCGACTTAAGGCGGTGTGCAATTTTGAGCACATAATTGGCTCTGAGAGAGAGACGAGTGGTGGGAGGAGCGTAGGTTGACTCTGACCGTTTGGCACGGCTCCCGCGCCAGCACTGGGCCCACCTCGACACACATCCACACTCACTGCCTCCCTAGACAGGGAAATATGTCAGGAAATTACCGTATTTTAGGGATTTTTCCTTCGTGTTGCACGATCGTTGCAAGAGAACCCGTGGTCGTAGAAGGATGGTTCTGGTGTAATTGGAAAGCTCAATTATCGCCCTTTCACGGATACATAATTGTATTACGCTCTGGCTCTTGTTTATGCATGAAAAAGAGCACGGAAAATAGGCTAGTTTAGGGTAAAACCACCCGCTTGGCAGGGAGTAGAAGTTACCGACCTAGCCGCTCGTGGAGTGTTAATCCTTTCTGTACCAGCATTTTTTTAAATTATATTCTGGCTACTACTTATTGATTTTATTCACTTTAATGAAGGATCTCTAACAATTATAAGGCTTCAAACTATCTCAATCAACCCTTTTAACTGCCACAGACCCTTCCTAAGCTGCATAAAATCGTCTAAATATTGCTAAAATAGGAGTATAACAGACGTCGCTGGTACAGAAAGGGTTAATTGTATTCTTACTATATTTATACGATTTCATGTAGCTTCGAAAAGGTATAAGCTAGCTAAAAGATTAATTGTTATAGTGTTCAGCCTATTAATGTGTAGACGCACTTCCTAACCTGAATAAAATCGTCTAATAGTAGCCAGAATAAAGTTAACAGGACGGCACCGGTACTGAATGGCTTAATACTTCCGAGACAATTTCCCTAACAAATATAATATATGGCTTGCCTCTTTTCCCCTTACTTCCAGACAGTTACATTGCCAGCATGAATATAGAGGAAAAATACAGACATGAAATATAGATATAAGAGTTACAGTTCATATAACACACACATGAATGGTTAATATAGTCGGGTAATGTATGCTGTATTACCGGTACTTAAATATTACCGGTATGTAAATTCAGCCTTCAGAACAAAAGGTCTTTGCTGTGGCAGTTTCACTCGCGTGTGTGCGAATGCGTGTTTATTCCGTAATCACTGTGCACTTAACCCTCTCCGACATATGACGCGATTTTGAGCCTATTAGGGATACTTTAAAGCCTTTGTTACCATCAGGGGTATTTAGAAACCTTTAGTTTAGTTACTTCAACCTCTGCAGTTGTCTTTGAGTTAGCTGTGGGCAGAAAACTAATTTGGAGAGGTAATTATAAGAGTGAGAGAACTCTATTTCTTATTGCTAATCTGGCAACCTCTGCGTCATATGAGTCTGAAAGGGTTGACACTCTTTGCAATAATACTGCTAAAGAGGTGTGTTAATGTAAGTATAAACAATATATGTACAGTATATTATGTGCTGTATATGGAATCGTTTTGCGCGCGAGCACAAACAAAAAGCTAAGTTGCCCATTAATATTCGTTCTCTATCATTATCGTACGTTTTATCGTCCTTAATCTGGGGTAACTATTATTTATTATTCTGTACACAGCATATTCAATATTTATATCTTGACGTTTTCGATAATATTTAACATACAATATAACTAATATTTCTTCTGATAAAATACAGGTTTCCTATAAGTCACCATGATTCAGACTACTTTCATTTTTAATGAAGGTATGTAATCTTAACATTATAGCCGACAACAATTTCATTGTTTCCTTCGGTGTGACAGTGTAAGGTTCATTTTAAAAAGTTCCATATCAGTGTGCACTACCGCCTCGCATAAGACTGTTTTATGATACATTTTGTTGGTAAATAATATCTATAAAGGTATTATATAAAGTATATTACATTACATAAGTGTAATAATAGTGTTACGTAAATCATCGGGTTGATAAAATTATGACATCCACCCAAAACACAGTTGCTATGTCTGGACGGCGAAACTCGACCTTTGATTTTGATGCGGAAGTTTTGTTTGATTGCAAAAGCATGAGTTCTTTGCAATCTTTCCACTCGGTGTCGAGCGGTAAAAGTGAAGTCTCTAGGGACTCGGTAATCTATATGGAGGCTAATGGGGGGTCCACTTTTGTCAACGAAAGTGACTTTGTCGATATCGAAATGGATCCAATTGAGAGGGAGTAGTTGCCGGGGGTATCTCGTACATGGTCAACCAGGGCGTCCCGGTGAAAGACATCCTTGGAGTTGACGTGGATCCCTCTCAGTTGGAAAGTCTTCTGTGTTATAATGGACAATTTCAAGCCTATGCCGGGGATGCCAAATTTTGATGAGATTTTTGCAAAATTTTCTGGCATCGAAAGTCTGTCGGTCCTCAAATCGGATCTGCACACCGGACTTATGCTGCTGTTTGCAATTGAGTCTATATTGCTTTTGAGTCCTCTATCCCTTTATTATGTAAGATATTTTTGGTTTGGTCCCTTGATGATCTTTATTTGTCTGATCATGGGTTTAAGTCTGTTTAGTTATCAGTGGGTTATGAACCTTCTTTTCTATGTTCAGATACTCTGCCCGTTGCAGTATCTTGACTTGATCGAAAGCAAATCTTTCTTTATTGCGATGCAGGACGTTCGGGCAGCTGTAATTTGTTGCTTCCTTGCCAAGCTATTTGTGTATATTTTGTCTCTACACCAAGGTTATCGGTTTGCCGTGTCTCGTCGTAAGGAACCTATTTTTGAATCTATTGTTTAATATCCTTTTGTTTCACCATATCTATCGGAGGAATTATTATGTTGTATTATAACTATCGGGAGATTGTTTTGTTTTAGCTTAGGAAGGACTTTTTGGTTTCAGATGGTTAATGACTAGCTCAACTAACCCTCTGACTCTGATATGTTCTTCCAAAGTTGAATAAAATCCACAGAAGGTAGTTACTATATAAGAAAATGACTTCTTTACAGAGTTTGCAATATTTTTGCTCGCCTTTACGGAGTGGAGAGGTGGCACTTAGATAGTTATACAAAATAAATAACAGAAAAATTGGAATTATTAATAACCCATTACGAGAGAGAGAGAGAGAGAGAGAGAGAGAGAGAGAGAGAGAGAGAGAGAGAGAGAGAGAGAGAGAGAGATACTCACTACTCACTCTCTCTCTCTCTCTCGCCTTAGTGACCGCATTATAGGACAGTGAGGTGTATTAATGACAAACGTATATGGATTAGAACTTTAGAAGGCCTTGAAAACATGTGTGGACATATAGGGCGTTCTCAAGCTAACCCCTTCTTTTTGTACAGTTTAAGAAGGATCTGTGGTAGTAAAATGGATTACGTGAGATAGTTTGCAGCCGGCTAATTGCTGTAAGCCCTTTTTAAACTGAATAAAATCGTCTAATAGTAGCCAGAGTAAAGTTATAAGGACGGCGCTGGTACTGCAAGGGCTAAACGTATTTGGGACGTATGGATGTATCGTACAAAACAAAACAAGACAAGGGATTCGTCTAACACTAATATTGCTCTCACCATTAATGATCAGGTTTGCCACGATAAACGACAAATTTCAACCTACTTCAACTCCTTCTTCACTTCCATAGCAAACACACTTGCACAGAACCTACCTCAACCTCTCAATAAATACACGACAACAACGGCCACCTTTCGTAATTTCTACAGAGATAAAGACATACACCCGAACACATCTGGATTGCAAAATGTTACACCAAAAAACACTTTTGACGAGCTGTCTAACCTAAATGTACATAAGAGCACAGGACCAGACAAAATTCCTGCCAAATTTCTACGAGATGGAGCCATTGGTATAGCAGGCCCCTTAACCCACATCATCAACTTGGCAATTAACACCAACACAGTACCTGCTGAACTGAAGAAAGCTATTGTAACCTCTCTATTCAAGAAAGGAAATAAACTAGAAGTTGGCAACTACAGACCAGTTAGCATATTATGTATTGTATCTAAAACCCTTGAAAGAGCGGTATACACCCAAATTGAACACTACCTCAAACAAAATGATCTATTCTATAAGTTTCAATCAGGTTTCAGATGCATGTACTCGACAGACTCCTGTCTCATCCACTTAACGGATCACATTCGTAAAGAAATGTCTAAAGGTAACTACACCGGTATGGTTCTTCTTGATCTACAAAAAGCGTTTGACACAGTAGACCATGATATCCTATGTAATAAACTACAAGCAATGGGCATAGGGTCTGTGAACTGGTTTAAATCATATCTTAGTGGTAGAACCCAAAGAGCCAAAATTGATGATAATATATCTGATCCTATGCCAATTAACTGTGGGGTCCCGCAGGGAAGCATCCTTGGTCCCTTACTCTTTCTCTGTTATGTGAACGACATGGAACTGAGCGTCTCATGTAAATTATTACTGTATGCAGACGACAGCGTGCTTCTGGTTTCAGGAAAAGACCCAATAAGTATTGCCGCTTCACTTTCCAAAGAACTAGCATCATGTAGTGAATGGCTAGTGGACAATAGACTATCTCTTCACCTGGGCAAGACGGAAGCCATCTTATGTGGAACAAAACGCAAACTGAAAGACATTGTGGGCTTCTCGGTCAACTGTAATGATATTCCTATAACAACAGTGTCACAAGTTAAATATCTCGGACTGAAACTGGACGCGAGTTTGTCAGGTGAAACAATTCTGGAATCTATCCTGAGAAAGTGTAGAGTACGTATAAAATACCTGTATAGACAGGTGGGATGCTTGCCCGCGGCGACCAAAAAGACCCTCTGCCAAGCGCTTGTTCAATGTCATTTTGACTATTCTGTGTCATCCTGGTACTCTGCATCATCTAAATCAGCACAGCACAAACTTCAGGTCACTCAAAATAAAATGGTTAGGTTCATGCTGAACCTAGGACCCAGATCACATGTTGGCCAGGAACAACTTCAGTCACTAGGTATGCTCAATGTCTCTGACAGGGCCAAACAAATCAGGCTTACTAATGCCTTCAACATTTTCTATGACAAGAGCTCCAGAGTATCTAAAGAATTATTTTGTTAAAGCAAATGAGAGGAGTGGACATAATACAAGAAACAGGATGTTTAATTTTAAGGTCCCGAGAATCCAAGGACAGGGTAAGCAAACATTCTTCTTCACTGCCATCAAAGACTGGAACGACCTACCCCAGTCAGTCAGTGAAAAGAGAACACTGTATTCCTTCAGACGTAGCCTGAAGGAACACCTGAACCGGACAGCTGCGAGAAGGGAGCACCAAGCTTATGTCTACTACTAAATACGACATAAGAGATAGACAAACCAAACTGAAATTATTACTGATTACGGATTACTGATATTTACTATAGGATGTAAGGTATCTTAAAATAACCCCCTAGAAATACTTTCTCTAAAGTATCTATTTCTTTATCCTCCCCATTTCCCTAGCTAACCTAATCCCACAAGGACCCCAATGGAAATACGCCTAACGGCCTTATTGGGCTATCCTTAGTTGGAATTATGCAAGGCTGGTACATGTCATATTTGTAACATACTATGTGTGACCAACTCTGTAAATTGCTAACTGAATAAATATTATTATTATTATTATTATTATTATTATTATTATTATTGAACTTACACTCGGATGCCATAGTCTCTAGCCCACTTATAAGTATTCGTGGACCTCACCTATTTCTAATTATTAATGTATATCTCTGGAGACGAGATTATTAATATCACTTTCTATGCATCAACTAAAAAACTATACAGTATATACAATTATCTGAAAAGCAAGTTCTATCAAAAAATCAATTCAGATAGTTATAATAGCATAAAGAAAAACATAAAGGGGTCCACGAATTATGAGTGGCTAGAGACTATGGCATCCGAGTGTACAGTTGCCAAAATATAAACCTGGTACAAACACTGGAGATCTAGATATATTAACCCCTCATGTACCGGCGACGTGCAGTTAAAGAAGTTCCTGTGGTGGTAGAAAGGGTTGAATAAGATAGTGCGAAGCTTCTTAATTGCTGGAGGCCCTAAGTAAAATTAATAAAATCGTCTAATAGTAGCCAGAGAAAAGTTAAAAGGACGGCACCGGTACTGAATGGGTTAAAAATATTGTATGTGTGAAGATAAAAGTATGGTTCATAGTTCACATTATGTCTTTGGAAGTGATAAAATGGCAAAAACAATGCTCTTTCATGTTGAAAGGTGGGTGCCTTGCATTTGCCGTAAGTGAGGGGGTATGCACTGGGAGAGCTCTGAAGAATTCTGATTATTGTAATAGCGATAGAAGAGTGGAAGAGATGCAACATTGCGGCGTGTAGAAAGAGATTGTAGGAAACTAGTAAAAGGAAGGGAGTTGATGAGGCCAAATGCTTTAGATTCTACTCATTTGAGAAGTGCGGTTGTAATGGGTCTAAATTGACTAGGCTTGATTTTGGCAATATTTACACCAAGACTTTTTCTGTTCACTCACTTTAAGCCCAATAATGACCCAGTCAGTGTTGAGATTAGTTGAAATGTTCGGTATTATGTTATTATCGTGATTAAGATATCAGTTGACATATTAAGTTGTAATGATTAGAAAGAAATAATTAAATAGGCCTAATACTGTCTTATAGGTACGAGGGTCATTATTCTAGCTTTACATATTAAATATAATTGTTTGGTAGCCTATTGTTATATTAAGTTTAGAAAGGGGGTGTCACAATCGGAGCAATGTTGTTTTGGAATTAGAATGAAATTTACTTGTTTTGGCCATTTAATCACTTCCAGGTGTATAAAGTTAATTGCAAAGCATAACTTTAACTTTGTGCATCTAGTATAATGCTGATATTTGGCCTAATAATTGCTTGTACCGAGTCTCTACTGTGACACCCTGATTCTGAGGCCTTAGCGACAAGTGCCCACCTCAAGGGGGTTTGACAGGTCGAAATTAATGAGTCCTAGATCCAACTTAAAAACTATAGTCTTACCGAGGATATCGTAAGTAATAGTTAACATATATTTGTGCCTGAAATTCGTTTACATCATATAAAAGTAATTCAATTATCCTTTGAAAGTCTTATTAGACTCCTAAGTAAGTTGAGGAGCTCATTTAATCAAGGTATGGTTATTGTTATGACAAAGGACGTTGACCCCGAGTCCTACAGCCGGGCCCTACCTCTCTAGGTGCCTTCATTCCCTCCCAGTCGCCAGCCTCGGGCGGACTAAGGGGAAATATTTGGCTCCTGTGGGGATCGGTTTTTACACCATACCCGAAAGAGGATTTATGGAGCTCCGATCTTACTCTCAACCATCTGAAAAATTTTACCAACACACCTAAACTTCGTTAAATGCGGAAATAGCCTCACGAAAATATCATGCCCTGGTGGGGGCACGAACTCTCGACCCTTGGGTGTGAGGCAGACACCTTACCAGTTAGACCAATAGAGATATCCCACTTGGCCTGTTCGGCTCAGGGTATTTCCGCATCCGAGGTCTGTTTAGGCTAACCTATTTTCACTGACTTTACACTACTTCACCTTCCGGGAAGCGAAAGTTCCGAACAGAGAGGAACGAACAGAGAGGAACAAGCTTGAGCCGAATCGACCGAGAGTCCGTCAGAGAGATGAACGGGAATGGTGAGTCAACTTCACTGAGCGGTGCATACACGCACCTACAAACTGCCCAGTTGGCAACTCGCTTGGGCGGCTGGCAACTTCCACAACCCAACCCAAGCGTGCCTCACATACATTCCCTGGTCTCTCCTCTCCCCTTCCTTGTCCTGTGGGGATCGGTTTTTACACCATACCCGAAAGAGGATTTATGGAGCTCCGATCTTACTCTCAACCATCTGAACAATTTTACCAACACACCTAAACTTCGTTAAATGCGGATATAGCCTCACGAAAATATCATGCCCTGGTGGGGGCACGAACTCTCGACCCTTGGGTGTGAGGCAGACACCTTACCAGTTAGACCAATAGAGATATCCCACTTGGCCTGTTCGGCTCAGGGTATTTCCGCATCCGAGGTCTGTTTAGGCTAACCTATTTTCACTGACTTTACACGGTGTGGGAGGAGCCTGCCCACACATGCGAATAATACTCAATACAGGGGCGCACTGTGCCCCGATACAGTGCAAGAAGCTGTGTGCGGGGGTGAAATACCCTGGAGACAATTGAGCACACCTATCTTTTGGGAAGCGGTTTTAGCAAGAGTGGTAATATGATCTTTCCAAGAATGGTCGGATGAAAAAGATACACCTACAGTAGAATATTGAGAGAAGATGAAGGGTTGATTTGTGTGTTGTTGAAGAATAATTGATAGTCATGCGGAAGATTGTGATGGAGAGATAGAGGGAGAAATAGGGTATTAGAGGCGTTGAAAGGAACAAGATTTTCTCTGCCCCAATCAGAAATAATTGATAGATCAGAAGATAGACGCTCTATGGTCCTGTTACGCGAGTTTTGGAGTGATTGCATGCTGGGTTGATGAAGAAAAAAAATAGTCGAATAGTGTAATGTAGTCATCAGCATATAATTGGATAGGGCTAGAGGTATAGTTGAGGAGATCATTAATAAATATAAAGAGAATTGGAGACTGAACAGAACCCTGAGGAACACCGGAGTTGATAGGTTGAGGAAGTGAGCGATGGCCGTCCACAACTGCAGCTATGGAGCGGTCTAAAAGAAAATTAGAGACAAAGGCACAGATAGAGGGATAGAAACCGAAGGAGGGTAGTTTGGAAATAAGAGATTTGTGCCAGACTCTATCGAAGGCTTTCAATAGGTCTAGTGCAATAGAAAAAGTCTCACCGAAGTCCCGAAAGGAGGATGACCAAGAGTTAGTAAGATAAGCAAAATGATCACCAGTAGAGCGGCCCTTAAGGAAACCATACTGGCGATCTGAAAGTAGATTATGGGAAGATAATTTCTTAAGAAGAAATTTTGAGTTAGGAATACTTTCAAAAACTTAAAAGATGCAAGAAATGAGAGAAATTGGACGATTGTTGGAGGGTTGCGAGCGGTCACCCTTCTTTGGGACAGGTTGAATTTGAGCAAACTCCCAGCAAGATGGAAGACGTTAGAGGAGAGACAGAGACGAAAGAGTTTGCCAAGGTAGGGAGTCAGCACGGAAGAACAGCTTTTGAGTACAACAGGAGGAACATCATCCGGTCTGTACGCCCTCTTAGTATTAAGCCCAGAGAGGGCTGAGAGTACATCGTTAGAAGAAATCATATTGGGCATAAGTAAGTGAGAAGGGGGTGGAGAGGGAGGGGTAGCGCCGGAATCATCCAAGGAGGATTTTTTTGCAAAATCTTGAGTGAAGAGTTCAGCTTTGTCAGAGGAAGAAGTGACGGTGGTACCGTCAGAGTGGAAAAGAGGAGGGAAAGACAAGGAAGTGAAATTGTTGAAGACATTTTTGATAGATGCAAAAAAGCTTGGGAAGAGCTAGAATTGGAAGTTCCGAACATTTGTTATGGATGAAATAGTTTTTGGCAAGTCGAAGGACAGATTTGGCTTGATTCTGGGCAGGCGACGATACCATTTGAATGCTTCCTCCTAATTGCGGACAGCAGCGCAACAAGCGTGAGTAAACCACGATTATTGTGAGTTAGTCTGACAGAAAGAGAATGGGATATATGATTCCATGAAAAAAGGATTAACCCAGTAATGTGCTCGGCACTCTCTGAGGGTCCCCGGCCACAGAAGCAAAAATCATTCCATGGGAAATCAAAGAAGTACTGCCGTAGAGCCTCCCAGTTGACAGCGCCAAAGTGCCACAAGCGCCACCAGCTGGGAGGGTCAGAAGGCCGTACTAGAGAGTCAGGACAGGTGACAGAGATAAGGTTATGATCGGAGGAGCCCAACAGAAAGAGAAGATTTACAGTATAAGCACAAGGATTAGAGGTTAGAAATAAGTCAAAGATGTTGGGCCGATCTCCAGAACGGTCCGGAATAACGGTGGGCTGCTGAACTAACTGCTCTAGGTCACTTAGGATATAAAAGATGTAGGTTTATTCACCAAGTTGGTCAGTGAAAAGAGAGGAGAACCATTGGTGATGGAGAACATTGAAATCTATTAAGATGGAGATTTCAGAGAGGGAAAGACTGATAGAATGTGTTCCACTTATGAAGTACAGTCATGCTCTCATTAACGCGGTAATTTCATCCCAAGCCAACGCCGTGTTACCGAAATCCGCGTTACCGAAACAACTTGCCTTATGGGGAAAATTAATTTCGTTCTAGCCATAATCCCAAAGTCCCAATTTTTTACCCTTATCGGCCCAACAAAAGTCCCAAAGTCACCTTTTTTACACAAAGTATACATCACATATCATAGAAATACAATAAGATAAATATGACAGCCTTTACTAACCTTTATTAGTGTTATTGTGATGAGCAGCTCCCCTTGTTCCCTCCTCCCCCCAACACCACCACCGCCGTCACTGCGATGATGGTTCCTCAGCCTCCACCTCCGCAATAATCCACCGACCTTCTTCTTCATCAGAAACCCCAGCCAGAGAAACTGGAGTCATCAGAGTCGGGGAAGAGGTCGCCTGGGTCCGGGCGTGCTAGAAAGTTGAAGAATTTTGGATAGTCATTAGAATTAGGGGAGAGATAACAGCACTGATATATTTAGTAAGAGAGTGACAAGATAGCTTTAGCCAGATAGTTGAGAATTCAGAAGATTCAAACTTGGTAAACACGAGAGCAAGTAATATTGTTGTGTAAGTACACGCAACATCCAATTTGGCATTGAATTGAGGATAGAGATAGTAGGAGGATATAAAGAAGGGGTTGCCACAGACAACTGAGTTTCGGTGAGGAAATGTAAGTCAGCTTTCGTAAAAGAGAGATGGTGTTCTACAGAGAGGAAGTTAGAGGAAAGAACGTGAATGTTACAGAAATGGATAGATAGAGTAAAAGGTAGAGGTCCAGGGCACTTTGAGGATTGCACACCAGGGGACAAATCGCTGAAGCATTTCGTACCGAAAAAAGTAAAAATTTATTTCGAAGGGGGGTCTTGGGGGGTATGTTTTGTAAGCTTGATGGAGGTCAAAGGAGCAATAAAATAAAATATATATATATATACAGTATATATATATATTATTTTTATTAATCTCACCACCACACCCCCAATGAAATTAATTAAAGTATATATGATCCACCGGGATTCGAACCCAATAGGCATAAATAAATATAAACTCCCGTTAATATATAAGTTTGTTACGCCCCATCCTCGTTGTAACTGATGTTATACTTTTAGTAGCCAGGCCTATGTTAACCCTTTCAGTATCAGGACGCTATCTTTTGTCATATTCTGGCTATCATTAGACTACTTTATACATATGAAGAAAGACGTAAGGCAATCAAAGTGTAAAATCTATCTCCATTCCCCCTTAAACTACCACAGATCCTTTCTAAACCTATTAAAACCATCTAATTTATAGCCAGAACAAAATTAAAGAAAGCGACCTGAAGTACTGAAAGCATCCACCAGGCCTGAGACAATAATAGTTTCTGGATGGGATTGGCTGTTATAAGATGATAGCACCTACAGGCAAGAGACATGTGTTATATATATCTAGCCGAAAGATTGTCCCATAAAACCAATTCAGTACCGCTGACGTCCTTTTAATTATATTCTGGCAACTATTAGGCGGTGTTATTCAGCTTAATAAGGATGACTACCCGTTCAAAGATTACAGACTATCTCACTTAATCATTTTAGCTACCATATATCCTTCAAAAGCTTTATTTATCTAAACGAAGCTGAAATTATAACAAAAAGACGTCGCTGGCAATGTATGGGTTAAGTTACGGCATCCACGAGTATCCCGGCCCTAGACAATAGTTTCTGGATGGGACTGGCTGTTATTATAAGATACACCTACAGGGAAGAGTGGCATGTCATATAAATCTGGCAGAACAATTGTCTCTTAATCCCTTCTGTACCAGCGTTTTTTTTTAATTATATTCTGGCTACTACTTATTGATTTTATTCACTTTAGGAAGGACCTCTCTAGAAATTATAAGGCTTCAAACTATCCCAATCAACCCTTTTAACTGCCACAGACCCTTCATAAGCTGCATAAAATCGTCTAAATATTGCTAAAATAGGAGTACAGTATAACAGACGTCGCTGGTACAGAAAGGGCTAATTGTATTCTTACTATATTTATACTATTTCATGTAGCTTCGGAAGGGTATAAGCTAGTTGTTATAGTGTTCAGCCTATTAATGTGTAGACGCCCTTCCTAACCTGAATAAAATGGTCTAATAGTAGCCAGAATAAAGTTAACAGGACGGCACCGGTACTGAATGGCTTAATACAGTACTTCCGAGACAATTTTCCTAACAAATATAATATATGGCTTGCCTCTTTTCCCCTTACTTCCAGACAGTTAAATTGCCAGCATGAATATAGAGGAAAAATACAGACATGAAATATAGATATAAGAGTTACAGTTCATATAACACACACATGAATGGTTAATATAGTCGGGTAATGTATGCTGTATTACCGGTACTTAAATATTATGTAAATTCAGCCTTCACAACAAAAGGTCTTTGCTGTTACAGTTTTGCTCGCGTGTGTGCATATGTGTGTTTATTCCGTAATAACCCTGCACTTAACACTCTTTGCAATAATACTGCTATAGAGTTGTGTTGATGTAGGTATAAACAATATATGTACAATATGTTGTGTGCTATATATGGAATAGTTTTGCGCAAGAGCACAACAAAATAACTAAGTTTCCCATTAATATTCGTTCTCTCTCATCATCGTACATTTTCTCGTTCTTAATTTGGGGTAACTATTATATTATTATTCTTTACACCGCATATTTAATATTTATTTCTGGACTTTTTCGATAATATTTAACATACAATATAACTAATATTTCTTCTGATAAAATACAGGTTTTCTATAAGTCACCATGATTCAGACTACTTTCATTTTTAATGAAGGTATGTAATCTTAACATTATAGCCGACAACAATTTCATTGTTTCTTTCGGTGTGACAGTGTAAGGTTCGTTTTAAAAAGTTCCATATCAGTGTGATCTACCGCCTCGCATAAGACTGTTTTAGGATACATTTTGTTGGTAAATAATATCTATAAAGGTATTATATAAAGTATATTACATTACATAAGTGTAATAATAGTGTTAGTAAATCATCGGGTTGATAAAATAATGACATCCACCCAAAACACAGTTGCTATGGCTGGACGGCGAAACTCGACAAATGATTTTGATGCGGAAGTTTTGTTTGATTGCAAAAGCATGAGTTCTTTGCAATCTTTCCACTCAGTGTCGAGCGGTAAAAGTGAAGTCTCTATGGACTCGGTAATCTATATGGAGGCTGATGGGGGGTCCACTTTTGTCGACGAAAGTGACTTTGTCAATATCGAAATGGATCCAGTTGAGAGGGAGGTTGACCCCCCGGCCATAACCGATAGCCATAGCAAGACCAATAAAATAAAGACTTGTCGAAAGGTGCTGCTCGGCTTTTTGGGATTCTTGTTCGTCGGTTTGTGGGTGACCGACTTTGGCTGTACGGTCTATCTTCAGGTGGTAACCGTACCCAATATTCCCGAAGACGTTGCCGGGGGTATCTCGTATATGGTCAACCAGGGCGTCCCGGTGAAAGACATCCTTGGAGTTGACGTGGATCCCTCTCAGTTGGAAAGTCTTCTCCTTGTTATAATGGACAATTTCAAGGCTATGCCGGGGATGCCAAATTTTGATGAGATTTTTGCAAAATTTTCTGGCATCGAAAGTCTGCCGGTGCTCAAATCGGATCTGCACACCGGACTTATGCTGCTGTTTGCAATTGAGTCTATATTGCTTTTGAGTCCTCTATCCCTTTATTATGTAAGATATTTTTGGTTTGGTCCCTTGATGATCTTTATTTGTCTGATCATGGGTTTAAGTCTCTTTAGTTGTCAGTGGGTTATGAACCTTCTTTTCTATGTTCAGATACTCTGCCCGTTGCAGTATCTTGACTTGATCGAAAGCAAATCTTTCTTTATTGCGATGCAGGACGTTCGGGCAGCTGTTATTTGTTGCTTCCTGGCAAAGCTATTTGTGTATATTTGTCTCTACACCAAGGTTATCAGTTTGCTGTCTCTCGTCGTAAGGAACCTGTTTTTGAATCTATTGTTTAATATCCTTTTGTTTTACCATTTCTATCGGAGGAATTATTATGTTGTATTATAACTATCTGGAGATGATTTTGTTTTAGCTTAGGAAGGACTTTTTGGTTTCAGATGGTTAATGACTAGCTCAATTAACCCTCTGACTCTGATATGTTCTTCCAAAGTTGAATAAAATCCTCAGAAGGTAGTTACTATATAAGAAAATTACTTCTTTACAGAGTTTGCAATCTTTTTGCTTGCCTTTACGGAGTGGGGAGGTGGCACTTAGATAGTTATACAAAATAAATAACAGAAAAATTGGAATTATTAATAACCCATTACGAGAGAGAGAGAGAGAGAGAGAGAGAGAGAGAGAGAGAGAGAGAGAGAGAGAGAGAGAGAGAGAGAGAGAGACTCACTACTCACTCTCTCTCTCTCGCCGCCTTAGTGACCGCATTATAGGACAGCGAGGCATATTAATGACAAATGTATATGGATTAGAACTTTAGAAGGCCTTGAAAACATGTGTGGACATATAGGGCGTTCTCAAGCTAACCCCTTCTTTTTGTACAGTTTAAGAAGGATCTGTGGTAGTAAAATGGATTACGTGAGATAGTTTGCAGCCGGCTAATTGCTGTAAGCCCTTTTTAAACTGAATAAAATCGTCTAATAGTAGCCAGAGTAAAGTTATAAGGACGGCGCTGGTACTGCAAGGGCTAAACGTATTTGGGACGTATGGACGTATCGTACACCTTATTGAACTTACACTCGGATGCCATAGTCTCTAGCCCACTTATAAGTATTCGTGGACCTCACCTATTTCTAATTATTAATGTATATCTCTGGAGACGAGATTATTAATATCACTTTCTAAGCATCAACTAAAAAACTATACAGTATATAAAATTAATTGAAAAGCAAGTTCTATCAAAAAATCAATCCAGATAGTTATAATAGCATAAAGAAAAACATAAGGGGGTCCACGAATTATTATGAGTGGGCTAGAGACTATGGCATCCGAGTGTACAGTTGCCAAAATATAAACCTGGTACAAACACTGGAGATCTAGATATATTAACCCCTCATGTACCGGCGACGTGCAGTTAACGAAGTATCTGTGGTGGTAAAAAGGGTTGAGTGAGATAGTGCGAAGCTTCTTAATTGCTGGAGGCCCTTAGTAAAATTAATAAAATCGTCTAATAGTAGCCAGAGAAAAGTTAAAAGGACGGCACCGGTACTGAATGGGTTAAAAATATTGTATGTGTGAAGATAAAAGTATGGTTCATAGTTCACATTATGTCTTTGATAGTGATAAAATGGCAAAAACAATGCTCTTTCATGTTGAAAGGTGGGTGCCTTGCATTTGCCGTAAGTGAGGGGGGTATGCACTGGGAGAGCTCTGAAGAATTCTGATTATTGTAATAGCGATAGAAGAGTGGAAGAGATACAACATTGGGGCGTGTAGAAAGATATTGCAGGAAACTAGTAAAAGTAAGGGAGTTAATGAGGCCAAATGCTTTAGATTCTACTCATTTGAGAAGTGCGGTGTGGGAGGAGCCTGCCCACACATGCGAATAATACTCAATACAGGGACGCACTGTGCCCTGACACAGAACAAGAAGCTGTGTGCGGGGATGAAATACCCTGGAGACGATTGAGCACACCTATCTTTTGGGAAGCGGTTTTAGCAAGAGTGGTAATATGATCTTTCCAAGAATGGTCGGATGAAAAAGATACACCTACAGTAGAATATTGAGAGAAGATGAAGGGTTGATTTGTGTGTTGTTGAAGAATAATTGATAGTCATGCAGAAGATTGTGATGGAGAGATAGAGGGAGAAATAGGGTCGTAGAGGTGTTGAAAGTAACAAGATTTTCTCTGCCCCAATCAGAAATAATTGATAGATCAGAAGATAGACGCTCTATGGTCCTGTTAAGCGAGTTTTGGAGTGATTGCATGCTGGGTTGATGAAAAAAAAAAACCCTAGTCGAATAGTGTAATGTAGTCATCAGCATATAATTGGATAGGGCTAGAGGTATAGTTGAGGAGATCATTAATAAATATAAAGAGAATTGGAGACTGAACAGAACCCTGAGGAACACAGTATATATATATATATATATATAAATATATATATATATATATATATATATATATATATATATATATATATATATATATATATATATATATATATATATATATAAAATAGGCATAAATAAATATAAACTCCCGTTAATATATGTTTGTTACGCCCCTGTCCTCGTTGTAACTGATGTTATACTAGCCAGGCCTATGTTAACCCTTTCAGTATCAGGACACTATCTGTTGTCATATTCTGGCCATCATTAGACGACTTTATACAGATGAAGAAAGACGTAAGGCAATCAAAGTTGTTAAATCTATCTCCATTCCCATTTTAACTACCACAGATCCTTTCTAAACCTATTAAAACCATCTAATTTATAGCCAGAACAAAATTAAAGAAAGCGACCTGAAGTACTGAAAGCATCCACCAGGCCTGAGACAATAATAGTTTCTGGATGGATTGGCTGTTATAAGATGATAGCACCTACAGGGAAGAGACATGTGTTATATACAGTATATCTAGCCGAACGATTGTCCCATAAAACCAATTCAGTACCAGTGACGTCCTTTTAATTATATTCTGGCAACTATTAGGCGGTGTTATTCAGCTTAGGAAGGATGACTACCCGTTCAAAGATTACAGACTATCTCACTTAATCATTTTAGCTACCATATATCCTTCCCAAGCTTTATAAAATCATCTAAACGAAGCTGAAATCAAAACAAAAAGACGTCGCTGGCAATGTATAGGTTAAGTTAATGCATCCACGAGTATCCCGTCCCTAGACAATAGTTTCTGGATGGGACTGGCTGTTATTATAAGATACACCTACAGGGAAGAGTGACATAGTCATATAAATCTGGCAGAACAATTGTCTCTTAATCCCTTCTGTACCAGCGTTTTTTTTAAATTATATTCTGGCTACTACTTATTGATTTTATTCACTTTAGGAAGGACCTCTCTAGAAATTATAAGGCTTCAAACTATCCCAATCAACCCTTTTAACTGCCACAGACCCTTCATAAGCTGCATAAAATCGTCTAAATATTGCTAAAATAGGAGTATAACAGACGTCGCTGGTACAGAAAGGGTTAATTGTATTCTTACTATATTTATACGATTTCATGTAGCTTCGAAAGGGTATAAGCTAGCTAAAAGATTAATTGTTAGTGTTCAGCCTATTAATGTGTAGACGCCCTTCCTAACCTGAATAAAATCGTCTAATAGTAGCCAGAATAAAGTTAACAGGACGGCACCGGTACTGAATGGCTTAATACTTCCGAGACAATTTCCCTAACAAATATAATATTTATTAGTGGCCCCTCCATCATTGACGAACATGCCTATTACATAAGGCATCCTCTTCAAACACTAATCCGCCGTAGTTTGAATCTACCGCGCAGAGCATTTAAAAACTGAGGAGCCTTCATCATGAGCGCACGCGACCTCACTCATGGCTTCAGTCATTATGAATTGGGTTCTCACTACGAAAAAACTTCGTAAAAAATAAAAACAAAAAGAAAATAAGAATAACTATCCAATAAGCTTTCCATCATATCGTGGATGTACTTGTGTGGATTTCTGACCAGACGCTGATTCAGGCGTCATTCCTCCTTCTCTGCTCTGCGCTCAGCCTGCCCGGACCTGTCTCCCCACGCTCCGCGGGTTCCGCATTTGTTGCGTCCCTAGTGAGTTTTTTCTCATTGGTTTACTCCGGGATGTATCGAGTAAGGTTAGGATATGCGTAGCAGGAGTGTCCTGGGCTGGTTGCCCGCAGTGCAGTGTATTTTGGGTCGTATGTTTGGGGCATCTATTTCGGATGTACCCTCGTGGTCCTGTTGTGGACAGGTGAATTTTTTCACAGTTAAGCTAGCTTTGTGATGCAGGCGGCTTTCATTACGCGTTATTGCTTCCTTTTATCTTTCTGATGAGGTAGCGTATTTTTGCTGTCGTTCCCAGCGTATTTTTCTTCACTTAGTGAAGTTTTTTTCTGGGTCCCGAGTCAGTTCTTCCCTTTGCCGGAAGTGTTTGCTACAGTGGTGTGTTGGCGGTGGTTCCTGTTGTGATATAATTCAGTGCTTTTTGTTTATATTCCGACATGTTACTGTTATCCGTCTGCCTAGGCCTAGCCAGCCTCTCGTAGCTTTATCACATATACAAGTGTTATTGATTTATTTTCTAAATATGTACTACTGTGTCATGTGTATCCTGGTTTAGTTGTGTATTGGCTAATTCCACGGACTATTTATGTGTCCTGGGTTAGTTGTGTTTTGGCTAATTCCACGGACTATGTTGGGCCGGCGTTAGTTGTGTTTTAGCTACGCCTCGGTCCGGTGTTGCGTTCAGATGGTATCTGGACGGGGTGGGTTTTTTCCGGCGGGTTTTTCTCGGTTTCACCTTGATAACCCCGGCTGGTTGCCTAGTTTTGGCCACGCGTGGTTTAAAACAGGCTTGTTTCCCCGGCGAGTGGGTGTCTGTGGCTCCCCAGGTCTGCGTCTCTGGGGTGCCTGTTTCATCCCGGCGGGTTTGGCTGTACCCATCTAACAGTGTTCATACGGACACGTGTTGTTTGTAGTTTTTTTCGGTTTTGCAAAGCCAATATAAAACTATGCTGTAGTTGTATTTCCTCCCCGGCGATCTGTTTCAAAGAAGTGGGGATAGGAACAATTGGGGTTAACTTTTAAACTTTAATTCACCCGGTGGGTGCAACCTGGAAGGTTGGGATGACCGAATTTGCAAAATTCAGTTTAGTTGACCAGTCAATTGAGGGATGCTTTGTGTATCGCCTCCTTCAACATACGGCGCTTTAGGGCACATTTGGGGTTAACGTTTTTTAAACTATTATTCACACCCGGCGGGTGTTTCTTGCACGGATGAGAATAACGAATTTACAATTCAGTTAGTTAACCAGACATTTGAGGGATACGTTTTGTATCGCCGCCTTCAACATACGGCGATCTAAAAGATACTTCGGCAGAAGTTAGATCTCGTATATTTGTCAGGCTTCCCAGTTTTTTATCTACGAGATAATTCGGGGGCCGGCGTCTTTTTTAAGGTTTTTTTTTCCCAATATTTAATATGGAAACAAACACCACCGGAAAGACTTAATCACTTATAAACGCCATGATGGTCTTTATATATTATGTCAGAGGGTATTCATAAATCTTTTGGACAAATTAAGATATTCTGAAATCTTTTACTTAGGAAACCCCACCGCGTGGCGAGCTGTGGTCGTTGAGTATTACGTCTCGTTACCCGGCGGGTTATTTAACACCTGTGTGCGAACATGAGTGGGTTAACCTTATGAGCATTAATTCCTGGAAATTTTAAATTTTCCAGAGCTGGGTCCCGGCGGGTCTATGCAGAACCTGGAGTAGTTTCCCTCCAGTCTCTGTCATGGCTACCTTTGCCCCGGTTTTTGCTGTATGCATTACGCCCTCCTGTTCAGGTATCCCTATTTTTGCGCACACACTTTGTATAAAATGTGTTAAAATGTCTCGTTTGGTGGGGGTTACCTTTCCGGCGTTTTTCTCGTTGCTCCGAGAACACCGTTTTGGTTTACCGAGTTTTAGTCAGGATGGCTAAAATAGGTAAGTTACCCCGACGAGTTTGGTCGCTTGAGGGCTCATCAGAAACTGCGTTTTTCTGTGGTCGAGCCTGGGATCAGGCTTCCTGTGTTATTCATTGCTTTATGCATTACGCCCTCCTGTTATGTCTCGTTTGGTGTGGGTTACCTTTCCGGCGTTTTTTCTCGTTGCTCCGAGAACACCGTTTTTGGTTACCGAGTTTTAGTCAGGATGGCTAAAATAGGTAAGTTACCCCGACGAGTTTGGTCGCTTGAGGGCTCATCAGAAACTGCGTTTTCTGTGGTCAAGCCTGGGATCAGGCTTCCTGTGTTATTCCCGGTGAGGGGGGCTCCACACAGTTATTTTGTTTGGTCTTTCCCTCCCGGCGACCTTTTTTACAAAGAGGTCTGGGGCAGGTATAAGTGGTTTGACATTGCATATGAAACCCGGCGGTTGTTTTTAAACTTTAATTCACCCGGTGGGTGCAACCTGGAAGGTTGGGATGACCGAATTTGCAAAATTCAGTTTAGTTGACCAGTCAATTGAGGGATGCTTTGTGTATCGCCTCCTTCAACATACGGCGCTTTAGGGCACATTTGGGGTTAACGTTTTTTAAACTATTATTCACACCCGGCGGGTGTTTCTTGCACGGATGAGAATAACGAATTTACAATTCAGTTAGTTAACCAGACATTTGAGGGATACGTTTTGTATCGCCGCCTTCAACATACGGCGATCTAAAAGATACTTCGGCAGAAGTTAGATCTCGTATATTTGTCAGGCTTCCCAGTTTTTTATCTACGAGATAATTCGGGGGCCGGCGTCTTTTTTAGGGTTTTTTTTTCCAATATTTAATATGGAAACAAACACCACCGGAAAGACTTAATCACTTATAAACGCCATGATGGTCTTTATATTATGTCAGAGGGTATTCATAAATCTTTTGGACAAATTAAGATATTCTGAAATCTTTTACTTAGGAAACCCCACCGCGTGGCGAGCTGTGGTCGTTGAGTATTACGTCTCGTTACCCGGCGGGTTATTTAACACCTGTGTGCGAACATGAGTGGGTTAACCTTATGAGCATTAATTCCTGGAAATTTTAAATTTTCCAGAGCTGGGTCCCGGCGGGTCTATGCAGAACCTGGAGTAGTTTCCCTCCAGTCTCTGTCATGGCTACCTTTGCCCCGGTTTTTGCTGTATGCATTACGCCCTCCTGTTCAGGTATCCCTATTTTTGCGCACACACTTTGTATAAAATGTGTTAAAATGTCTCGTTTGGTGGGGGTTACCTTTCCGGCGTTTTTCTCGTTGCTCCGAGAACACCGTTTTGGTTTACCGAGTTTTAGTCAGGATGGCTAAAATAGGTAAGTTACCCCGACGAGTTTGGTCGCTTGAGGGCTCATCAGAAACTGCTTTTTTCTGTGGTCGAGCCTGGGATCAGGCTTCCTGTGTTATTCATTGCTTTATGCATTACGCCCTCCTGTTATGTCTCGTTTGGTGTGGGTTACCTTTCCGGCGTTTTTTCTCGTTGCTCCGAGAACACCGTTTTTGGTTACCGAGTTTTAGTCAGGATGGCTAAAATAGGTAAGTTACCCCGACGAGTTTGGTCGCTTGAGGGCTCATCAGAAACTGCGTTTTCTGTGGTCAAGCCTGGGATCAGGCTTCCTGTGTTATTCCCGGTGAGGGGGGCTCCACACAGTTATTTTGTTTGGTCTTTCCCTCCCGGCGACCTTTTTACAAAGAGGTCTGGGGCAGGTATAAGTGGTTTGACATTGCATATAAAACCCGGCGGTTGTACCTTCGGGTGGTTATATTAACGAATTTGCGATTCGCGATAATTTGCCAAACAATTGATTGATACAATAGGGTATCACGGCCGTCAAGACGGCGATCTATGAGGGCTTCTGGCAGAAGCCGGATTAGAGATTAAGATAGGCTTAGACTTTTTATGGGATAAAAAGATGCCTGAATCTTACTAGTGTTTCAAGTGTAAAGGGATACTTGAAGGACTTCATCTTTAATAAAGATATGTTTCATCTTTATGAGGATTCAGAAGTTATGCTTAATTCTTTCGAACAGGTAAAAGATATGCTGAAATCCTTAATAAACAATTGGAACAATGTTGTTTGTTTGTTTAGTCTTTCTCTCCCGGCGACCTTTTTACAAAAAAGGTCTGGGGCAGGTACAATTGGTTTGACATTGCATATAAAACCCGGCGGTTATACCTTCGGGTGGTTATATTAACTGATTAGCAATTCGCGATCATTTGCCAAACAATTGATTGATACAATAGGGTATCACGGCCTTCAAGATGGCGATCTATGAGGGCTTCTGGGAGAAGCCGGATTAGAGATTAGGATAGGCTTAGACTTTTTATGGGATAAAAAGATGCCGGAATCTTACTAATGTTTCAAGCGTAAAGGATACTTGAAAGACTTCATCTTTAATAAAGATATACTTCATCTTTATGAGGATTCAAAAGATATGCTTAAAAATCTTCTGGACAGGTAAATATATCCTGAAATCTTTAATATGAAACTAAAGGAAAACGAAAAGTAGTGGTGGAGTGCTACGGTTCGTTGACCGGCGGTCTTGTGACACATATTTTGTACCATTTTTTGGGTGTAACCCTATGAGCATTAATCCCCGGAAAATTATCTTTCCAGGGCGGAGTACCGGTGTTGCACCAGGTGACCAGGTAGTTCCCGGGGGCGGGGTAGTTTTCCCCCAGTCTCTGCCATGTCGGCACTTGAACCTCTCATTGCTGTATGTTCAACGCCGTTAAGATCAGGTATCCCTATATATTATTTTCATTTGTTAATGAAATAATTTAATCACTGAATAATAATAACCATATATATTTTCTATGATTATATTAGGATAATATTGTGTTTATTTATAGTAATTTATTTTAATACAATTAAATATAAATTAAATTAATTAGTATACTTTATGATTTTGCTCACCAGCTCTGCTTTCAATGTGTTAATGAGCTATGGGAGCTTTTAATTATCATAAACCTTTACAGGGCTCTCTTTTAGAGAGTATACCGAGCTCGCAAGCGAGGGACAGCCACAGCCAAGGTGTATGGCGATACTCACAGTCCTGGCAGGACAGAACACATCCCTTTGTGACTCAACTAGTGCTGACGTCCACGGGATGCCGATGTACCATCTTCTACCCCAGTTTTAACATGGCAACATGTGGAGGTCCCGGCTTCGGCGGGATCTTCCCATGATAAGCCAGACTTAACGGATGAAGAACAACGATCTCTGGTCTCAGAGATGGAGGTTGAAGAGTCCAGTCACCTTTTAGGCGACTCTCAGGGTACTGTCGAATCTCCACGGAGTTCGTCATCGGCTAGGTATGTACCGGCGGAAGAGATTGATGGACTACTATTGAATGCACTTAATAGGTTCTTGGGCCCTACGCCGGAAACTCCTCCTGATACGGGAGATCCCGCGATGTCGACGAATGTGCGACCTCTGGCTACATCCTTTGCTTTAGCGAAAATACCTAGCCATCCGCTTGTGTCAGGCCCAATTTCCAATGTGCCAGGCACAACAGCTCTCACTACTTCCACTGAATGCAGTTCACTGTATTCAGAAACAAGGGTCAACGAGGTCAAGGAAGTTGCTACTCGTGTCGGAAGAGATTTTTGTTCTAGCCAGCAGTCTAGATATTTATCTTCACGCATCTTATCTCCCAGGCGTAGCGAACGTCTGGGCAGACGCTCTGTCCCGGAGACAGAGCACGACAGTAGAATGGGAGCTCAAGCAACCCATTTTCGACCTAATGATTGCGGAGCTCTCCCATCCACAAGTGGATCTTTTTGCGTCCGAGGAGACTCACAAGCTCCCTCTATACCTCACCCGCCGGGCGATAACGCCGGCAGGGGGCCCAGACGCCCTAGTGACAGACTGGAACAGATGGAGCTCCATCTATCTGTTTCCGCCGCCAGATGCGTCACTAATGTGCCACGTAGTGAACAAACTACGAGTTTATCGAGGCTTAGTCTCGCTAATCGCGCCCCTGTGGCCGGCGCAGGTGTGGTACCAGCAATTAATAATGTGGTGCCCGGACCCGGTATCGCTCCCGGTCGGGTACTTCCACTTAGACACGATTGGCAACCTAGCGACCTCGCTGACTTTTGCATTATGGACATTCAGGAGGCCAAGTGGCTAGCACCATACGGTAGGGATGTGACCAATAAATTGCTCAATCAATATACTCAGTCTACTAAGCGACAATATCAATCACATTGGAAAGCTTTTACTTCTTGGATTGTTAGAACGGAACAAACTGTACCCTCAGTGGCATTGGTTTTTAATTACTTGAACTATCTGTTTGAGCAGAAACGTTTATCTGTGGTAACTTTGAAGAATCACTTAACTGCGATTAGAGTGCCCTTTTTCGACCTTACAGGTCTATCCATACCGGTGGCGGAGGAAACAGGATTTATGAGAGCGTGTTTTTAAACTCCGCCCACCTCCCCGTCAGCTCATGCCTACTTGGTCTCTGGACAAAGCTTTGTCTTTACTTCATTCTCGTCTGTATCAAAATACTGCAGACTTTGCTTTAATCTTAAAGAAGGCAGTTTTCCTTTTGGCTTTGGCCACCGGAAACAGAGTGTCTGAGCTGGCGGCGATGAGCAACACACCTAATTGTCTTAGGTTTGGTAGACTTAATGATTCAATTTCCATTGCACCCTCCCCGGCGTTTGTAGCCAAGAATGAGCATAGTGCACACGTGTTTTCTGAGTTCACGGTGCCGGCGTTAAAAAGGGGAAAGGTGCATCATAATTTATGTCCAGTGCAAGCTCTAACCAAATATTTGAGAATAGCTCCTCAAAACCCCCAAGGTGCTTTATGGGTAGCGAGTACGGGTAAACGCTTACTTAAACGGCGATTAGCCTCTCTTCTGGTAGAAGTCATTAAAGAGAGTAATCCCGGCGTTGTGGGTAGGGCCCACGATTTACGCAAGTGGGCGGCCTCTTTACGTTTCCTGAAAAACTTTTCAGTTGAAGATATTGCGTCCACACAGTTGTGGGCGTCTAATCATACGTTTCTCTCTAGATACTTGTCAGTTGCTCTAGACAAACCTTCCTTACCATGTATAGCTTTAAGGCAGAGGGTCTAGGTGGCCCTGCAGTCACTTATGTTTACTTTCACGGAAGGGGGGGGGGGGGGGTGCAGTCAGTTGACATAGGACACCCTAGACCCCGCCGAAGTATGAGAGCTGTGATACAATTTAAGGTTAAAATGTGATATGAAAATTTCTCTGCGAGAAATTGTGCTAGTACAAGGTTTAGTACAAAACAACGGTGTTGTTATAGTAGTTTTAGCTGCGAAAGCAATGTAATATTAGTTCAATGGAGTTCATTTGCAATTGATCTCCACATGTATTTTGGGGTTTATGATGTGCACATATAAACTTATAACTTATTATTTTTGTCACCACTCGTTGAGTGGGGTGCCTTTGTAACTACAGATCTGTGTTCAGAATCTTCAGGGTTACCCATTTTTGTCGGGCAGGCTTCTTTGAAGCACGCACCTGCCTGAACCCCTTTTTCTTGTATATTTCCGGCCTACGCCGTATTAAATACATTTTTCAAAAGTAAGAATACTATGTGGTTGTTTTTATTATCTGCTTTTCTAGAGTTATGATATGATTACGAATGTCCCCTCCAGTCTTAGATATCAGGCATGTTCGTCAATGATGGAGGGGCCACTAATAAATTATAGGTTTGACTCCTGTAAGGAGATAAAGAAAACCTAATATTTAGTAGTGGCCCCGTAATCATTGACGACTGGGGCCCTCCCGACCGTCCCCTTCCCATTCGTTGATGTATTAAGGATTTTAGTTTACTTGATATGTCAGTGAAGGAGGAATGACGCCTGAATCAGCGTCTGGTCAGAAATCCACACAAGTACATCCACGATATGATGGAAAGCTTATTGGATAGTTATTCTTATTTTCTTTTTGTTTTTATTTTTTACGAAGTTTTTTCGTAGTGAGAACCCAATTCATAATGACTGAAGCCATGAGTGAGGTCGCGTGCGCTCATGATGAAGGCTCCTCAGTTTTTAAATGCTCTGCGCGGTAGATTCAAACTACGGCGGATTAGTGTTTGAAGAGGATGCCTTATGTAATAGGCATGTTCGTCAATGATTACGGGGCCACTACTAAATATTAGGTTTTCTTTATCTCCTTACAGGAGTCAAACCTATAATATGACTTGCCTCTTTTCCCCTTACTTCCAGACAGTTACATTGCCAGCATGAATATAGAGAAAAATACAGACATGAAATATAAATATAAGAGTTACAGTTCATATAACACACACATGAATGGTTAATATAGTCGGGTAATGTATGCTGTATTACCGGTACTTAAATATTATGTAAATTCAGCCTTCACAACAAAAGGGCTTTGCTGTTACAGTTTTGCTCGCGTGTGTGCATATGTGTGTTTATTCCGTAATAACCCTGCACTTAACACTCTTTGCAATAATACTGCTATAGAGTTGTGTTGATGTAGGTATAAAACAATATATGTAACATATGTTGTGTGCTATATGGAATAGTTTTGCGCAAGAGCACAAAAAATAACTAAGTTTCCCATTAATATTCGTTCTCTCTCATCATCGTACATTTTCTCGTTCTTAATTTGGGGTAACCATTATATATTATTCTTTTACACCGCATATTTAATTTTATTTCTGGACTTTTTCGATAATATTTACATACATATAACTAATATTTCTTCTGATAAAATACAGGTTTTCTATAAGTCACCATGATTCAGACTACTTTCATTTTTAATGAAGGTATGTAATCTTAACATTATAGCCGACAACAATTTCATTGTTTCTTTCGGTGTGACAGTGTAAGGTTCGTTTTAAAAAGTTCCATATCAGTGTGATCTACCGCCTCGCATAAGACTGTTTTAGGATACATTTTGTTGGTAAATAATATCTATAAAGGTATTATATAAAGTATATTACATTACATAAGTGTAATAATAGTGTTAGTAAATCATCGGGTTGATAAAATAATGACATCCACCCAAAAACACAGTTGCTATGGCTGGACGGCGAAACTCGACAAATGATTTTGATGCGGAAGTTTTGTTTGATTGCAAAAGCATGAGTTCTTTGCAATCTTTCCACTCGGTGTCGAGCGGTAAAAAGTGAAGTCTCTATGGACTCGGTAATCTATATGGAGGCTGATTGGGGTTCCCCTATAGTCGACGAAAGTGACTTTGTCAAAAACGAAATGGATCCAGTAGAGAGGGAGGTTGACCCCCCTGCCATAACCGATAGCCATAACAAGACCAATAAAATAAAGACTTGTCGAAAGGTGCTGCTCGGCATTTTGGGATTCTTGTTCGTCGGTTTGTGGGTGACCGACTTTGGCTGTACGGTCTATCTTCAGGTGGTAACCGTACCCAATATTCCCGAAGACGTTGCCGGGGGTATCTCGTATATGGTCAACCAGGGCGTCCCAGTGAAAGACATCCTTGGAGTTGACGTGGATCCCTCTCAGTTGGAAAGTCTTCTCCGGGTTATAATGGACAATTTCAAGGCTATGCCGGGGATGCCAAATTTTGATGAGATTTTTGCAAAATGTTCTGGCATCGAAAGTCTGCCGGTGCTCAAATCGGATCTGCACACCGGACTTATGCTGCTGTTTGCAATTGAGTCTATATTGCTTTTGAGTCCTCTATCCCTTTATTATGTAAGATATTTTTGGTTTGGTCCCTTGATGATCTTTATTTGTCTGATCATGGGTTTTAAGTCTCTTTAGTTGTCAGTGGGTATGAACCTTCTTTTCTATGTTCAGATACTCTGCCCGTTGCAGTATCTTGACTTGATCGAAAGCAAATCTTTCTTTATTGCGATGCAGGACGTTCGGGCAGCTGTTATTTGTTGCTTCCTGGCAAAGCTATTTGTGTATATTTTGTCTCTACACCAAGGTTATCAGTTTGCTGTCTCTCGTCGTAAGGAACCTGTTTTTGAATCTATTGTTTAATATCCTTTTGTTTTACCATTTCTATCGGAGGAATTATTATGTTGTATTATAACTATCTGGAGATGATTTTGTTTTAGCTTAGGAAGGACTTTTTGGTTTCAGATGGTTAATGACTAGCTCAATTAACCCTCTGACTCTGATATGTTCTTCCAAAGTTGAATAAAATCCTCAGAAGGTAGTTACTATATAAGAAAATTACTTCTTTACAGAGTTTGCAATCTTTTTGCTTGCCTTTACGGAGTGGGGAGGTGGCACTTAGATAGTTATACAAAATAAATAACAGAAAAATTGGAATTATTAATAACCCATTACGAGAGAGAGAGAGAGAGAGAGAGAGAGAGAGAGAGAGAGAGAGAGAGAGAGAGAGAGAGAGACTCACTACTCACTCTCTCTCTCGCCGCCTTAGTGACCGCATTATAGGACAGCGAGGCATATTAATGACAAATGTATATGGATTAGAACTTTAGAAGGCCTTGAAAACATGTGTGGACATATAGGGCGTTTTCAAGCTAACCCCTTCTTTTTGTACAGTTTAAGAAGGATCTGTGGTAGTAAAATGGATTACGTGAGATAGTTTGCAGCCGGCTAATTGCTGTAAGCCCTTTTTAAACTGAATAAAATCGTCTAATAGTAGCCAGAGTAAAGTTATAAGGACGGCGCTGGTACTGCAAGGGCTAAACGTATTTGGGACGGATGGACGTATCGTACACCTTATTGAACTTACACTCGGATGCCATAGTCTGGAGCCCACTTATAAGTATTCGTGGACTTGACCTGTTTCTAATTATAATGTATATCTCTGGAGACGAGATTATTAATATCACTTTCTAAGCATCAACTAAAAAACTATACAGTATATAAAATTAATTGAAAAGCAAGTTCTATCAAAAAATCAATCCAGATAGTTATAATAGCATAAAGAAAAACATAAGGGGGTCCACGAATTATTATGAGTGGGCTAGAGACTATGGCATCCGAGTGTACAGTTGCCAAAATATAAACCTGGTACAAACACTGGAGATCTAGATATATTAACCCCTCATGTACCGGCGACGTGCAGTTAACGAAGTATCTGTGGTGGTAAAAAGGGTTGAGTGAGATAGTGCGAAGCTTCTTAATTGCTGGAGGCCCTTAGTAAAATTAATAAAATCGTCTAATAGTAGCCAGAGAAAAGTTAAAAGGACGGCACCGGTACTGAATGGGTTAAAAATATTGTATGTGTGAAGATAAAAGTATGGTTCATAGTTCACATTATGTCTTTGATAGTGATAAAATGGCAAAAACAATGCTCTTTCATGTTGAAAGGTGGGTGCCTTGCATTTGCCGTAAGTGAGGGGGTATGCACTGGGAGAGCTCTGAAGAATTCTGATTATTGTAATAGCGATAGAAGAGTGGAAGAGATGCAACATTGGGGCGTGTAGAAAGATATTGCAGGAAACTAGTAAAAGTAAGGGAGTTAATGAGGCCAAATGCTTTAGATTCTACTCATTTGAGAAGTGCGGTGTGGGAGGAGCCTGCCCACACATGCGAATAATACTCAATACAGGGACGCACTGTGCCCTGACACAGAACAAGAAGCTGTGTGCGGGGATGAAATACCCTGGAGACGATTGAGCACACCTATCTTTTGGGAAGCGGTTTTAGCAAGAGTGGTAATATGATCTTTCCAAGAATGGTCGGATGAAAAAGATACACCTACAGTAGAATATTGAGAGAAGATGAAGGGTTGATTTGTGTGTTGTTGAAGAATAATTGATAGTCATGCAGAAGATTGTGATGGAGAGATAGAGGGAGAAATAGGGTCGTAGAGGTGTTGAAAGTAACAAGATTTTCTCTGCCCCAATCAGAAATAATTGATAGATCAGAAGATAGACGCTCTATGGTCCTGTTAAGCGAGTTTTGGAGTGATTGCATGCTGGGTTGATGAAAAAAAAAAAACCCTAGTCGAATAGTGTAATGTAGTCATCAGCATATAATTGGATAGGGCTAGAGGTATAGTTGAGGAGATCATTAATAAATATAAAGAGAATTGGAGACTGAACAGAACCCTGAGGAACACAGTATATATATATATATATATATATATATATATATATATATATATATATATATATATAAAATAGGCATAAATAAATATAAACTCCCGTTAATATATAAGTTTGTTACGCCCCTGTCCTCGTTGTAACTGATGTTATACTAGCCAGGCCTATGTTAACCCTTTCAGTATCAGGACACTATCTGTTGTCATATTCTGGCCATCATTAGACGACTTTATACAGATGAAGAAAGACGTAAGGCAATCAAAGTTGTTAAATCTATCTCCATTCCCATTTTAACTACCACAGATCCTTTCTAAACCTATTAAAACCATCTAATTTATAGCCAGAACAAAATTAAAGAAAGCGACCTGAAGTACTGAAAGCATCCACCAGGCCTGAGACAATAATAGTTTCTGGATGGATTGGCTGTTATAAGATGATAGCACCTACAGGGAAGAGACATGTGTTATATACAGTATATCTAGCCGAACGATTGTCCCATAAAACCAATTCAGTACCAGTGACGTCCTTTTAATTATATTCTGGCAACTATTAGGCGGTGTTATTCAGCTTAGGAAGGATGACTACCCGTTCAAAGATTACAGACTATCTCAGTTAATCATTTTAGCTACCATATATCCTTCCCAAGCTTTATAAAATCATCTAAACGAAGCTGAAATCAAAACAAAAAGACGTCGCTGGCAATGTATAGGTTAAGTTAATGCATCCACGAGTATCCCGTCCCTAGACAATAGTTTCTGGATGGGACTGGCTGTTATTATAAGATACACCCTACAGGGAAGAGTGACATAGTCATATAAATCTGGCAGAAACAATTGTCTCTTAATCCCTTCTGTACCAGCGTTTTTTTTAAATTATATTCTGGCTACTACTTATTGATTTTATTCACTTTAGGAAGGACCTCTCTAGAAATTATAAGGCTTCAAACTATCCCAATCAACCCTTTTAACTGCCACAGACCCTTCATAAGCTGCATAAAATCGTCTAAATATTGCTAAAATAGGAGTATAACAGACGTCGCTGGTACAGAAAGGGTTAATTGTATTCTTACTATATTTATACGATTTCATGTAGCTTCGAAAGGGTATAAGCTAGCTAAAAGATTAATTGTTATAGTGTTCAGCCTATTAATGTGTAGACGCCCTTCCTAACCTGAATAAAATCGTCTAATAGTAGCCAGAATAAAGTTAACAGGACGGCACCGGTACTGAATGGCTTAATACTTCCGAGACAATTTCCCTAACAAATATAATATATGACTTGCCTCTTTTCCCCTTACTTCCAGACAGTTACATTGCCAGCATGAATATAGAGAAAAATACAGACATGAAATATAGATATAAGAGTTACAGTTCATATAACACACACATGAATGGTTAATATAGTCGGGTAATGTATGCTGTATTACCGGTACTTAAATATTATGTAAATTCAGCCTTCACAACAAAAGGGCTTTGCTGTTACAGTTTTGCTCGCGTGTGTGCATATGTGTGTTTATTCCGTAATAACCCTGCACTTAACACTCTTTGCAATATACTGCTAAAGAGGTGTGTTGATGTAGGTATAAACAATATATGGACAATATGTTGTGTGCTATATATGGAATAGTTTTGCGTGCGAGCATAAAAAAATAACCAAGTTCCCCATTAATATTCGTTCTCTGTCATCATCGTACATTTTCTCGTTCTGAATTTGGGGTAACTATTATATTATTATTCTTTACACCGCACATTTAATATTTATTTCTTGACTTTTTCGATAATAATTAACATACAATATAACTAATATTTCTTCTGATAAAATACAGGTTTCCTATAAGTCACCATGATTCAAACTACTTTCATTTTTAATGAAGGTATGTAATCTTAACATTATATCCTACAACATTTTCATTGTTTCTTTCGGTGTGAAAGTGTAAGGTTCGTTTTGAAAAGTTCCTGAAAAGTTCCATATCAGCTTGTGTTACCGCCTCGCATAAGACTGTTTTAGGATACATTTTGTTGGTAAATAATATCTACAAAGGTATTATATAAAGTATATTACATTACATAAGTGTAATAATAGTGTTAGTAAATCATCGGGTTGATAAAATAATGACATCCACCCAAAACACAGTTGCTATGGCTGGACGGCGAAACTCGACCTTTGATTTTGATGCGGAAGTTTTGTTTGATTGCAAAAGCATGAGTTCTTTGCAATCTTTCCACTCGGTGTCGAGCGGTAAAAGTGAAGTCTCTATGGACTCGGTAATCTATATGGAGGCTGATGGGGGGTCCACTTTTGTCGACGAAAGTGACTTTGTCAATATCGAAATGGATCCAGTTGAGAGGGAGGTTGACCCCCCGGCCATAACCGATAGCCATAACAAGACCAATAAAATAAAGACTTGTCGAAAGGTGCTGCTCGGCTTTTTGGGATTCTTGTTCGTCGGTTTGTGGGTGACCGACTTTGGCTGTACGGTCTATCTTCAGGTGGTAACCGTACCCAATATTCCCGAAGACGTTGCCGGGGGTATCTCGTATATGGTCAACCAGGGCGTCCCGGTGAAAGACATCCTTGGAGTTGACGTGGATCCCTCTCAGTTGGAAAGTCTTCTCCTTGTTATAATGGACAATTTCAAGGCTATGCCGGGGATGCCAAATTTTGATGAGATTTTTGCAAAATTTTCTGGCATCGAAAGTCTGCCGGTGCTCAAATCGGATCTGCACACCGGACTTATGCTGCTGTTTGCAATTGAGTCTATATTGCTTTTGAGTCCTCTATCCCTTTATTATGTAAGATATTTTTGGTTTGGTCCCTTGATGATCTTTATTTGTCTGATCATGGGTTTAAGTCTCTTTAGTTGTCAGTGGGTTATGAACCTTCTTTTCTATGTTCAGATACTCTGCCCGTTGCAGTATCTTGACTTGATCGAAAGCAAATCTTTCTTTATTGCGATGCAGGACGTTCGGGCAGCTGTTATTTGTTGCTTCCTGGCAAAGCTATTTGTGTATATTTTGTCTCTACACCAAGGTTATCAGTTTGCTGTCTCTCGTCGTAAGGAACCTGTTTTTGAATCTATTGTTTAATATCCTTTTGTTTTACCATTTCTATCGGAGGAATTATTATGTTGTATTATAACTATCTGGAGATGATTCTGTTTTAGCTTAGGAAGGACTTTTTGGTTTCAGATGGTTAATGACTAGCTCAATTAACCCTCTGACTCTGATATGTTCTTCCAAAGTTGAATAAAATCCTCAGAAGGTAGTTACTATATAAGAAAATTACTTCTTTACAGAGTTTGCAATCTTTTTGCTCGCCTTTACGGAGTGGGGAGGTGGCACTTAGATAGTTATACAAAATAAATAACAGAAAAATTGGAATTATTAATAACCCATTACGAGAGAGAGAGAGAGAGAGAGAGAGAGAGAGAGAGAGAGAGAGAGAGAGAGAGAGAGAGAGAGAGAGAGAGAGAGAGAGAGAGAGAGAGACAGAGAGAGAGAGAGAGAGAGAGAGAGAGAGAGAGAGAGAGAGAGAGACTCACTACTCACTCACTCTCTCTCGCCGCCTTAGTGACCGCATTATAGGACAGCGAGGCGTATTAATGACAAATGTATATGGATTAGAACTTTAGAAGGCCTTGAAAACATGTGTGGACATATAGGGCGTTCTCAAGCTAACCCCTTCTTTTTGTACAGTTTAAGAAGGATCTGTGGTAGTAAAATGGATTACGTGAGATAGTTTGCAGCCGGCTAATTGCTGTAAGCCCTTTTAAACTGAATAAAATCGTCTAATAGTAGCCAGAGTAAAGTTATAAGGACGGCGCTGGTACTGCAAGGGCTAAACGTATTTGGGACGTATGGACGTATCGTACACCTTATTGAACTTACACTCGGATGCCATAGTCTCTAGCCCACTTATAAGTATTCGTGGACCTCACCTATTTCTAATTATTAATGTATATCTCTGGAGACGAGATTATTAATATAACTTTCTAAGCATCAACTAAAAAACTATACAGTATATAAAATTAATTGAAAAGCAAGTTCTATCAAAAAATCAATCCAGATAGTTATAATAGCATAAAGAAAAACATAAGGGGTCCACGAATTATTATGAGTGGGCTAGAGACTATGGCATCCGAGTGTACAGTTGCCAAAATATAAACCTGGTACAAACACTGGAGATCTAGATATATTAACCCCTCATGTACCGGCGACGTGCAGTTAACGAAGTATCTGTGGTGGTAAAAAGGGTTGAGTGAGATAGTGCGAAGCTTCTTAATTGCTGGAGGCCCTTAGTAAAATTAATAAAATCGTCTAATAGTAGCCAGAGAAAAGTTAAAAGGACGGCACCGGTACTGAATGGGTTAAAAATATTGTATGTGTGAAGATAAAAGTATGGTTCATAGTTCACATTATGTCTTTGGAAGTGATAAAATGGCAAAAACAATGCTCTTTCATGTTGAAAGGTGGGTGCCTTGCATTTGCCTTAAGTGAGGGGGTATGCACTGGGAGAGCTCTGAAGAATTCTGATTATTGTAATAGCGATAGAAGAGTGGAAGAGATGCAACATTGGGGCGTGTAGAAAGATATTGCAGGAAACTAGTAAAAGTAAGGGAGTTAATGAGGCCAAATGCTTTAGATTCTACTCATTTGAGAAGTGCGGTGTGGGAGGAGCCTGCCCACACATGCGAATAATACTCAATACAGGGACGCACTGTGCCCTGACACAGAACAAGAAGCTGTGTGCGGGGGTGAAATACCCTGGAGACGATTGAGCACACCTATCTTTTGGGAAGCGGTTTTAGCAAGAGTGGTAATATGATCTTTCCAAGAATGGTCGGATGAAAAAGATACACCTACAGTAGAATATTGAGAGAAGATGAAGGGTTGATTTGTGTGTTGTTGAAGAATAATTGATAGTCATGCGGAAGATTGTGATGGAGAGATAGAGGGAGAAATAGGGTCGTAGAGGTGTTGAAAGTAACAAGATTTTCTCTGCCCCAATCAGAAATAATTGATAGATCAGAAGATAGACGCTCTATGGTCCTGTTAAGCGAGTTTTGGAGTGATTGCATGCTGGGTTGATGAAAAAAAAAACTAGTCGAATAGTGTAATGTAGTCATCAGCATATAATTGGATAGGGCTAGAGGTATAGTTGAGGAGATCATTAATAAATATAAAGAGAATTGAAGACTGAACAGAACCCTGAGGAACACAGTATATACAGTATATATATATATATATATATATATATATATATATATATATAAAATAGGCATAAATAAATATAAACTCCCGTTAATATATAAGTTTGTTACGCCCCTGTCCTCGTTGTAACTGATGTTATACTAGCCAGGCCTATGTTAACCCTTTCAGTATCAGGACACTATCTGTTGTCATATTCTGGCTATCATTAGACGACTTTATACAGATGAAGAAAGACGTAAGGCAATCAAAGTTGTTAAATCTATCTCCATTCCCCTTTTAACTACCACAGATCCTTTCTAAACCTATTAAAACCATCTAATTTATAGCCAGAACAAAATTAAAGAAAGCGACCTGAAGTACTGAAAGCATCCACCAGGCCTGAGACAATAATAGTTTCTGGATGGGATTGGCTGTTATAAGATGATAGCACCTACAGGCAAGAGACATGTGTTATATACAGTATATCTAGCCGAACGATTGTCCCATAAAACCAATTCAGTACCAGTGACGTCCTTTTAATTATATTCTGGCAACTATTAGGCGGTGTTATTCAGCTTAGGAAGGATGACTACCCGTTCAAAGATTACAGACTATCTCACTTAATCATTTTAGCTACCATATATCCTTCCCAAGCTTTATAAAATCATCTAAACGAAGCTGAAATCAAAACAAAAAGACGTCGCTGGCAATGTATAGGTTAAGTTAATGCATCCACGAGTATCCCGTCCCTAGACAATAGTTTCTGGATGGGACTGGCTGTTATTATAAGATACACCTACAGGGAAGAGTGATATTATAAGATACACCTACAGGGAAGAGTGATATGTCATATAAATCTGTCAGAACAATTGTCTGTTAACCCCTTATTAGCGGGGACCGACTTAAGGCGGTCTAGAGAACCAAGGACTATGTGGCGGGGCCCGACTTAAGGCGATGTGCAATATTGAGCACATAATTGGCTCTGAGAGAGAGACGAGTGGTGGGAGGAGCGTAGGTTGACTCTGACCATTACTATAGTGTCCCCGGTGTTTTACAATAGCATACAATAAATGTGTAGGGAGCGTTTAAATATGTAACGCAAATAATAAGTGACTAATAACAAAAATGGTTTCACACGACAACAAATATATATAAAATAACACGATAATGTACAGTTGCCCACATAAGTTCTGTTCCTCTTCGTGATCTTATGTATGACAGTAGAGTTAGTATGAATGTATGAATGAACTGCGAGTGTGGTTAGGCCTACTTTTAATCATCAGTTGGCTAGACAGGTGAGTTAATCACTGCATAAGATATGCTACACCCATAATTCAATTGTGGTATTATATTTCCATGTATAACACCACGGAGAGGACTGAACTTGTGTGGGCAACTATACAGTCACTAATAAAAAAACAAATGAAAATACAAATACATAAATACACTAACGCATTAAATTAGTGTTACCTTTCATAGTGTCGCTGGGTGTAGTGTTAATGCTGCAGTGCCTCCTCTCAACGCATTAAATTAGTGTTACCTTTCATAGTGTCGCTGGGTGTAGTGTTAATGCTGCAGTGCCTCCTCTCAACGCATTAAATTAGTGTTACCTTTCATAGTGTCGCTGGGTGTAGTGTTAATGCTGCAGTGCCTCCTCTCAACGCATTAAATTAGTGATACCTTTCATAGTGTCGCTGGGTGTAGTGTTAATGCTGCAGTGCCTCCTCTCAACGCATTAAATTAGTGATACCTTTCATAGTGTCGCTGGGTGTAGTGTTAATGCTGCAGTGCCTCCTCTCAACGCATTAAATTAGTGATACCTTTCATAGTGTCGCTGGGTGTAGTGTTAATGCTGCAGTGCCTCCTCTCAACGCATTAAATTAGTGATACCTTTCATAGTGTCGCTGGGTGTAGTGTTAATGCTGCAGTGCCTCCTCTCAACGCATTAAATTAGTGATACCTTTCATAGTGTCGCTGGGTGTAGTGTTAATGCTGCAGTGCCTCCTCTCAACGCATTAAATTAGTGATACCTTTCATAGTGTCGCTGGGTGTAGTGTTAATGCTGCAGTGCCTCCTCTCAACGCATTAAATTAGTGATACCTTTCATAGTGTCGCTGGGTGTAGTGTTAATGCTGCAGTGCCTCCTCTCAACGCATTAAATTAGTGTTACCTTTCATAGTGTCGCTGGGTGTAGTGTTAATGCTGCAGTGCCTCCTCTCAACGCATTAAATTAGTGTTACCTTTCATAGTGTCGCTGGGTGTAGTGTTAATGCTGCAGTGCCTCCTCTCAACCACCGTGGTACTGAAAGCAAAGGGACAAATATTAGTACCGAACATTTAAGGGGAGGTTTTTAGTGTATTTCCTAGACTTCCATCAAGCTTGAAATTACACCCTCTTGACCCCCTTTCAAAATAAATGTGTACATTTTTCGGTAGAAAAATGTCCCGGCCGAAGGCCGATTCCTCTTAAATTACAGGCTCGCTATCGCTCGCCAGGAAAAGATTGACACCTAAATGGCACGAAAGGTCTTAAAAGTGACATAAATGGGGCGAAAGTTCTTAAAATCGCCAAACTATTGGGGCGAACGTCTTAAAATCTCAAAAGCAATGGGGCTAAACATGAGGGAGGAAGGGGTAAAGAAAATAATCCCTCAATCGGAAATTTGCCCTTAAGACCTCGATTTATATCCTAGAATGTACCTCATATGAATCTTAGAAGTCTCTCTTATTCTAAATACAACAGTCTAGTGATGGCTGACAACAATATATTATATGGAGGGTATTTGACAGATGGCGCTGAAAGTCTGCCCATCACCCAATAATATACCATCGCCTTCTACGAGCCCGAACTTAACCCTGTTAGTTCTCCAGGACGTGTTTCTTCTTTTTACTCTGGCCATCATTAGACAATTTTATTCAGCTTAGGAAGGAGTTTTGGAAGACAGAGGGCTAATTACGACAGTGTTTGCCCTTTTGCATTCTAGAGATCCTTCCTAAACTGCACACAATCGTCTAATGATAGCCATAAATGTTAGCGTTTTCGACTCCTGAAGGGGTTAAGTTTTGTGGGCTACTGTTAGCACCGGGCAGGGGTAGAAACTATAAAATATAATTATATACAAATAATTATAAATTAATTAATAAAATAACATAATACAAATACAATTTAAAATAAATTAAGTTTGCTAGAACACATATATCTGGCATGAGTGTAATATATTGCTGGTAGTATTCACTACCATAATTGACATTATTCAAAACTGGCCTGTGTCAATTCTGTGTTTGTATATGATACATGGGTTCATATTAAGAGTACACTGTATGTGATATATATATCCTATACCCTGACTGTTTTTATCCTTGTTTTTATGTATATTTTCAGCTCCCGGGTTGCATCTCTCAATAAACCGTTAATAATTATTACACACACACACACACACACACACACACACACACACACACACACACACACACACACACACACACACACACACCTTCAAACTATTATTTTGCTAGAATTTTTGTAAACAACTACCGGTATACGTAGCTAATAAAGTGGTTCAATAAAACAAAATGTCTTGACTTGCTATGTCTTGTTCCTTGACCCCTTCAGTGACATGGCGTGGATTGTGTTGTATGTATGCAGGTTACGCCCATGTGTCGGGTACTGTTTGTATGTGTGGGGAGGTTCCACTTATCAAAAGGGTAGAGTGAGAAGTATTTCGTCTCATGAACTCACCACCTCTTACTAATTTCCTACAATCTCGCTCTACACGCCGCAATCTCGCATCCCCCCCCCTCTCTCTCTCTCTCTCTCTCTCTCTCTCTCTCTCTCTCTCTCTCTCTCTCTCTCTCTCTCTCTCTCTCCTACCGGTATTACAATAATCAGTGTTCTTCAGAATGCTCTCAGTGTATATTTCCTCACTTCCGGAGACTAGGTGGCACCCGCCTTTCAACACTTTCCACCCCTATTCCGTCCAACTCTCTAAACCAAGATCAAACCAATTTTCCCAGTCTTTCTTCTACTCGACAAGTAGGCTCTGGATCTCTCTCTCTCTCTCTCTCTCCTACCGGTATTACAATAATCAGTGTTCTTCAGAATGCTCTCAGTGTATATTTCCTCACTTCCGGAGACTAGGTGGCACCCGCCTTTCAACACTTTCCACCCCTATTCCGTCCAACTCTCTAAACCAAGAGCAAACCAATTTTCCCAGTCTTTCTTCTACTCGACAAGTAGGCTCTGGAAGCCTCTCCCACATTCTATCTTTCCCTCATCCTACGACTTAAATTACTTCAAGCTTTGTGTGTCCAGACATTTGTACTCTAACGTACCTTGAATGTGTAAGCAGTTGTTATAATTTTGTTATCAACTGATGGTAAATTGAATCCCTTAGCAACTTCTTTCGCGCTAATTAATGGGAAAATATGACTCTGCTGTCTCTGTGTCGTATTAAGGTAAAGTGTTCATAATTAACAACACAATTCGTTATAAATCTTGGAAATAGCTGAGATGGGGATATGCCAAGTTACCCTCGGCATAAAGAAACAAAAACTGTATACGTTGTATACAGTATGCGAACGACCTCAAGCAATTAAAGAAGTACAATCCATCTAATTTAACCCTTTGCCTCCCACAGACCCTTTCGAAACTTAATAAAATCGTCTGCTAGTAGCTAGAATACAAGTGAATAATGGATCATGATATATTGGAAGAGCAAGCCACCAAGCTCTGTCAAAATCTCAACAATAAGTTAATCTTTTCTATTTCGATAGTACTGTAAATATAAAAACAGTCTCCTTAGCGTCTGGATAGAGTTCAAGTACTTGTTATAGAGATCCCCTTGAAATACAGAGAGACACACAATCTTTACATCTACCGTTAGATGCAAACAAAACTAAAACAAACATATAATAGAGAACAAGAAAAAAGAAAAGCATAAATACATTATAGATTTCCTTAATTAAATACACTATGTCAAGCTTCAGAAATACATCATTATTAATATTACATTTTGCATGATATACCAGTTCGAAGTCATACATTTTTTGAAATGTATAAACAAAAAAATACAAATAAATATAATATTAAGCCTACATGTACTCGTTAAAATACAGTATACTGTAATCTATGGAGGGTGTAGTTTTAATACATTGCATCAAGATTTATGAGATGTACATTGCAAAGTTAATACGAGGAATACATCACTATTTTATCATCAGGCGTGTGGTACTGTTTAGTACTCTGTGTGTGTGTGTGTGTGTGTGTGTGTGTGTGTGTGTGTGTGTGTGTGTGTGTGTGTGTCTAACATAAATAGATGTATGTTTTCACATATAAAGTGAAAGCAATTACGCAAGTAAATAATTCATCAATAGAACACCTTACGAAGAAAATAGATAGAATATTGCAGATTTTACAATGTGTGTGTTGCACTATACAAACTCTTTATTATTTCATCTAAACTCTAGGATTTATTATATTGTTTTTGTTTGGTTGAATAAACAACAAGATGCATGTAACTCATTGTCGTTAAACACACACACACACACACACACACACACACACACACACACACACACACACACACACACACCTCCCCGTGGCGTAACTGATAGCGCGTCTGGCTCACAACCAGAAGGTCCAGGGTTCGATCCCCGGGTGGGGAAGACATTTGGGCAAGTCTCCTAACGGTGTAGCCTCTGTTCACCTAGCAGTATAAATAGGAACCTGGAATAAGTGGACGAAGTTGTGGCGTCCCATCTGGGGTTGGTGATCGGTTACAAGGTGAGATGGGTATCGTACTGGTCAACCTAAGCTACTGGTTAACCTAAGCCTTCGGGTGAGACTGGTACCGTAGTGAGAATGGTATCGTACAGATTAACACTAAGCCTTCGTTTCCAGATGTCGCCAATTGGCTAAAATACAGACTACACACACATCCACAGCCATTCCAACGATACATAAAACACTTAACATGCATTTCACGCAATACATTCCCAGTTAAGGAGGCGCGATAATAATGAGCTTAGCTCGCATTGCGTGGATTCCCCTTGACGAACAAGTAACTGAGTAACACACACACACACACACACACACACACACACACACACACACACACACATACAAATTAGGTAAATACAATTAAGTAAATACATACACACACACACACACACATACACACTCTCTGTCTCTCCCAACAACCCACCAAACATTACTGGCGATATTTTTACCCCCCCACCAAAAGTCAGCCATCATAACAAATTGGTTCATAACAGTTTCTTTTTTCAACAGTCCCAAAGTTTTGACATAAATCAAAATGTCAAACTCACTTACAAAAAAAAAAGCAGTTTACTAGAAATGTGCATGAATCTGTAGAGAAAAATATAAAAAGTTAACAACTTTACCTATTAATCTTTTCAGTATACAGTATGCTATTAAGTTTATGGGTTTATATATTTCATATAAAGGGTAATTAGTATATCCATTATAATATACCCTTATAATGGTATATTGGTAGTAATGAATTAATTAATATAAAGATAAAGAGGTAAATTGCTATCGATATACACGATCATTCTTATACGGTATACCATTGTTTATACCCTTCATATATATATATATATATATATATTAGTAAAGCCAGGTAATACATTTTCTTTAATACATACGAGGTTGAAAGAAATGGCAATTTCTGCGTTGGAAATTTTATTATTCAAAGTTTCCAGGTCTCTGATGAGTTTTCGCTGGGTGGCAGGAAGTAGATGAAGGAGATGAGCAAAATTCATGGTGGTACAGGGTTACATAAATGTAAATGATGATACAGGATATACAACGCGTTTCACTGGACAACCAGCATTATCAAGTAAGGATGGAATGATATAAAAGGTAAACAGGAAGGGTATATATAGAGGGTGGAGGATCAGAGGAGGCGAAAAACAGGGGGCAAAAGTCTACTATTGGTGGAGGGGTATCCTAGGAAGGAGAAAGGGGGGAACCGCTTCACGCATGCGCACTGGATGCGGGATGGTGGTCGGTTGGTGGGGTCGAAGCTCCTCGACACGCAGCCAATCAGCTTCGACCCCACCAACCGACCACCATCCCGCATCCAGTGCGCATGCGTGAAGCGGTTCCCCCCTTTCTCCTTCCTATAATACCCCTCCACCAATAGTAGACTTTTGCCCCCTGTTTTTCGCCTCCTCTG